>JANAVB010011999.1:5337518-5752483 GCA_029216955.1 Iris pallida | reverse complement strand
AAAAATATATTTATATATACATACACATATATATATATATAAAATTCTAGAAATTTAGAAATACATCACAAAAGAATATTATCCTATTATAAAATACTTAACATTTAATATCAATATCACATACATATGTAACGATGTATCGCAAATACTTAATATCCCACTAAGCTAAAATACAAAACACTATATGACACCTACTGACTACATGGGCGTAGGCTCTATTTGGGCCCGGTCCGGGCTAGTTCGGTCTCACCGAGTCTCCTAAAAAGTCATAATTGTAGAAAAACTAATTAATCATTTAATGGGTGTCAAGTCGCAACTTGGCCTAGTTTTCCTAGTTAGGACGTCACTATGGCTCGGTCTTCCCTACCATGGCTAGTACACTATCAAGGCACACCACTGCACTATCCGTGCCATGATTCCTATCCATCTTGTACTCCAATTCCTAACCATGGCTAAAACTATCTACCGTAATAATTAACTAAATAATTATTTTATAAAAATAAATTTAAAAAAAAATCACCATTAAATCAAATAAATGAATAAATAAATATTTTAAAAAATATTTCCGGGAAGGGGAGCTACATAAGTCTCTAACATGCCTCTATTAGCAGTTAACCTAACGCATGCGCATGGGTGATCAGCCAACACATAAGGACCTCTACATGCTACTCATCTATACATACTCGTGGTATAATTGTGACAATATTTATGTATTACACTACAGATGGTAGTCCCTTAACTCCAGGTCCATATGCAATCAAGGATAATAAGTAAGTAAGCTAATATCACTGAGCAGGCCGTAAACAAGCGCTATAAAATGGTACGCTAGAAGAACTAGAAATAATAACAATAAATAAAATGCAGACTAATTATAGACAGTAATTATGGCAAGGTATCTTGCCTGGTGGGTATCTGGCGTGGTGCGATGTGATCCGACGAGTTTTGTTTTGTCCATTAGCCAAGGTCGATGACAAGGGTCCGAAATTCACGAAAAAAATTGCGAAGGATGATTAGTCGTGATCAATGGTGATATTCATGGGAATTCGTAGAAATATATATAATATTTTCTTAGAAAATATCTATAATTTTGGAAATTGAATTTTATTAGTATAAAAAGTTTTAGAAAAATACTTTTACGACTCAAAAATTATTTTTTTTTAATTAAGCAAAACTACGAGTTTGTCAAATACGATTTTTAGGCAATTAATATATTTTAATAGTCAAAAATTAGATAACTATACAAATAATAAACTTTTCTAAATATCATAGAAATCTATAATCATATAATTTAGGGTTTAATACTAACTTTTGAACTTGTAGGCCAAGCCCCAGTAAAAATAATTTTTTAGAAACTAATGTATATATGTAATTAATTCCTTAAATCAGTAATAATACTATATTCACAAACAAATATATTTATTAATAAATATAATAATGATAATAATAAATAATTAAAACTGCTATGATAATACTAAATAGATACTAACTAGGAATTATTGTAGGCTACTGAGTTGTCAGAATAATAAATTTTTTTGAAAATATTAATTATCTATTTATTTAATAAAAAAAATAATACAAATAATATAATAATTCTATTACCAAAACTTATATATTTATATACTAATATATCATAAAAGAATAAGGTAAAACAACCATAAAATTTAGTAACCACCAAGTCATCACAGCACATGGCTGCTCCCAAAATTATTACATCCCTCTTCATAATTAGGAGAGAGAAAAAGAAGTAAAAGCAATTAAAGAGAGGAGGCAAGAAAGGAAGGGGAAGGAGAGAGGAGAAGTCGGGATCAGAGGGGTGAGGGCTTACCGGGGACCTCCGAAGCGCGGGCTGACGAAGGTGCGCTCCAGTCGCGGGCTGGCTCGCTAGCGGCGGAGGTGCCATGCTGTTGGGGCTCTGGCGGTGTCGTACCGGGGGAAGACCACGGGGGGATCCTGGGCTCGGCGGGAACAGGTGACGCTGGAGGGCGCTCTCCAGATGGAGATTGAGGTAGAGTTGTCCGCGTGGGCAGCTGCACTGGTGGACGCGCGGTGCTGGCACTCACCGGTCATGGTGGATGGTGCACGCGCGGAAGGCGGAGTCGGGGTCCGATTGGTCGCCGAAGTCGCGGACAGGTGAGTGGTTTCCTTCGTTTATGGCTTTCAGGATAGTGGCGGTGGGAGAGGTAATGGTGGTAGCAGGGTGGTGATGCTGGCAGTCGGGGACGATGGGGAACATAGTTTGCTGTGTGGTCGGGATGATGGCTCGTGTCGGGAGTGTCCGACACGGTAGAGACGTATGTCCGGATTTGTCGGGCATAGAGAACCAGTGTATTTGTTCAAATAGAAATATAGTAGATGGCAGGGCACGGACACGATGCACGATGTTATTGCAGATGAAAAATTTGGTTGTGGAGTTTGATGGAAAAAGGAGCATCTCCTTATATAGGAGGTGTGCTCCTGGATGGATAAGGGTTAGAATTATTTAACCCCCGATGGATAATTCCATCTCTTAATTCAAATCTATATAAAATTAATTCAATCAACTCCGAATCAAATCTAGATAAAACTTTCTTTAATTTAAAGTATATTTAAAATAAATCCTTCCAAATTTAAATTATCATAATTAATCAAATATCAAATAAAACAAGATGCAAAATATCTTTTTCATAAATATTAAAATATAATAATAATTAATTTCAAAATCATGATAAATGTTTGAAATATTATTTAATAAAATAATTATATTCGTTTTCATAAATCAAAGTGGACATGAAATAAATTTTATGTCACTTGCACACAAAAATAATTATTACGTAAACAATAGTTTTCTAAATTACTACTATATTTGTACTAAAAATAAAATAGCATTTTACAAGGTAAAATAAATGATGTTTTGAAATTCTCTATGCTCATAACCTTAAACAAGTTATGTATTTCTCATATATAATATATATATATATATATATATATAATATATATAATAAATATATATAATATATATATATATATATAAAAATAAAATAAAATATATATATATACATATATATATATATATTATATAATAATATATATATATATAATACATATATATATAGGAAATACTATTCTTCCTTTATAATAAAATAAAAATGTTTTTCTAAAAATATGTACCTCGCACATATTTGCACTCGTCGAGAAAATACGCAACGTAAACCCGTACGCGACGTACAATACGACAAATGGCAACTTGTATGCGACGTACAAATCCAAATTACAAAACCAATACTAAATTATTTATTAAAAAATTGTAGTAGAAATTTAGGGGTTTTACAGCTTCTACCGGCTTGGGGTTCATTGATGCTGAACCTTTAGAGATGTTGACGGTCAGGGCTTGCTTCCCCTTTCCGTCCTTGTGGACAGGGTTATTGCTATATGAGCATTTTCTTTTGTCTTCCAGCGAGGAAAAACTCAGTCCCAGCAATTGTCGTCCCGAGCTTTTCTTTAGCTACATATGCCCTCGGTAAAGAAATGCGTCTATTCTATGCATGGAGCACTGTGCCATAATTTGATTGCAGGAAGCATGTACTTGCGACACGAATCCATGAGCATAGGCTCGGGTATACCAGGTAGTAGCCTCAGAGCTGCGTGGCGGAAACGCTCAATGTAAGCGCGTACCGGTTCCTTCTCCTTCTGGGCGATGTCCATGACAGTGGACATCATCATGTTCATTCCTCTTTCGTAGAACCGAGCAAGGAAGAGACGCTTCAAATCGTCGAACGATGAGATACAATTGTCGGGGAAGCTGCAAAATCATTTGTAGGCTACCCCTTATAACGCCTCTACGAATATATTTGTAAGCATAGCATCATCTTTCAATAGAATTCCTATTATCGAGGCAAAATACCTTAAGTATCGACGAGAAGACTCCTTTGCATCGAATGGTACTAAAATCTGTGGCTTGTATTTGGGAGGATATGTCACATTATCCAATTCAGAGGAATATGGTTGCCAGATCCCCATCTTCTGGAGTAATTCTTTCTTCTCTCGAGCGTCAATACGAGCGTACAACTCCTTGAGAGCCTGCTATATGTCGTTTGATATTGTGGGTCCAGTCGTTGACGGAGTAGACAAATACGGTAGTACTTGGTCCATGACTGGAGTTGGTGCATGAGAAGGTGCATTGGACTCTGTTTCGTTCCCGGGTCTTGATTTACTGGAGTAGCACTAGATGTCAATTTGTGTTTGATCTCCAGGACCACAGAAGTCAAGGCCTGCATGGTCTCGTTTAACATGTTCAGGCCCGTCTCCAAGGCCTCTATACGCTTTTGATGGTTAGAGCCTTTGTTGCCTCCCGCGCCATCACTTTCGGCCATAATAACGTACATTAGATGTGGAAAGATAAAGGGGACTATAGATCTTTCACTTTCTAGTTCAGACACCTGAGTCTTGTCGTCCTGAAGGTAAACAGGTAGGCTGCGGTCATCCTTTGACTCGATATAGTTGCTACCCCAGTTTGTTGGTTGCTTGGGCCCACAAGCATCTGTGTCCGTTCTATACAATTCTTCCTCGGGTTGGAAGGAGGATTGTCATGAACGGCAGGGGGTTGGCTGCCCCCAGCTTGTGACATCAACTTGGTCTAAGTGCGGGTGTGTTGAAACACACCCGTGCTGGGTACTGTCGGCCTGTTGCCTTCCAGTCGACCCTTAGATTTTTGGCTGAGGCGAGAGGGTTCTTGGAAAGCTTCTTGAGAGAGGGAGAACCCCGTGCTGCATTACAAGATGCAACGATGAGTTCATCTTCATCTTCACTCGATGACCCTTCGCTGAGCCTTCGATGGACAGATGTCGTCGGTCTCATTCGTTGGAAGACTGATTGTCTCTTCGGTGGTAATGCTGCTGCTGAACAGCGACAACAGTTGATGGTTGTTTTGGCGCAGGTGTACCTTGGGTCGGAAATACCATCCAACAGATTCTTTCCTTGCCTTGCGTTTGTAAGAAATTACTTTATGCATATCAAAGGTCTCCACTTCTGTACTCCTTTTGTGCGTACAGGGAAGCTGCGTGCATAAATACGGACATATAGGTAGCTTCCCTCATCTTAGTTCCTGCATTAAGATACACTTAGTCCTGATTAGAAGCTTGCTCGTGAGACAGACTCACTTCATGCCTACAGTAATACTGCTTGCATGAGCATGTTCCCACAGTATGTACTCCCTGGCTTGAATCATGCGCATGAGCACTCAAGTGATAGCAAGATTTTACTGGTCGAGGCATCATAACACTCGAACCAGTTTTGTACAGATTTCTATTAGCTGCGTGCGTGACTGTCAACACAGGCCTTTAGTCAGTTGTTGGTACAACATGTTGATCGTGCAGCATGCGTGCTGCCTTGGACTTCTTTCTACTACTCCTGGAAGGTGTGTAGTGTAATGTCCCGCTCCGTGCGAGGCATTTGGTTGGCTTGTTGGATGGGATCAGAATGTTGGATCATGACTTGTGTTGGAGATCAAGTGAGTTGAGACTGATACAGTCTTTCTTAGCTGGCTAGACGGATTAAGTATTGGAACGTGGCTTGTCAGGGGAGCAATGTACATTGGAAGATAAGTATCATCGGAGCAGGAAGACCGTTATGCAAGGCAAGTAGAACTTTCATCCTCCCTCCTTATTCCTGCATGCTTAATAAATAGAATAACGTGACGTAATGAATATGTCCCTAATGTCTCTTACCTTGAATGTTGAATAATTGTGATGTGATGCTTTAGTTGCTAAATCGATAGAGATGCATATGCTGGAAATCATTGGAATGAATAAGACATGAATATTGAACTGCGAACGAATAACACTCAAACTGCTAATGTAACTTGATGCCTGAGAATAAATTGATAACGTCCCTTATGCTTAATATGATGAAATGAATGAATCACTTGAATAATAAGATATTGCATGAATGATACTTGAAAAAGGAATTAATATGCTATTGTTCCTATAAAATGAAGGAAATGCTATAGGTCCCTTTGAAATGAATGAATGTTGTTTGTTCCTCCTTAGAAGGAACGTAATGAGAAATGTTGCAATGTAGCAATGAACAAAAATAATGAGGCTTGGGATCGTCGAGATCACTAGTGAAATGACAGAAATATTAGAAATGATGAGTCGTTGAAAACGACATGGATGAGTTGAATGATGCACTGTTGCCTTTACTTATTTCAATATTTCAATGTGTTTTATGATCACGATCGAGTCGGACACGCATTCGCATGGTCAGGGACAACTTGTATACAAGGGGGTGATTGCTTCCTTGGACGGTACCCTGGGACGTTAGGAGGATCGATCCGACCATGGGGAAGTGTAAAAGTACATTAAGGGTACGTGGTATCGGGACATTCCAGTCGGGCTCACAACCTGGTAGAATGGCGCACCGATTACCTTTCAAAGTCCTATATGGCAACGTCTGAAAATGGTGCACAAACACCGATGATCATGTTGTAAGGATGCACTCTAATGAATGTTTTGTGCAGGCAGAGTAAGTGTAACAGTTAACCTGTATTTGATACAGGTACGAGAGAGTTGGCCATCGGTAAGAAATCACTTAAATGTGATATACTCAATAAATGTGTTGGTTTAGCTTGCGTGCTTAACGTGCCAAGTAAATGATGTTGTGTGTAGTCTTTCAACATGAGAACATGCTTAGCATGTTAAATTCAGTATGCTAGAAAGATGCCTTGCTATAAATATTGCTCAAACATAACATATATGCTAAGTGATGCTTGAAGTAAGAATTGTCATAACATGTTTAAGATGTTAATGTTAACGATGCCTCAATGATGTCTTTGCATGATAACACCAAGAATGCTATAATGATACGTCCACATGAATTTTGCTAAGAATATGTTTACATGCTTCACAATGGATATTGCTCATGAACTGTAAACTGATGCTAGTCCCAAATAGAAAGATCATTCTAATAAATGCTTGCTTAAATGGTTACTTAAATGTTGGTTTAGGCGAGTGGGTTGGATTCTGCTCGCCAGTACATAGATAATGTGCTGACCCATATTTTTCGTGGGCAGGTGCTCGTGCTTGAGATATTCTGTACACGAAGATTGGATGGATCGGTCCCGTGACATCGAAGATTTGTTGGGCATGCAGAAGCTCTCCTTGCACAAGATGACGTCTTCTGTTTATAAAGGGCATAATGTATGGAGCATCGGATATCAGTCGGAACAGTGAGTTGTAAGCCAAGTCGGTATCGAGTTGTAATTCAATGTATTGAGTTTCAAATATAAGCTTTACAATTTTGTTCAGTTGGCTATCAATGTAAAGATAGAAGTGTTGTAAGCATTATATTTCAATACAAGTTTTGTACTCTTCTTCAATTATCAATAAAGAGAATTCGGTGTATATATTTCTGTGCGACTCCAAGTTATTCTCTTATTTTGCTGCTGTAAGAAATAATGTGTTCTCAATCGATCAGAAAGAATGTCCTGTTAACTTCAATTTGTCTGCTTCCCGCTGCAATGTATTCCGATTTGAAAAAATCAATTATGTACCATATTTGCCTTATACAAGTGTAATATCAGACTTGTACGGCATCACGCCCTAGCGAGGACGATCGGTTCAAGAGATAAATATGTAAATAAAGACTCTACTAATCGGGGAGTGACACATAGTATTCAGAGTCTAACGGAGTGGTCGGCATAGCACTTTGGTCGTGCAGGGCGGTGTGTTGCCTTGGATTTCTTCGTGCCATCCCTGGAAGGTGCATGGCATTTAGAATCCAACATGGATGTTAGTATAGCATGTTGATCGCACAAGGTACGTGTTGCCTTGGATTTTTTCACACTACCCCAAGAAGGTGCGTAGCATTCAGAATCCAACATAGGTTCTCTTGAAGGATAAACGATTCTATCAAAAACAGAAGTTCTAGCCTGCGCAGTCTATGTCTTACGCGTGTGGGTAGCTGTGCCATTCTTACTGTGATGCGCCTTCATCGGTCGCATGGCCAAGGAGTTGTGATCTTCGTTGCGCTTCTCTGCAACTGGAGTCGACTGAGGCAGTACAGCAGCGGATGAAGGCCCCCTTCAGGGCTTTGTCATTCAGTGAGGTTTGGAGTGCCTCCCCCTCCATCTAGCTGCTCATCGCAGTAGCTTTGGGCCCCCAGTGTAAGCCCCTGAATTTTATTTCTAATTAAATTGGGGATTTTTTAATATAAACGACTATTTTAGCCTTAGAATATTTTTCCAAATGATCTATGATTTTTTTTCTGAAATTTTAAATGATTTTCAAATGAGTCTTAAAACATAAAATTTGGATACACAATTTTAAAAGCCAATTTTATAATTAATAAATTAGTCTTGAAATTCCTTTGTATTGTTTTAGTAGTAAAGTATATATACTAAAGTCTCTAGATTCTTAGGCCTAATATAAATTCGGCAAAATGGACCTGAGGTCACCTCAGGTCCCTCTCCCTGCAGACGCGCGCTCAGGGCCGTTGGATTAAATCCAACGGCTGAAAAGAAAAAACGGAGAGGAAAGAAAAAAAAGGGGACGGCCAACAGCGCGCAGCCTCTTCTCCACAGAAGAAACGAAAAAAGGAAGGAAAGGAAAGAAAACCTAAGAGGAGAAGAGGCTGAGGAGAAGAGGCTGCGCCTCATCGCCACCCACGTTGGTGACCAAGCAGGAGCTCACCTCAACCCCGACTCCACCGCCAGAACCAAGGCCAACAGGTCCATTTTCTTCCTCATACTTCTTCCTTTCCATTTCTTCTCTTCATCCTCCTAAATTTGTGGATTTCACTTCTCACCTCCTCTCTCGCCTCTTCGAAACCCTAGACCTCTCCAAGCCCGAGAACTCGAACCGATCCAGAGCATTTTTCAGCCAATTTAGGACATTTTCGAATCCATGGTAACAATTTCGAATCCATGGTAACAATTTAGGACATTTAACAATTTTAGGGTTTGATGTTGAAAGGAAATTGACATGCATTTACTAAATTTAATTTTTTAGGGTTTGATGTTTGAGATCCTCAAAAAATTAGTTAATTTCAGATCCTCTTTAATTTTTTAGGGTTTGTTGAAAAGGAAATTGATATGCATTTACTTAATTTAATTTTTTAGGGTTTGATGTTTGAAATCCTGAGTCAATTTCCTTTGAATGTTTGATGTTTCAGATCCTCCCAATGAATTCTTTTCATTGTTCATTGTCAAATTTCCTTTGAATGTTTGATGTTTCAGATCCTGAGTCAATGTTTGATGCTTATCATAATTTTTGGATGATATTTTGTAGTTTGAAATGGGAAAAAATTATTACGTTGTGAAGAGTGGTAGGCAATGCGGCATTTATTTGACATGGGAAGAATACAAAGCACAGGTTTATGGATATCGTAATGCGGTGTATCACGGCTTCAACACGTATGAAGAGGCTATGGAGTGTTGGAACGGGCAATCCAATCCAATTCGTCCAGATCGGGGGGGTCGAGACATGTTCGCAGGCGTGGGTCAACGTCAAAGATTGGGAGCATCGGTTCATGAGGAGAGTCGTCAAATCATGGTGCGATGAGACATGATGTCAGAGAGGATATCAGTGAACGGGATATTGTAGGGCATACAAATGTAGAAAGGCGGCCTGAATTGTTGAACACATCTTTCGTTTATGGATGTGTAACAGGTATTGTGGTGACCATTGTGGAGGGGATACTTTTTACTTTAGTTGTCTTGGCTTATCTTATCTCAATGTAATATCAATTTCAAACTTATCTCAATGTAACTCCAAGTCTTCGGCAGTGTTCACTAGATTTCTCAAGAATTTGTGTAAAGTTGTATTTGCATACATTTCATTGGTGTGTTTCAGTTGTTCTTTTATTAGCTTTCCAATGCACTTCAGAAATTGAATTATTTCCATTCCATGGTCTGAAGATTTTGATGGACGCAGCAGCTTTATAATGATCACCCAATCTGTAGCTGAACTGACAGTCAAAAATACATGTCAAAAAGAACTTGCAGTGGTTACTGAAACATGGTATTTTCTAGCAGATATGTGTTGGAGGAGAATTGTCGTTTAAGTAGGAGAGTAGTGTTATGATAGCTGTGACCTGGGAAGGACTTCCCAATTGGTTTTTTTGATGTTACATGATCAGTGTTGGGAGACTGCAGGCTGATATGGAGATATGGTTAATTCGACTTGTATGTGTGGCTTAAGAATTTACAATGTACTTGTTTAGCTGCAATCACCCAATTACCTACAGTTTGATATGGAGATGGAATCATGGTACATTTTATTACAAGATATTTATATATTGTAATGTGATTTGCTGAAAAATAGATAACTCTTTTATTCGCTGCAAAATCACCTTGACCTTGTTCAAGCAGTGGCCATCTGTTGGGAACTATTCCCTACACACATCTATGCCTCATTGAACTAAATATGACCATGAACCTCTAATTTGATCAGAAACGGCTACCAGCAACTGTAGTCTGTAAACACACATGAATAATTTTGATGTACTGAACCATCTTCCCAAAACAACAAGGCATATATACATATGATCAGTAACGCATTAGTTACGAGGATGGAGAATCAGAATTCCTGCACACTTCTTAACAAGCGATCAGCTGAGAAAAAAAATACAGTGCAGCTAATATGCTGAGTATATACTACAAATCTTGGAATGATTACAAAGCCAAAGGCAAAGTTGCTCATAAAAAACCTGGTGAAAACTTGCACAGTAAAATTCCCAACATCATAATATTAACTTCACCGACACACTGTAATTTTACAGTACCAAAGTTAAGAACTAATAGTAAACAAAGTTACATCAACCAAGTTACATCACTAATCTGGTAGCCCATAATATACTTTGACATCTCAAATTAGATAGTAAACAAAAAGTCAAGAACCCAGCATCCATTGCCCCAGGAGAATCATCATAAATTTAACCATCAGAGGCCTTTGGAGAATTTTTGGTGTCTTCAGTACATTGTCCTTTGGCCCCTTATGTGCTGTAACAACTCCACGGAACCTCCATGAAACTGCTATCCTTGAACTTCAGATTTCAGAGTCTTCACCCAAGAATATTATCAACTCCCCTTGTGTGCAAGCATTTAGGTATCTTGTTTCAATTGCTGCAATTCAAGAACTATGTATCAAATTTCCTATATATCTTGAAAAAGCGTAACTTATCTGGAAAAGATAGTGCTCTCTCTCAGCTTCAGATTTTTAAAAGTCGTGTGCTGTCACTACTGGAAATATATTTACAAAAAATCCAGGTATTTTCATTCGTCGAAAGTAGTATATGATGTTGCAAGTCTAAACACTATAAAGCTAGTAAGGAACCTTGATAGACATTGTGATGTTAAAATCATGGTAGCCATGCTGCCATGGCCTAGATAGAGGTGTATTATGAGGAATTTATGCTAATATACTTTTCTGCAATGACCTATGACAGTCAGGTTTTCCCCCTTTCAAGAGATGGACTATCATTAGTAAACTCTATAGTTTTTTACTGCAAAATTTGCCTATATTTTGTTGGTTTCTAGTTACCTTATTAAAAATATGCAGAAACAAAATGCAACTGTCTGGCAACTTCAATACATTTCCTTGTCAAACAGGCAAATCTCAGGTGTTGATGATCTATTCCTATTTAGTAACAAAATCTCAGGTTACCTTGTCAAACAGGCAAATCTCAACTGTCTGGTTACCTTATTAAAAATATGCAGAAACAAAATACAACAAAATCATTAGTAAATATATTTCCTTGTCAAACAGGCAATATCAGGTGTTGATGATCTATTCCTATTTAGTTCGAGCTTTCGTTAAGTTATAATGCGAAAGAAAGTCAGATACGTCAATTAGGTATGCGCATAAGAGGAATTCTGCAGAAGAAAGTATTCAAGGCAAAGGACTATCCAAAAGGTGATGATATACAGCTTGCAAGCCTTGAACCCCTATTGGAGAAGAGCCTCAGATCTGCATCACTATCATTACCATGATACGAATAGTTAACTTTTTTTGTATTCAGTTTTCATACTGGAGCTAATGTTAGGAATAAAATCTGTAGAGAAACCCACAAAAGTTACAAACTGAAACCGATACAAACAGTGGAATCCCGACAAGTTCCCAAAAAAAGAAGAAATTGAAAGATAGAATAATACGGAAGTTTGTACCTAGAGGACAAACTTGACGAGTCTTCAACCATCTACTGTTGCTTCTAGCTCCAACAGAAAATAAAGAGCAATGATGTTAAAATAATTTTTATTATACTAGTATAAAAAATATGTAGAATTGAGCAACTATACCTTATTTCTACCATTGGTGCCCATGTTCATACGACAAGTTCTCATGTCATGGCCCTTTTTCTCCACAAATACTACAAGTTCTTTTTCTTGATTGACTTTGATCTTGTGATACTTGTATTCCCGACTGAATCCTTGATGCTGCTCGTGGTCGGCCTTTAGTTCTTGCCTTTGTAGGATCATGAATAGTTACATCATTTAATCCCAATCCACATACTGTCGGCGCATTGGACCCCACCTGAGTGCTTGGATCCTCAGAGATAGTTTGTGCTTTGTCATTCAATCCATGTTGCTCCAGAAAACTATTTGACCACCCATTGACAACGTCATAAAAAAGAGGATCTGTTAACAACCTCGAGGACTTTATCAAATGTTGCACGAAGGCACCAAGATTGAAGTGGAGTAAGTTGATTGGGACGTACTGCATTGACTGCGCTAGACGAAGAGGATCCCATACTCATGATGCTATGTCTTGCATTGAGTGTCCACCTTGGCAAAATATATCTCTCAGGGATGGCTTGCATATCAAACTTTTGCTTCATGATATATAAAATTTGTGTGCAGAGTAGCCCTTCAGTCTCAAACCTTGCACATGTACACGTAAATTCTCCCATAGATACATTGCATCGAACAGAATGCAAGTAAACTTTTCGTCAATCCTCATTTGGACATTATATGTGGTCGTATCTCCTTCAATACACACTCTTTCATGCCGACAGTATAATGTATCTTTGAACCGAGTCTGAAAGATAGAGAATACATTCCTGGTATAAACCTTCGCAGCATGAACCTCTAACTCATGCATGCCACAAAATTCTGGTTTGTTTCTCATACAAAAAGTGTCTTCTTTCTCCTCTTTGTTTCTTTGAAAATGTACGGCTTTATCATATCGATCAATGAACTCGTATAGTGGAGTCATGGAGTTTACGTAACCATCAAAAAACGAGTTCATGCTTTCACTCCTTTGGCTGGACGCCATGCCTACACACAAAAAGCAATGAACACCATATGATTAGTTTGAGTTCAAATAAATATAATTTTAAAACTATGACCATCATATCAAAATTTTCATACCTGCAAAGAAAGTATCCTTTAGGTACGCCTTAATCCAATGACGTGCTTTCTCATGCATCGTATGCAACCACTTCCAAGCTTTCACTTCATTTTTTTGTTTGTCTGTCATTGGTTCTGAAAATTCTTTTTGGTACTTCTCCTTTAAGATCACCCAACAACTCTCAGCCTCTTCAACACTTTGACTTTTCTTAGACCAATTTACATAGTCTTCATCAAATTCAGGATTATAAGCCGAACGTAAAGAACGGAGATGCTCATTTTCATGAAGACTAAATGCCATATACAATACCTGTGCCTTGTATTTAGAAAAACTCTTTTGATTGCATTGCATATTGCTGGGTCTTGATCAGTGATGATAGCTCCTGGTGCTTTACCCCACATACATGTCAACCAATTTTCAAATAACCAAACAAAGGTATCCTCCTTCTCGTCAGCAAGAAGAGCACATCCAAATAAGATAGACTGTTTATGATGATTTACACCAGTAAACGGTGCAAAAGGTAACAAGAAATGGTTTGTCTTATAAGTGACATCAAACACAACAACATCTCCAAACTGGAGATATGATATCCTCGCTCTTCCATCTGCCCAAAATATACTTCTACAAACATTTTCCTCATCATGCTCCATAGCATAGTAAAACTGAGAGTCTGTAGCTTGCCTTGTAAGAAATTGTTGAATTACTCTAGTGCACTCCTTCCCGATATTGTTCTTTCTTTTTACTCTCAAATGATCGATGCACTGTTGTGTAGTAATATTGACATTACTACTACTCGTGGCATTTAAAATCCTTGCAATCTTTGAAGGTCCAACCCCACATCCACGAAACTGATCAACTAAATTCCTACAAGATACATCCATGTGCGATTTTGTGTGACCGCAACAAATGGATCTTCGAAGGGGTTTTAATCAACTCATGATTATGAACATCATGAAAGGATTTGATGCCCCACACTCCATTGGAGATTCTATGAACTTTCATTCGATCCATACAACCTTCTCTCTCATTTTTCCGTCGGTTTACTTCTCTCCCTACCTCTCTCTTATCAGTTAAGCTTTTGAACCCTTCTTTGTTGCAAACATAAAGCCTCCTCGTGATATTACCATCTTTTCCCTTTGTAGTGGATGACCTTCGAATAGAAAAACCTTCCCTTTCTGCGTATACATTATAAAAGTCCCACGCCTCTTCTGCTGTAGGAAATTGCATTCCAACATGTGGTATTCCCTTTTCAATTTCAAAAACACTATGACTATCCACTCCATCTACGTTAGTTGCACTATCTTGTTCTTCATTCTCATTTGGTATCGCGTGATCATGCATAAATGGTTCGCTCTCTTCCATCTTCTAAAATAGAAATAAAAAAATCAATGTGAAACAAAAAAATATGATGTACAAAATGTTAAACAAAAAAAAATATTCTTCATGGATGGCTTCAGCACAGAGTTACTCATAGTTAAGGATCTCAAACATCCACTAAATTTTTGAGGATCTGAAATTAAGTAAATGCATATCAATTTCTTTTCAACAAACCCTAAAAAATTAAAGAGGATCTGAAATTAACTAAATTTTTGAGGATCTCAAACATCAAACCCTAAAAAATTAAATTTAGTAAATGCATATCAATTTCCTTTTCAACATCAAACCCTAAAATTGTTAAATGTCCTAAATTGTTACCATGGATTCGAAATTGTTACCATGGATTCGAAAATGTCCTAAATTGGCTCAAAAATGCTCTGGATTGGTTCGAGTTCTCGGGCTCGGAGAGGTCTAGGGTTTCGAAGAGGCGAGGAGGAGAGAGAGAGAGAGGAGAGAGGTGAGAAGTGAAATCCACAAATTTAGGAGGCGGAAGAGAAGAAAGAAATGGAAAGGAAGAAGTATGAGGAAGGAATGGACCTGTTGGCCTTGGTTCTGGCGGTGGAGTCGGGGTTGAGGTGAGCTCCTGCTTGGTCACCAACGTGGGTGGCGATGAGGCGCACCTCTCCTCTCTTAGGTTTTCTTTTCTTTCCTTCCTTTTTTCGTTTCTTCTCTGGAGAAGAGGCTGCGCGCTGTTGGCCGTCCCCTTTTTTTCTTTCCTCTCCGTTTTTTTTTTCAGCCGGGATTTAATCCAACGGCCCTGAGCGCGCGTCCGCAGGGAGAGGGACCTGAGGTCGACCTCAGGTCCATTTTGCCATATATATATATATATATATATATATATAATATATATATATATATATATATATATATATATATATGGAAGCGGATCAAAAGTTCCCCTTAGAAAATTTCCTAAAAACCCCCCTCACTCTAATTCGTAATTTAATGTTAATATTAATGTTAATATTATGTTAATGTTAATATTAACATTAAATATTAAAATTAACATTAAACTTAACATTAAATTAATATTAACATTAACATTAATATTAACATTAACATTAACATTAATATAATAAAAAATAAAAAAAATAATATTAACATTAACATTAATATTAACATTAATATTAACATTAATATTAACATTAACATTACGAATTAGAGTGAGGGGATTTTTAGGAAGTTTTCTAAGGGGGCTTTTCATCCGCTCCATATATATATATATATATATATATATATAGATATATATATATCTATATATATATATAGATATTTTTTTTTATATATATATATATATATATATATATATAATATATATTATATATATCTAATTATATATATATATATATTATAAAATATATATATAATATAGATATTATATATATATATATATATATATATATAGATATATATAGGCTTCAAAACGGTTCAAAAGTGAGCCGTCTAAGTCGTATGTATATATCATTATCCATTTATTTAAAAAATAAATTATATTAAAAAATTGTTGAAAAAGTTTAAATTTGTTATATCTATTCAAGGAATCGAGTCAACCAAATAAGAAGAATACATCACACTGGTATGCGATTTTTTTTTATTTCCGGAAAAATTTAAGATGGGAATCTATTACCACGTTTGTTTGGCTTATAAAAATTTATTTCCGGAAATTATAAATACTCGGGTAAATAGTTTACCCACAAAACATGGGAATTCTATCCCTTGAGAATAGGTGGGTATATGTTTTTTTTTTTCCCGGACAAAAAAAAAATTGTCTAAATTTTTTTCTTCTTTTTGATCGATTTTGATTAGTTTTGAACATTTTTCTTTTTTTTTCGTTTTATCGCTTTTTTGTCATTTTTTGTCGTTTTTACCAATTTTTTATCGTTTTACCCATTTTTGTCACTTTTTGATATTTTTTGTCGTTTTAACCCAATTTTTGTCCTTTTTGTCTCTTTTTGGTCAATTTTGTCTTTTAAGCGATTTTTTGTCGTTTTTGTAGCTTTTTTTGTTGTTTTACCGATTTTAGTCGTTTTTTGTCGTTTTAACCGATTTTTTGTTGTTTTAACCGTTTTGTCGTTTTAACCGATTTTTTGTCCTTGTTTGTCGTTTTTATCGATTATTTTCATTTTGTCACTTTTTGGTTATTTTTTGTCGTTTAACCGATTTTTGTGTTTTTAACGATTTTTTGTCGTTTTAACCCATTTTTTGTCATTTTAACGATTTTTTGTTTTTTGTCGTTTTTGTCGCATTTTGGTTTTTTTTGTCGTTTTACCGATTATGTCGTTTTTGTCGTGTTTTGGTTATTTTTGTCGTTTTTACCCTTTTTTGTTATTTTTTTCGTTTATACATTTTTGTCGCTTTTTGGTCATTTTTGTCGTTTTAACCGATTTTTTGTCGTTTTTCATCGTTTTTGTCGTTTTTTGTTATTTTATCGTTTTTACCTTTTTTTCGTTTTTACCGATTTTTTTCATTTTTAGCGGTTTTTATATTTGTTCATTTTTTTCGTTATTATTTTTTTAATTTTTTTTCGGGAATATTTATATTGTCACCAAACATGGGAATGTAATTTTTCAGGAAATTTAATTCCTTGAAATTGATTCCCGAAAATATAGAATTCCTGGCTATTATAGTATTCCGCATACCAAACGCCCCTAAGAGTTAAAAGAAATATTGACTAAATTGAATAATATACGTTATTATACGTGCATTTACTAGTATACTTAATAGCCCAGTAAAATTTGAATTTGTGGTTCCGCACAATATGTATCCAAAAAAACAAAGAAGTGGGACAATATGTTACCTAAAGACTAGTACGTTAACTAGCTGCCCTAACTTTCCTGATTCGCTACCTTGATAGCTCTCTTTGACAGTGAATGGCAATACTTCCATATAAGAACGCCAACCATCCTGTATCATGAATGAACAAGAAGAAGAAGAAAGAAAGAAAAGAAGAAGAAGAAGAAAGAAGAGACAAGAAAAAGAAGAAAGAAGAAAAAGCACTTTCTATGGAGTTGAAGAAGAAGCAAAGAAGTCTTCTTCCAACCCACAAGAACGAGGAGTAGCCGCAGACGCCGGCGGCGAGCTCTCCATTGTCAAGGCCGCAGCATGGGCATAGTACCAGCACGGCTCCGGCTGCAGCCAGTCCAAATCCGTCGACGACAGCCTCACCTGGACACGGACCCGACGTCCCGATGATCCCCACCCTCTCGGCACAGGCTGGAGACCCTGTCCCATATATATACTGTTGGTGTTTTATTCTATGAGTTGTGTGTTCACAACACTCTATTGTTAAAAGATAGTCCCATATCGGAAAATCACACCAATATGTATCTCTATATATTACTTATGAAGGAATAGAGAGATGCACATGGGTTGAGGCCCAATGGAGGGTGCCATGTGGGAGGTTTACATGAGGTGAGAATAAGAAACCAACTTTGGCCAAGTGAAAATAGATTAATCTATTAGAGCTAAGCCCCGAAGGGGCTTAGCGACTCGGACTCGGACTCGGGCTCGGACTCGGGCTTGGGCTAATGGGCTTTTGAGGCTTATTGTAACGTCCGGGGTCTTGTGGGCTCAGATCCGGAAATGGCTCAGATCTAGAAAATCCGGATCTGGCATTAATCCAGGGCGTGCGTTCAGAATTTGAAAAGCCCACCTCGTGCCTATAATATCAGCAACATCTCCTCTCTCCAGGGTTACAGAAAATAATCAGAATTTCCAGAGAGAGAGAAGTGCTGCTGCTATTCGAGGAGTCTTCGACATTTTTGGCCAGCGTTCTAAAGTTCTCTTCGAACTTGCTGGTTCCTGGAGGCTTGTCCGTAAGGCGGATATAGCTTTGAGCGCCGGTGATCTTTCACCCCAGCAGGCTTTCTTCTTCCTCTGTTGCCTTCGCGGATACCGTCGCTTCTCTTTAGAAGTTATACGGTGTTGCCTTCGAGAAATATACGAAATAATCTTTTTAGATTCTCGTAATACAACATCACCTTCTTTAGGGTGTTGTTGCTGGAAACATTATCTTTACAATAGTTTCTGAAATCGTATTTTCCATCGATTGTTCGCCAAGGGACTAACAATCTCAAAGCTATATCGAAAAGATGGATAACTCACGTGCATCGCTCGTCAATACCGACTTTAACAAGTTGGAAAATTGACGGCGAACATTTCCAAATCTGGAAACGGAAAGTAACATTAAACATTCAACTCGTGGAAGTTGATCACGTGCTGAATGAGGAAGAACCGGTCGTTCCAACAACCGGAACCGCAGAAGTTATTGCCGCTGCTAAGTCCAAGCAGGCAAAATGGATTAGAGAAAACAGTATCTGTAAACTGTTGATTCTCAATAGCATGGAAGACTCTCTGGCAGAGTCTTATTCCAAGAAGAATTCTGCCAAAGAAATTTGGGACTCCTTGGGGAAATTGTACGAAGATGACGAGAATCGGTCCAAGATCTTCTTGGTTGAAAAATACCACAAGTGGACCTTCGAAGATGAGAAGGCTATGCTGCCCCCAAGTAAAGGAGTTTCTGAAGCTGCGCCAAAAATTAGATGACGAGAAGATGCCTCTTGTCGACAAGTTTGTCGTTGGAGGAATCGTCTCTAAACTTCCTGCGGGGGTGGAGCAACTTCTATGCAAGGATGCACCGCAAGAAGCTGGACATATGTATGGAAGATCTCCTGCAAGAGATCCATGTTGAGGACGAGATGCGCTCTCAACAGAAGATGGATTCTCTGTCCAAACAACTGGCGAAAGCAAATCTGGTCCAAACCAGAGAGTACAAGGGGAAGCAGGCGGCTTCTCCTCATAAGAAGAAGAAGGACTTCACTAATCTGAAAGTGAAGAGTCCTTCATTCAAGAATCAGAAATCCAAGTCCATGTGACTTATTTCAAATGTGGCAAGAAGGGCCACTACAAAAGTGACTGCAAGGAACCAGAAAAAGGTGAGCCTAGTAAGGTTTCTTTGGTTACTAATCTGGTTGCAATGATAGCACAGGTTGCAAATGCGGGAGTTGACTCGGACTGGTGGATAGACACTGGTGCGACATGTCATGTATGCTCAGACAAGGAATGCTTCGAGTCATATGAGCCAACTTCCGAGAAAGTCTTAATGGCAAACCAGGCACAAGCTGAAGTACTGGGGATCGGGACGGTGGAGCTGAAACTCACATCGGCGAACACTCTGACGCTTCAAGGAGTGAAGCATGTTCCTGCAATTACTAAGAACCTGATCTCTGGAAGCCTGCTTTGTAACGCAGGCTTGAGGATGGACATCAATGCTGGCCAGATGGTGATGTCCAAGAAGGGTACATTCTTCGGAAAAGCTTTCCAGACTGAAGGAATGTACAAAATTCAGCTTGTTGTAACCCAGAAAAATGATATTAATGCTATTTCTACTTTGAACTATTCTTTTGAGTTGTGGCATAATAGGCTAGGACATGTTCATTGTAAAAGAATTAACAAAATGTCTAGCCTAGGACTTATCTCCAAGTGTGGGGGTAAGGTAGAGAAATGTGAAGTGTGTGCTCAGACGAAGATCACAAGGAAACCCTTTCACAGGGTCCATCGAAGCACAGATCTTCTGGAGTTGGTTCACTCAGATATCTGTGATTTCAAGCAATTCTCTACAAAAGGGATGAAGTATTTTATTACTTTCATCGACGACTTCTCAAAGTATGCTTTTGTCTACTGCTCAAGTCTAAAGACGAAGCATTCGAGAAGTTCAAGGAGTTCAGGGCCGAGGCTGAACGGCAAACTGGACAACAACTCAAAAGGCTAAGGAGTGATCGAGGGGGGAGTATCGGTCTCATGATTTCTCATCATTCTGTAAAGAACATGGAATCATAAATGAGACGACGGCTCCGTACTCTCCTTAATCCAATGGAGTAGCAGAAAGGAAGAACAGAACGTTGACAGAGATGATGAACTCTATGCTGTTGACTGCGGGTCTTCCAAAGAGCTTCTGGGGAGAAGCTGCATTAACAGCTACTTTCATTCTCAATAGAGTACCGTATGCAACTTCGGATATAACCCCTCATGAACTCTGGTTCAAAGTCAGACCTAACTTGAATGTCATTCGAGTGTGGGGGTGTCTGGCTTATGTGAAGCTCCCAGATCTGAAGATTCAGAAGCTGGGGACTAGGACTACTAAGGCTATCTTCTTGGGTTATGCCGAGAAGAGTGACGCTCGGAGATTCCTTGATATAGAATCAAATCATATCATTGAATCTCGTGATGCTGAATATTTTGAAGACAAGTTTTCAAGGCACAAAAATATTGTTCTCGCGGATCTTCCGGAGAATGATGAGAGTGCAAAGCAGACAGAAGTTCTTATCGAACCAGTAGTCCAAGAAGAAGCTATTGTCGAAGAGACACCAGTTGAACCAGAACTCGCTGAGCCGTCAACTAAGCGAGTAAGGAGGCCGAAAGACTTCGGAGATGACTTCGTCACCTATCATGTGGAAGCAGATCTGCTTACCTATGATGAGGCAATGAAGACCAGAGATGCTGTATTCTGGAAGGAGGCGATAGACAACGAGATTGACTCAATCACCTCCAACAACACATGGGTGTTAGTTGACCTGCCAGAAGGAGCAAGACCCATCGGATGTAAATGGATCTTCAAGAAGAAGATGAAAGCAGATGGAACCATTGACAAGTTCAAGGCCAGGCTAGTGGCCAAGGGGTTTGCTCAGAAGCAGGGGATCGACTACTTTGACACTTATGCTCCAGTAGCTCGGATGACAACCATCAGATTGTTAATTGCTCTAGCAGCAATACACAAGCTGGTGATACATCAGATGGATGTGAAAACGGCATTCCTTAATGGCGAGCTGACCGAAGAGATCTACATGCAACAACCAGAAGGTTTTATCGTCAGAGGTCTGGAAGACAAAGTCTGCAAGTTGATGAAGTCTCTGTATGGTTTGAAACAAGCTCCCAAAATGTGGCATGAGAAGTTTGACAAAGTGATAAGGTCAAATGGCTACAGGGTCAGTGAAACAGACAAGTGTGTCTATACGAAGTTTGCTGACGGAAGAGGAGTAATCGTTTGTCTTTACGTGGACGACATGCTAATCCTAGGTACAGATTTAGACTGCGTCACAGAGACAAAGAAATTCCTCTCGACCAAGTTCAGTATGAAGGACTTGGGGGATACCGACGTAATCTTGGGGCTCAAGATCATCCGGGCAGGTACTGGAATAGCGCTGTCACAATCTCATTATATTGAGAAGATGCTCACTCGCTACGGGTATCAAGATCTTCCTATAATTGATACACTGTACCGGAGTGATCAGAAGCTGGAGCCAAATTCGAGGGAAAGCGTCAGGCAGTTGGAGTACGCTAGCGTCATCGGAAGCTTGATGTACGCTACTACTGCCACAAGGCCTGACATAGCTTTTGCGGTGGGAATGCTGAGTCGGTTCACTAGCAACCCAGGCGTTGAACACTGGAACGCTGTGAAGCGTGTTATGAGATATCTAAAAAAGACTCAGACATTTGCACTATACTACAGCAGAGATCCGTCAGTAGTGGAAGGCTTCAGTGATGCTAGCTGGTGTTCAGAGGTGGAGAGCGAGTATTCGACAGGTGGATTCATATTCGCTTTGGGCGGAGCTGCTATATCGTGGAAATCGAAGAAGCAGACAATGTTATCTCGCTCCTCCATAGAATCTGAATTCTTTGCATTGGATGCTGCTGCAGATGAAGCAGAGTGGCTTCGGGAGCTCATGTATGATCTTCCAGTGGTTGGAGCTCAGATACCGGCAATCTCGATATACTGTGACAACCAGGCGGCAGCAGCAGTAGCATCAAATGAACTCTTTAACGGAAAGAAGAGGACTGTGCGGTTAAAGCACAGAGCAGTGAACGATCTCATCAAACGAGGCGTTATTGCAGTGATCGATGTTCGGAGTCAGGAGAACCTGGCGGATCCGTTCACGAAAGGCCTCAAACGACAGCTGGTCGAGGACACAGCAAGGAAGATGGGTTTGAAGGCATTCTAATATTGTGTCATTATAATCCTATCAATAAATTTTATGTTATTGGTTCAAAGAGAAATCTACCAGATATCTAATTTTTGATTCAAGGAAGGACTATTGACTGGAAAAATATTAGTTAACAGTGGGTACTTGTTCTGCGGAACATGTAAGGGTTTCGGACCCAGAACCACTGTTGTCTACTATGAATTTTCTACGGAAAATTGATCCTGTGGGAAGGATGGCATAATGCCTTAATGAGTTCTCAGACTGAGTGAAGGTCTGTTATGCTTTACAGGAAGCATGGTGGCGCAACAACCACAAAGGAGTGTTACAACTCCATGCTACAGTGGGGTGACTCCACCATGAGGTTCCCAGGTAGGGGTAATGCCTCGGCTTTGTTAGCCAAGTCACAGGCGGCGTAGCACCGCATATAGGCAGGTAGCCAAATGTTGCATAATCATAAAGAGGTGTAGACAGCACTACAAAGAGGACAGTATCCTCATGTTACAGTGGCATGACACCACGAAGAGGTACCAGGAAGGGTAAAATCCTCGGCTTTGCAAGCCATGTCATAGCGGCGTAACACCGCACGGAAGTGCAAGGCTTCATGCTGAGTAGTTTGGCACTACAAGAGGATTGTGACCTCATGCTACAGTAGTATGACACTACGATGAGGTACCCAGGTGGGGTAAAGCCTCGGCGTTGAGCCATGTCATAGCGGCGTAGCACCGCAAAGGAGCGCAATGCTTCATGCCATGACTCTTTATAAAGAACTCACCTATAATGTATGGAAAGAGAAATATGCCGTCTCTTGAGGGTAAATTTATAGACGCCCAAAATACATACATTGAAATCCAGGCTGGCACAAGGGCCTTTAATGTGCAGCCAGAAGTACAGATAACTACATTATGTGAGTAGGAAAAATTATAGCTGTGGTACAGAATTCAAGGCGTAGTCCATTCTTGTATCATACTGTTGTTCAAACCCATGCGGGAAGATTCAAGTCGTCAGTGACATCTATCCTAATGCATAATGGACAGTTATTATGTGGAACGCTTAACTCATATATATAGAGATATGTGGGGGATTGTTGGTGTTTTATTCTATGAGTTGTGTGTTCACAACACTCTATTGTTAAAAGATAGTCCCACATCGGAAAATCACACCAATATGTATCTCTATATATTACTTATGAAGGAATAGAGAGATGCACATGGGTTGAGGCCCAATGGAGGGTGCCATGTGGGAGGATTTTACATAGAGGTGAGAATAAGAAACCAACTTTTGGCCAAATGAAAATAGATTTAAATCTATTAGAGCTAAGCCCCGAATGGGCTTAGCGACTCGGACTCGGACTCGGACTCGGGCTCGGACTCGGGCTTGGGCTAATGGGCTTTTGAGGCTTATTGTGGCTTTTTGATGGCACTTTGCACTTAGCACGACAGCTCGTCGCAAGGCGCATTGTGCGCTTTAGTTGCGCTCGTGCGCGAGCCTCTGCGCGGCCCTGCGTGGCGTGCGAGGCGTACGGAGCGTACGGGACGTACGGGTCGTACGGGTCGTACGGGTCGAACGGGTCGAGCGGGTCGAGTGGGCCGTTCAAATTATGTAACGTCCGCGGGTCTTGTGGGCTCAGATCCGGAAATGGCTCAGATCCAGAAAATCCGGATCTGGCATTAATCCAGGGCGTGCGTTCAGAATTTGAAAAGCCTACCTCGTGCCTATAATATCAGCAGCATCTCCTCTCTCCAGGGTTACAGAAAATAATCAGAGAATTTCCAGAGAGAGAGAGAAGTGCTGCTGCTATTCCGAGGAGTCTTCGACATTTTTGGCCAGCGTTCTAAAGTTCTCTTCGAACTTGCTGGTTCCTGGAGGCTTGTCCGTAAGGAGGATATAGCTTTGAGCGCCGGTGTTCTTTCATCCCAGCAGGCTTTCTTCTTCCTCTGTTGCCTTCGAGAATACCGTCGCTTCTCTTTAGAAGTTATACGGTTCTGTTGCCTTCGAGAAATATTACGAAATAATCTTTTTAGATTCTCGTAATACAACATCACCTTCTTTAGGGTGTTGTTGCTGGAAACATTGTCTTTACAATAGTTTCTGAAATCGTATTTTTCCATCGATTGTTCGCCAAGGGACTAACATATACTAGTCATAATCCGTGCCCATAGGGCATGGTTCATTTAAGGTATATTTCCCCTCAAAATCTTGGACCCCCAATTTTAAACGAACAATAATAATTATGAGGCCCCCATCAAAATATTAAATCCCAACCACCGCTGGATGTGAATTTTCTTTGGATTTCCCATAAAACTCTACTCTCAATAATGCTCATCCACAACCATTATGAGTGCAAACCCCACTCTTTGGATTCCCCATAAACCCCACTCTCAATAATGCTCATTCCCCATAAAATTCCACTCTCAATAATGCTCATCCACAACCATTATGAGTGCAAATCCCACTCTTTGGATTCCCCATAAAACCCTACTCTCAATAATGCTCATCCACAACCGTTGATTCACCAAGATTAAATCCCAACCACTCTTTATCTTGGCACAATCAGCCCTAGGATTCAAAAACCTTTGTGTTTTGTATAAGATATATATATATATATATATATATATATATATATATATATATAGAGAGAGAGAGAGAGAGAGAGAGAGAGGAAAATGCACCTAAGGTCGACCTTAGGTAAGTTACCTAAGGTCGACCTCATTTTCCTCACTTTACAACATTTTTTTCTTGAATTTTTTTATGAGATTCATCTACACCTTATTGATTGGCAACATACCAAATTTCAAAAAAAATAATATTGTTTAGCCCCCTATCTATCCCTTGCAAAATCGACGGTCTAAAACTTTGCTGCTACACCGTCGATTTTGCACCTTATTGATAGGGGGCTAAACAATATTATTTTTTCTTGAAATTTGGTATGTTGCCAATCAATAAGGTGTAGATGAATCCCATAAAAAAATTCAAGAAAAAATATTGTAAAGTGAGGAAAATGAGGTCGACCTTAGGTAACTTACCTAAGGTCGACCTTAGGTGCATTTTCCTCATATATATATATATATATATATATATATATATATATATATAAATATATATATATATAATATATATATATATATATATATATATATATATATATAGTCATAACCCGTGCCCATAGGGCATGGTTCATTTAAGGTATTCCCCCTCAAAATCTTGGACCCCAATTTTAAACGAACAATAATAATTTTGTGGCCCCCATCAAAATATTAAATCCCAACCACTGCTGGATGTGAATTTTCTTTGGATTCCTCATAAAACCCCACTCTCAATAATGCTCATCCACAACCATTATGAGGCCCCCATCAAAATATTAAATTCCAACATCAAAATATTAAATCTCCATCTTTGGATTCCCCATAAAACCCCACTCCCAATAATGCTCTTCCCCATAAAACCCCACTCCCAATAATGCTCTTCTCCATAAAATCCCACAACCGTTGATTCACCAAGATTAAATCCCAACCACTCTTTATCTTGGCACAGTCAGCCCTAGGATTCAAAACCTTTGTGTTTTGTATTATATATATATATATATATATATATATATATATATATATATATATATATATATATATATATATATATATGATTGAACTGCCAAGTAATTAATAAATATTGGTAAGTTTTCATTGACTGGGAATAGCTAGATCCCGTGTGTAGCATTCTTGAATGACTTCAACGTAAATATCATAAAAAATGCAACAACAAAAATTCTGGGCGCTTGGTACGCGGTATTTTTTTATTTTCAGAAAAATTTAAGATGGGAATCTATTACCACGTTTGTTTGGCTTATAAAAAAATTATTTCCAGAAATTATAAATATCCGGGTAAATAGTTTACCCACAAAACATGAGAATTCTATCCCTTGAGAATAGGTGGGTTTTTTTTTCTTTTGCCCGGGCAAAAAAAAATTGTCTAAATTTTCTTCTTCTTTTTTGATCAATTTTGGTTAGTTTTGAACATTTTTTCTTTTTTTGTCGTTTTTATTCATTTTTTTCGTTTTTACCAAAAAAAAATTTTTCGTTTTAAGGAATTTTTTGTCGTTTTTACCCATTTTTTGTCTTTTTGTCACTTTTGATTTTTTTTTGTCATTTTAACCCATTTTTTTGTCATTTTTGTCAGTTTTTGTTATTTTTTGTCATTTTAAGCAATTTTTGTCGTTTTTGTAGCTTTTTTTTGTTGTTTTTACCGATTTTTAGTCTTTTTTTCGTTTTTGTCGTTTTTTTGTCATTTTTACTGATTTTGTCGTTTTTTGTCGCTTTTACCGATTTTTTGTCGTTTTGTCGCTTTTTGGATTTTTTTTGTCGTTTTAAACCAATTTTTTGTTTTTTAACCGATTTTTTGTCGTTTGTAACCGATTTTTTGTCCTTTTTTGTCGTTTTAACCGATTTTTTGTTGTTTTTTGTCGTTTTTGCCGCATTTTGATTATTTGTCATTTTAACCGATTTTATGTCGTTTATGTCGTGTTTTGGTTATTTTTGTCGTTTTTACCCTTTTTTGTTATTTTTTGTCGTTTATACATTTTTGTCGCTTTTTGGTCATTTTTGTCGTTTTAATCGATTTTGTCGTTTTTTATCATTTTTGTCGGTTGTTTGTTATTTTGTCGTTTTTACTGATTTTTTGTCGTTTTTACCTTTTTTCGTTTTTACCGATTTTTTGTCGTTTTTATCCGTTTTTTATATTTGTTCATTTTTTTTCGTCATTATTATTTTTTATTTTTTTCGGAAATATTTATATTGTTACCAAACATGGGAATGTAATTTTCCAGGGAATTTAATTCCTTGGAATTTGATTCCTGGGAATATAGAATTTTCGGCTATATAGTATTCCGCATACCAAACGCCCCCTAAGAGTATATTAGATTGGCAAAATTTTAGTGTATTTATTTCTAGATTTAATTTTAGGCTGGAATAGAAAGAAAATGAAAATAAAATTATTTTATTGTTTTTTTGTGGACATGTAGACGACGGCCCTGAACTGCACAATGGTTCAGGACCCAAAGACTAAAAGGACACCAACATAGATTATGTAAAATAGAAGTATATATTTATATGGACCATCATTAATACAAAATAGTTGTCGTGTAATAGTTATCATGTTAAACTTACGCACTATAAATCCTTGATTTAATTCTTGGTGGCAACAATTTTTTTTGTTATATTTACTTTCGAAAGCAATAGGCCTCATGTATTTAAATATGTCGAAAAAAATGAATTAACTTTTTTAAGGAACTAAGTCAGCATTTTTTTGACTTTTCTAAGTAATAACTCTGAATTATATATACATAATTTAGTCGTATTTTAACTTATATATATTAGTTATTATATATTTTCCACAATTATTTATGGTCATAATATATACTTTTTTGTAGCTTTGATTTTTGGAGCACAAGAAATGCCAGTCTCTAGAAACTTCCTTCATGAGTTTTGATCTAGACAAGTTTATCTTCAATTTGATATATCATATCTCACTCACACATGTTCTCTTGTATTCTTTTTTCGTCGCACAACTTTTGGGTTAACTTAGGCCAATTTGTTATCTACCATAAAACTTGTCGTACTTTCCAACTTAATTTTGGGACTCGACATCGATCCAACCTAAACGACTCAAAATATAATTTTGATCTATTTTGAGTCTGTTGCACACATGTCAATGATGTCTCACTCAATTGAGTTTTCATGTGCTACTTATTTTCAAATGGCACAAGAGACCCAATTATAGTCTTTTGGATGTTTAATTCAATTCGAATAATTGTTTGGACTGAACCCTAGCTCAAACCACTTAGTGGAGCCTACCTTAGGTTGCCAAAATCATTTATACATGTATTTAATTATTTTTTATCAATTAAATAATAGCCATAAATTCATAGATTCATTGAACATTAATTTAAAATCCATCATTTCCAAATATGGAAATCCACTAACCCACCCTGTCATATTCAGGGGCGGCCCTAAGCCCGTGCAGGTTGGACGACGGCCCAGGGCCCCAAAATTATTGGGGGCATATTTTTTTATTTATTAACAACTTAGTTCAAAGTTAGTCCAGTTTAAATTGTCTGATTGTTACACAGCCAACGGCCCAAAGAATCCGGCCCAAAGAATCACTGATGGTATTGAGGGATTCGGTTTTGTTTATATTAGGTTTCATTAAAAAAATTGATTTGAGGAATAACCGAGGCTGTAGACTTTTCTTCTTGCGTTCTTCGACTTCCCCACTCTCTAATTCTCTCCACTGCTCAAAAAATTATGAAGATAATTATAACAGGTAACGTCTTTTCTTTTCTCTCATAAATTCTGCCAACTTTTCTCTCTTTATTGATTGTTGAATCTATTCTCACATTTTCCATCTTTCTCTCTTCTAATCTACAAGTACAGTTCTACATGTTTGTTCTTTAATTTGTGGAAGTCAGAGAGGAGAAAATTTTAGGTTGAGGTAATCGAAGTAGACATTTGCAATAGCAATGTGGAGTCAGACGATTTGTCGAAAAATTTGACAACTAATTTCCAACTATTGAAAGAGGCAATATATTTCGATAATTAGATAGGGTCTTTTGTTGTATTTCTCTTGTTTTATTTATTAAAATTATTATTTTATATCAAAGATGTATCAATCAATTATTCATCTGTTGTTAATGTTTATCAACTGTTTGTTGTATTGTTACAATAGTAAATAAGAATTTTAATTACTGTTGTTATTGTCAATTACTTACAATTTTGAATAAGGCATTAAACCTTCAGCCAACAACATTTTTTTGCAACGCAAGTGTTTCTAAAGTGAAATTGAAACCGAATGAATTTGTGGAATCAAAATATTTTGGTCAATCTAAAGTGGGCAAAAAGTAATGAATATGCAGATTGGTGTTGTTAGGTTTTTGTCTAAATTTCCTATTTAATTACCAATTCATGAATATTTTCCTCTTAATTGTGTTTTTTTTCCTGACAGTTGTGAATCTTGTGATGAAATCTGTGGTGGGAAAGGGTTTCTAGAGAATTAGGGTATGTGAACTACTCGTTGATATTCATTCCGTATAAGTTATATGAAAATTGTCTTTAACTTGTGATTTCGTTCTTCTTAGTTGCTTTATTTTCTCTTTGATGTTGATTGCATAGAAATTGTCATTATAATTTTCAGAATAATGTTTGTTGAGGGATCCCACTGCTCATTGTATGCTCTTGAGGAATACTGGGTTTGGCTTAGTTTGGTTTAAATTTGCATGGTGAAGCTGGAAAATATTATCTTAACTTGGATTTTTGGATTTTGGTAAATAGCAAACATGCAAGCAGTTGATGCAACTAAGGCCGGTTTAATTAGCTTTGTTATCAATTTGTTGACTTTCCGAGTCAACTAGTCAAGTATTTAGGAAGGACCTTTTTTTATTTACTTTTGTCCCAGGCACAAAAAAAATCAGGACCGCCCCTGGTCATATTAGTGGATTGGTTGACCAAATATCCACCAAATTAATTCAAACCTCCTCCATACAAACATATAGAACATTATTCGTATATAGAAGCACCCTTAGCCAGCCACCCCTTTCCAAATACCTAAAAAATTGGCCCCATATTGCTTGTTTGGCCGACGGCTACACAAGCAAAGTCGACCCCCTTATCACTTTTTCGATTTTCAAGCACTCCACCACTACTCATGCGACTCCCTCGACTTCCTCTTCCATCCTAGAACTCATGGGATCATCTCATAGACTTCGGAGATGTGTACAACCCATCCAAAGCGCCAAAAATCCATTTAGTCTGAATTCAGCAGCATGTTGGTGACTTCTAAAATAGGTTTTAAATATTTTTCTCATATATTTTGCCTGAAACTAGAACTAATAGATAGCCCTATGGGTATACTTTGATGTCCAATTGCTAACTCACATCGTTCCACTTCTTTTGGCCGTGTTGTCCGTTGCACGACGATTGGTCCAGATTTGACCAATTTCGGTACGAGGATCTTTCCGACGACTTTCGAACCCATTTGATCTCGAACAAATCCTTTGTAGTATCTCCAACATCTCTATTTATTTTAGTATCATTACTTGTTCATATTTGCAAGAGTTTCATACGTTTATGGCACCGTTTTCATCCTACAAGTTTTTCGGACACCGAAACCCCCACAGTAACCTACCTATTTAATTCCAAATCTTTGTAGGAGTTTAATATGATGTAAATCTGATTTAATTAGATGAAAAACTATATTTTCTGAAATATTCTGATTATTTCCATAATATATATTTTCTATATTTTTATTTCGATTCGCTTCCCAATTGGACCCCGTATGGCATAGTTGTGTTGATTAATGTCTAGTTTGTTTTGAACATATTTTTCCTAAAATAATTGTATATAAATTATATTTAGAAATTAATTATGATATTTTTCAGAATTTAAAATATATATTTATGGTATATAATATTATATAACATGTTACTATATATAGTGTTATTTTTAGTATATATGGTAATGTGTTATCTATGATAGTTAACTAGTTGTGTGTACCAATATGGTATGTGTCAATTTATGATAAGTAGATGATGTGTTAGTGTAGAAGCATGAAAAATACAAGACTATGTATCCCAAAAGAAGCTATGCGCCCACATAACCAAAAGGGGGCTATGCGCCCACAGAACCAAAGGGAGTCTATGTGCCCACATGATCGAAGAGGGGCTATGTGCCTACATGATCGAAGAGGAGCTATGCGCCCACATGATCGAAGAGGAGCTATGCGCCCATATTGTTTTCATGTAGATCAAACATGCACTCAAGTGTGGGCGCATAAACTTACTCCCACACTATGCGCCCAAGGCAGCAGATCCCTACGACTCGGTCAACATCCACGATCAATCGTGCACCAAAGCATGCGGCCACGTCAGTCTCCACGAGCAATCGTGCACCGAAGCATGCGGCCACGTCAACCCACGATCTACCCACGATCATCCAGTGTCCATGTGCCTACACCCTATGTGCCCAAAGGGGTGTTATGCGCCCACAGTGAAATCAGTGTATTTTCCACCTGTGGGCGCATAACAGTCGTTTTAGTGCAAAACGACTATAAATAGGGATCTCATACCTCTTCAAAAACAGACATAACGGAGAGCATTTCAAGAGCCAAATTGCTGCCCTTCTTGCCAGTGAGCCGAGAGTTAGCAATTTTTTTAGGTTTTCTCCCACTTTTGTAATCGGAGTGTCAACGGAGTAAAGAAGCAACTGCCGCTCGATCTCCATCGTTCCATTCCCCAGAATTCTTTTTTTGTACTCGGGGATCCTCAGTGTAGGATCTCTCAGGCGTACTCAATTTATGGTGCCTTGCGCCAATAAGAAAAGACAGCATTTCTTTTTTTTGTCCACAAAAATGATGACTCTGCTGGGGACTACCTTTTCCTCTGACGAGAAGGTAGTGACGTAATCCGATACCAATAAAGTGGGGAGCACTCAGAAGATGTTGATCGTGAAGTTCGATCAGCAGGCGTTCGAAGAGATGCTCTCGAGGGACGGCTCTACTCCCTCAAAATCAGTGAAGCCAAACAAGTCTCGCAAGACTTGGCTTTCGAAGGCTCGTGGTGCATATCCTACCAGTGTCGTAGAAGATATGCAATTGAAGAACTCTGTCACATGGGCGCATAGGCCTTCCACGTGGGCGCATGGAGCTCCCCTATGGGCGCATAGCTTTGCCACAGAGACTCCAGACACGAAGAAGGCGTATACCGTTCCGGGCTCTACTAGTCCAGCGACTTTCCTCTTGTGCAGTCAACAACAGAGTGTTCAACACTCGAAACTTGGCAAAAAAAAAAAAACACTACGATGCCAAGAATCAAAGTGTTCGATGCTCTGGACAAACTCGACAAGGATCACAAATGAAGAAGGCAAAATTAGGAGAAAACAATGTTGTTTTCCAAAGCATGCGCCCAGAGTCAGGCGCCCATGGCAGTATGTGGGCGCATAACTCTAGCCAGAGGACTTCTGTCTTCGACAGGCTATGTGCCCAGGGCCATGCGCCCAGGGCTACGCGCCCAGGCTCTAATGACCCATTCTATGCACCCACATCCAGGAGGCCCAGGCATGCTGCCAGGACTTTAGAAAAGCATGCGCCCAAGGGCATGCTCCAGGGTCTATGCGCCCACAGCAAAAAGACAGACCCCACCGCGTATAGCACGGGGCTGTCTTCAAGGTCATTACGGAACTTAGGTGTGGGGGTTACCCCTGTACGTGAACTAAGTCCGGATGTGCCAACTCCCCTTACAAACCCATATGCAAAGCTCGACGATGCATATGACATGGGTTTTAAGGCAAAACTCCCTTCCGCCGATTTACGTGACATGATAAATCATAAGCGTAAAGCGAAGGAGGATACTGCAATTCATGGCGTACATCCGTGTACCAGTATTGTCATCAACTATTGCTGCTCCAAAGCAACAAAAGTGCCTCAGAGGCAGTCCGTGTTTTGACGACTGCATCGTTCTGATGATGAAAAGTTGCTATGTGTTTCATCCAACATGGCTTCATGGGGTCCTCCTTACGGGAGCCCCAATCAAAGAAGGTGGACCAATAACCCAACTTTTTCTCTCAGTTCTACGAACAGAAGAAGAAGAAGTCTGCCAATAGATAGCCAGCGAGCTGTTACATCGGAAGGAGTCTATATGGGTACTCGGTCAAGGACAAGATTACGTATAGATGACGAGGACTCCCAAGCTAGGGGTGATGATCCTTCAACTGGGGGTAGTATTCCCTCAGAATCTGAAGCAGACGACCTTCACACCGGGGGAAGCCTTCCAGATGACGATGATCTTTTCGAGTCCGACGGTGACTATCTACATTCCCTGCCTGAAGACGAGGGTCTTTTCAATTCAGAGACAGACAGTATCAGCACCAGTTGTACTGTCTCCTCTATTCATCCTCGTATGTTATCTACGTACATGGCGGATGGAGAGAGACCCGAAGAAGCCAGTGATCAGACCAACAAGCGGCTAGAGGGTCTTGAAACGGGATTTGCCAAGATCACTGATATGCTTACTAGTATCATGGCAATCCAAACTGCTGGGGCTGTTCCTCCACCTCAACCGAATGTCTCAGCACACGCTAATCCGGCTCATAGAAACAACCCTCCTTCGCTACAGAAGGAGTATCATTCCGTTGCGCCTCCTCCAAATTTCATAAATGCTGGGGGTGGTCCTTCGCCAACGACGTCTGACAACCGTACAACAGTCGTTTCTCAATAGCTTTGACGGGATGACTTCTCCTCACCAACACATGCCATACTTCAACACGCAGACTCTGCACTTACCAAGGGATGATCCGTTCTTGTCAAAGCTATTTATTAGCACCTTGCAGGGGATAGCTTTTGAATGGTTCTGCAGTCTGCCTGACAGTTGTATTAATTCTTTTAAAGACTTGGAGAGGTTATTCCTCAATAGGTTTTATGAGAGTGGCATGCATGTTAGTATGTCCATCCTCATCGAGACCAAGCAAAGGAGGACTGAGTCTGTTATTGCTTTCATCGAACGCTTCTGGCGACTAGCATTGAAGATGCCCTTCGGTATACCAGACTCAGAGCTTATGGATACTTGTCGACATAACTTCCTTCCTACAGTAAAGTTATGTCTGGGTATACATAAGTATGATACATGGCCTGCTTTCATCGGGGCTGCTGATGCTGCTGAAAATGACGTCCCTAATCTGGAATTACTGGGGTTGAAGACACCCAAATCTGAAGACAAAAGCAAGCACCCCCAAACTATCCCTGTCCGTAGGGTAAAGGAAAAGAAGTCTTGAAAGTCGACACCTCTAAGGGAGCTTCCAATTCTCATGGCGCTCCTGACAAACCCAAGGAGACTTTCTCCTTTGACGAAGATGATGTTATTACCATTTTTCACACATTGATGAAGGGTAATAAACTGACATTGCCTCCACCACGATGTCCTACGGAGGCGAACCAACTCAACGATCCCAAGTACTATCTTTATCATCAGTACGTGCACCACTCTACCAAAGATTGCATCATCCTGAAGTGGAAGATACAACAGCTTATCGACAGCCAAGTGATCAATCTCGAAGCTGAAGACAATGTCGTATCTTCTAACATGATCTCTCTTCAATTTGGTGACTTTCCTTCCATATAAGTCCCAGACGGCGTAGTCCCAATCCCCACGACAATAATAGAAGTCGTCAACCTGCTGCCAGCTCGCAACTCAATGTTGGTGCCACTCACGACAGAACGTGGTAAGATCATGTGGGTCCATCCAGACCTGGTGCAAGAAATAACGCAGGGGGTGGTATCTTCCAAAGAAAAGAAGGGTAAGAAATACAAATCATACCATATGGTGTCTGTCATGCCCCGATCCCGCAGAGTCCTTTCGTCCTCGCTTCGGCTCTTTTGGGATCGTTCGTCCTCGCTAAGGCGTGATGCCGTGCAAGCCTAAGTTGCGCTTGCACAAGGCCAAGACCTGAAGCAAGACAAGATAGACAAGGTTGACAATACGCAGCGGAACGTATCGCAGATAATTGAAGCAGCAGCGAACATATTTCAGAATACATGCATTGAACACAACGGTAACAAGAAACAATTCTCTTTATTGATTTCATTTGAACAGATTACAAGCTATCGATTCTCTCTGATACAATGTTACAATCTCTCAGAACTTTACAGATTATAATGATCCCGTTCCCATACATTACATCCCTTTAAATACAAAACCAACTCTTATAACAGATGTCATCTCTTGGCATCTCTTCTGATTTCTGGCTCCTGAGGATGAGGCTCGGGCTATCGCTTCGGACTATCCTTCTCGATGCATAGTGCACCTGCATGCAGACTGATGGTGGGTCAGTATATCAGCATACTGGTAATTGTGAACAAAGAGCTACATTTGTCTAAAATGATTACTGTTCATTTAGTGAGAAATCGTTTCTTGTGATGTGATCTTGCTAGTTTTACCTAGATTCATTCCATGCATATAGAGTCAGTTTATATCTCTTTTGAAAACATCTTTAAAAAGCCAACATATCATTTCTATCTTAGCCATTGTGCCTCCTATGGGTTCAGCTTGTCGCTAACCGTTGTGACTCGCATGGGTTCAGCTCGTCGCTAGCCGCTGTGACTTTTGGGTTCAGCTCATCGCTAACCGATGTGACTCGTATGGGTTCAGCTCGTCGCTAGCCGCTGTGACTCTCTAGGGTTCAGCTCGTCACTAAGTGGATACCCTAATGCACATACAATATTAAATAAAACCATCATGCATCAATCGAGCAAGTCATAAACAATTCCATCTTCTTTTCAAGCAGGAAACCGTTTTCTTTCTTAGCAGACAATGTGCGGATTCTCTTATAAGCATACTCAAGATTACTGTCTTGTTATTAGCAATACATTCATTCAAAAGCTCAGATTCTTATTAGGTACAAGCGAATCATAAAATGAGACTTCGTCCATTCACCCAGTTCAATCGTTCCTGTTGCAGAGCCAACAATCCGATCTTTCTGTCTATCTAGTGCCTTCGCGGAACGGGACACTACATAATTACCTACCAAAAAGAAGTTTCGTCCTCGAAACTTAAGGAGAAACTTACGATATCCTTAGCAGCGATAGTCCTCATACTTCGCCATCATCAATCCATGAAATAACAATTCAGATCATATCAAAACTCTTGTTCAATAAAGCATTTCAATCTCCATCAATCAAATCGATATAACCGGCATCATAAAAATATTTACGAACTTATTGTATGGAACGTTCATCTCATTAATGATATCGAGTAGGCAAAGGAATTTCGATCAGGAGAACATCTACAAATTCAATCAAATCAATTGGCCAGAGGATCGTGTTGCTCTGATACCATTCTGTCATGCCCCGATCCCGCAGAGTCCTTTCGTCCTCGCTTCGGCTCTTTTGGGATCGTTCGTCCTCGCTAAAGTGTGATGCCGTGTAAGCCTAAGTTGTACTTGCATAAGGCCAAGACCTGAAGCAAGACAAGATAGACAAGGTTGACAATACGCAGCAGAACGTATCGCAGATAATTGAAGCAGCAGCGAACATATTTCAGAATACATGCATTGAACACAACGGTAACAAGAAACAATTCTCTTTATTGATTTCATTTGAACAGATTACAAGCTCTCGATTCTCTCTGATACAATGTTACAATCTCTCAGAACTTTACAGATTACAATGATCCCGTTCCCATACATTATATCCTTTTATATACAAAACCAACTCTTATAACAGATGTCATCTCTTCTGATTTCTGGCTCCTGAGGATGAGGCTCGGGCTATCGCTTCGGACTATCCTTCTCGATGCATAGTGCACCTGCATGCAGACTGATGGTGGGCCAGTATATCAGCATACTGGTAATTGTGAACAAAGAGCTACATTTGTCTGAAACGATCACTGTTTATTTAGTGAAAAAACGTTTCTTGTGATGTGATCTTGCTAGTTTTACCTAGATTCATTCCATGCATATATAGTCAGTTTACATCTCTTTTGAAAATATCTTTGAAAAGCCAACATATCATTTCCATCTTAGCCGCTGTGCCTCCCACGGGTTCAGCTCGTCGCTAACCGCTGTGACTCGCATGGGTTCAGCTCGTCGCTAGCCGCTGTGACTCTTGGGTTCAGCTCATCGCTAACCGCTGTGACTCGCATGGGTTCAGCTTGTCGCTAGCCGCTGTGACTCTCTAGGGTTCAGCTCGTCACTAAGTGGATACCCCAATGCACATGCAATATCTAATGAAACCATCATGCATCAATCGAGCAAGTCATAAACAATTCCATCTTCTTTTCAAGCAGAAAACCATTCTCTTTTTTAGCAGTCAATGTGCGGATTCTCTTATAAGCATACTCAAGATTACTGTCTTGTTATTAGCAATATATTCATTCAAAAGCTCAGATTCTTATTAGGCGCAAGCGAATCATAAAATGAGACTTCATCCACTCACCCAGATCAATCGTCTCTATTGCAGAGCCAGCAATCCGATCTTTCTGTCTATCTAGTACCTTCGCGGAGCGGGGCACTACCGTGTCTTCCCTCATTTATAAAGTTTTATCTGGCGTGACGCGATCTGGGAAGACCTACCTACGGACTTACAACCCCGTACAAGAAGATGCAGTACCTTCTCCAGCTCCTGCTGCCCCCACAAGTTCAGAAGCTGGTCCATCTAAGTCCTCAACTACCGACAAAGCTAAGCAGAAGGAGACGCGATTTGATAAGTCTCTGAAGGCACCAACTCCTGAAGGCATGGATCGGCCTTACAACTTTGACATACTGGCACAGCTGGCCAATACACCTATCAGATTGTCTTTGTTCGATCTATTGTGACTCTCCAAAGAGACGCAAAAAGCCTTAAGTGATGTATTACTACATGTCGACTCTTATCTCGCTGAAGTCAAAGCCCTTGCTGAAGATCCCATCTCCTGTCCTCACTGTCATAGCACTATGGAAGTGGTGCCCAACATCACCATTTCACAAGAGGACATGCTACTAAAAAAAAAATCGTCATGATAGACCTCTATACTATACAGAGTATATCGGGGCGATTAAGGTGGATCGGATGCATATCGATCCAGGTTCCTCCCTCAGCATCATTCCTAGAAGTTTACACCAAATTCTAGGGATCCCTCTGCACAAGCTGTCTGCAACCAATACAACTATCATGGCTTTCAATACTGGAAGAAGCCACCCGCTGGGCAAGATCCGTCTCAAGTGCCAGATTGGTGATCTCCGAACAGAGGTTTCTTGCTATGTAATCGACGCCAATGTCCTACAATGTCTTGTTAGGACGTCTGTGGATACACGAGAATATGATCGTTCCTTCTACCCTTCACCAGTGCTTCAAGTACGTCAACAACGATGGCATCGTAAAGACGGAGTTTGCCTATGTCGATCCTTTTAAGGGTATTGAAGCCTACTATGGAGATTCGGTACTTTACCAATCTTAGCCCTCCAAGGATGACAGCAACGAAGCTGACGATGAAGCTGAAGTGAGTTCATCCACCAGTGGTGGTCCCCTGGTTATCCAAGTCAAAGGACGTACTACTCCAAAAAGTACTCCAAAGCCTCTCACGATCCGGATCAAAAAGAAGAATCCTGATAAGGTCAAACCATTGACCATCACTCTCCGCAAAACAAATCGGGTTGAACCTACTGAAGTCCGTCCTCCCAATCCTGACGAGTTACCCTATGTGGTGAACTTGGCCAAGTCTGTGACACATGTTCTAGACAATGATCCCCTCAATGAGTATATCAATACTCAAAATAATGTACCTTCAGTGGATGATGTTATCCCTGAAGAAGAACATGCATATTTTCTAAGTACAGGTTTATCTTTGAATTACTCCGATGTCTACCAATCTGTAAACCAGTACATAGATACGATATACGCCCTAGAGCATGGCATAAGACCACATCTCTGCATGTCGGTCACGATGCCTCATCTGCAGGAAAAAGTCTGGCCAGAAGATATCCACTACTTCATCGTTCCAGCTAGAAAGAAGGGTGAAGAATTGATCATCTTCGGTCGAATAATTGGCGAAAGAAAGTTCGTTCTGGACTCTACTTCTCCCAACCACAACACTGAAGCTGACTATGATTCTGGAAAATACAACTTTACCGATAAAGTTGGCAGGCCAAGAATATCATCCAGAACATGGGATATGATATAAAAAGCGACCAGAGACTAAACTACGGTCAAAGGCGACGATTGCCAATACGTCACTTTGCTCCTACCGACAAACCCGAGAACTATTATCAACAAAACGATGTTAGTTTGGGTTACGTTACTCCTCCAACTACTCCTGAAGGATCAAACGTCGAAGTGGATTGTTGTTCTCATTCTTCTGATTCCTGTCTCTGAGATTCCAACTCCAGTATTGGAGACATGTTCAAAGCAACTTTGTCCGTCAACATGGTATTAGTTGACCAAATTGTAGACGATATCCAATCAATCGAGCTTGAACAATAGGCTCAAAAGATGGATACTAGGTGGGAGTTACGTTTCGAACAACGTGAACCACCTACTGAAGATAAAGTCGTCCAAGTTAATTTAGGAGATGAATCATCTCTTAAACCAATCTTCATCAGCAAAAGTCTGTCTGTCGAAGAACGATAGTCTCTTATACAGCTTATAAGAGAATACATTGACGTCTTTACATGGAGCTATGAAGACATGCCAGGCTTGGACCCTAAAGTTGCTATGCACCGCCTAAATATCTCGTCCAAAGCTAAGCCAGTAAAGCAGCAGCAGCGACGGTTCTGACAAGATATTATGGAGGCCATCGAGAGTGAAGTCAAGAAGCTTTCAAGTGGGTTCATTCGCGAAGAACAACACACTGACTGGGTCGCTAACATTGTTCCAGTTATGAAAAAGAATGGTAAAGTTCGAGTCTGTATCGATTACCGTGATTTGAACTCTGCATGCCCGAAAGATGAGTTCCTTCTATTGATCACCGATGTAATGATCGACAATACTTGCAGCTTCGAGCTGATGTCCTTCATGGATGGGTTTTCAGGCTACAACCAGATCAAGATGTTCCCCGACGATAAGAAACACACATCTTTTCGAACACCGTTGGGCGTATACTGCTATACGGTGATGCCTTTCGGATTAAAAAATGCAGGAGAGACATACCAGCGAGCTATGAACACAATTTTTTGCAATCATTTACGAAACACATTAGAATGCTACGTAGATAATATCGCAGTTAAAAGTCGTCTCAAAGGCAACCACCTCCAAGATTTGAGAACGGTGTTTGAACTAATGCGTGCACACTAACTCAAGATGAATCCAACCAAGTCTTTCTGGGAGTCTCCAGCGACAAGTTCCTTGGTTTTGTTATCACTTCAAAGGGTATACATCTTGACCCAGAGAAAGTGAAAGCTATTCTCGATATGTGTCCCCCAAGAAACCTCAAAGAGCTACGCAGACTTCAAGGAAGGCTAGCCTACATCAGACGATTCATTTCAAATCTTTCTGGAAGGTGTCAACCGTTTACTCAGCTCATGAAGAAAGGAGTATCTTTCGTCTGGACTGAACAATATCAACGCGCATTTGATGACATCAAGAAGTATCTCACAAGCCCCCCAGTGTTGGCGGCTCCAATAATGGAAAAGCCTTTCTTGTTATATGTCCATGCTATGGATCATTCCCTTGGTGCCCTATTAGCTCAAAAGAATGAAGGCAGCTATGAACATGCAATCTACTACCTCAGCTGCACGATGGTGGGTGCCGAGCACAGATACACACCTGTAGAAAAGGAATGTCTCGTACTAGTATTTGTTATCCAGAAGACACGTCACTATGTGTCTGGGCCACATCATATCTAAAGTCAATTCTCTCAGAATACTCATGACTAAACCAGGTTCTCTTAATTCCCATTTAGCTACATGGGCAATGCTGTTGACTCCATACGATATGCTGTTTGCCCCTCAGAAGGCAGTAAAAGTCCAAGCATTAGCTGATTTCTTAGCAGCTCATCCGGTGCCAGAATCTTCCAAACTCTACGATAAAATTTCGGATGAAGTAGTAGAGTCTAACACCACAATTGAGGAAATCCCCATTTGGCGAATGTTCTTTGACGGTGCATCAAGAACAGGACCTAAAGAAAATATCGTGGCCAGAGTAGGCATCGTGCTTGTGTCACCCGACCATCTGGTTATACACCGTGCATATTCTCTCGTGGAACCTTACACTAATAATGTGGCCGAATATAATGCCCTACTGATCGGCCTTCAACTGGCAAAACAACTAGGAGTTGACTATCTAGAAGCTTACGGTGATTCTAAGCTAATAGTTAGTCAGGTCCGAGGGGATTATAAAGTTCGTCACGAAGATCTCATCCCATATCACAAAGCGACAATCAAATTAGCTTCTACTTTCGCTGGATTCTTTATCGAGCAAGTGCCTCGATTACAGAATATAGAAGCAGTTGCTTTAGCCGGTCTTGCTGCTTCCTTGACCGTCCCTACTAATACTCAGCATTCGATCACAGTGTCTGATCGAGAGCTATTCTGTGTGAAAGATGTCTTGCATATTTATCACAGTTACGCAACAGAAACAAACATCGATGTTAAAGACTGGAGATTTCTTTTCATAGACTACGTCGTCTACAGAATCCTCCCTGAGGACCCAAAGGAAGCAGTATCTGTCCAAAGGCGATCCTTCAGATTTTACTATGATATAGCTACCAAAATGCTGTATCGACGCTCTTACGACGGGCTACTGTTACGATGTTTATCAGACACAGAAGCCAAATATGCACTCCGTGAGGCTTACGACGGAATTTATGGTGCACATCAACCAGGCCCCAAATTACAAGATTTCCTCAGACGAATGGGTTATTATTGGCCCACGATGATAGCAGATGCTGTTGAATATACAAAGAAGTGTAGGGCTTGTCAGTTCCACACTGACTTCATTCATTAATCTTCAGATTTTCTACACCCGGCGGTGGTATCTTGGCCTTTTGAAGCTTGGGGTATGGACATCAAAGGCCCAATCAGCCCACCATCCTCCAGAGGACATCGGTTTATCCTGACTATAACCGATTACTTCTCTAAGTGGGCAGAAGCTATACCGCTCATCGAAGTAAAGACGTCAAATGTGATCAATTTCATCAAACATCACGTTATCTATCGCTTCGGCCTACCTCGCAGGATTATACATGATAATGGTCCATAATTCGCGAGCCATGCATTCTATCGGTTCTGCGATAAGAATCGAATTCAGAATGTAGCCTCTACTGCTTACAATCCAGCGGCTAATGGCTTAGCAGAAGCCTTCAATAAGACTATAATCAAACTTCTCAAGAAGTTTGTGTCTTCAAACAAGCGTGATTGGAATGAGAAGCTCGGCGAATATCTCTGGGCCTATCGTACAACGGTCCGGACTCCAACATGCAGTACGCCATTCTCTCTGGTTTACGGGAGTGAAGCAGTTGTTCCCCTAGAAATCCAGATTCCTTCTCTTCGAGTAGCCTTAGCCAGTGAGTTGACTGCCGAAGAAAGTTACCGTCTGCGACTACAAGAGTTGGAAGTACTAGACGAAAAATGCTTATTAGCTCAACAGCGTATTGAGCTATACCAAGCACGCCTTTCCAGAGCCTTTAATAAAAAGGTGAAGGAAAGAATCTTTCAAGTTGGTGATCTGGTCTTAGCAGTGAGAAGATCAATGGTCATGACGCACAAGACAAAAGAAAAATTCTAGCCTAAATAGGAAGGTCCTTTCGTTATAGAATTAGTGTATTCTAACGGTGCGTATCGACTAACCAAGCCTGATGGTGACTTGCTCATGATGCCGATCAACGGTAAGTTCCTAAAGAAATATTATCTGTAACCTTCATGAACAGCGTTCACATATACCATGTTTCAGTCATATAGATGTACAGTACAATGTTTATGTGATTCGAAGAAAAAAATCATCCAACTATTATCTATATTTCAAGTGTCTTGAATACGCCATGGATAATAGGTCCTTTAAAAAGATTCTTCAGTGGAATTATCTTCGTTTTGGATTCTGCCCAAACTTGGCCTGATGAAAACAAGTCACGTCCATATTACCTCTGAACTATTTTTTGATAATTATTTCCCCAGTGGGATAATTAAGAAACGTTTTGCCACATCCATATAAACTCTGAGCAAAGCATTCATCAAAGATAATCACGTCCATATTACCTCTGAATTATCCAATCCTACCTAATGTTATATATCCGTCCACGTCCATATTACCTCTGGTCAGATATAGAACATTCTCTGTTATTACGTCCATATTACCTCTATTAGCCACTTCTTTTAACTTATTATCTATATTCAAGAAGCTTAAATATAAAACGGATAATAAGTCCACATCAAATTTCCCAGCGAAATACCTACCAGAAATATCCTTACTACGTCCATATTACCTCTAGTTCTGATATTTCACAAACTTCATTCATGAATTTTGAAAGCCAAAATATTCTTTATTAAAAACGTCTATCAAAAGACGGAGAAAAGAAAAAGATACAAGAGTCTTGACGGCTAAAACAGACAGTTACAAACAAAAGACTTAAGGGATACACAATCGATTGATGCTATCCCTCAGAGCCTTGATTTCAGCTTGAGATTTGACGGTAGCATGACGACGTGCTTCTTCTTGCCGAGCAGCTTCATCCTCGAAAGGAATCAGTTTCATATGCTCCTTTTCCAACTTCACCAGCTGAGCCTTCAATTGGTCTGAAGTTGTGGCAGTCGCAGCAGCCTGAACCACGTAGTCTTCCTGCTCCGATGTGACTGTTCATAAGTCAGCCTCAAGCTGAGCAATCTCTTCGCAAAGCTGCACAATCTGATTATACTTTTCAGTGACCTAGATGGCCAGCTTATTCTTTGAGGCAATACGAGTCCTACCTGCAGCATCAAACTGATCAGCCAGCTCACTGATCTCTTTAGCCAGTGCCTCCTTCCTTGCCTGGGAAGTAGCTTTCTCCTCCTCAATAGCCGCAATCAGAGCCACGTCCTCCTCAAGAAATAATGATGTTGGACTTCGTTGACTGATCTCTCGGAGTTTGGCCACTTGATTTTTCAGGTCATCTATGACCTTCCTTAAAGCATTAGCTCGCTCTTCATAGCCAGCAATGCTTTTAAGAGCTGTCACCTGGCATTCAGCGACAACCTTTACAGGCCCGAAAGCGGTATTTCGGTTCAAAACTCCAGCAAGCTTTACTTTCAAAACGGAGTAAAAAGCCTTTTTGACTTCCTGAGCCATCTCATCATCTTCAGAAGATGTCGTTGGAGATAAAGCTTGATGAGGATCTTCTGTCCCAGGGAGAGCTACTTGGGAGGAAGCTGAACCTGACAAATAAAGTAATATACATATCAGTAACAAAAAAACTTACATAAAGGAGTTGTAAGTTCATACCTCCTGCCGGCTCAGCATCAACTGGAACTGGGGAAATAAGAGCAGACCCATGTCGCTCACTGTCAACATCAGCCAAAGCAGCATCAGGCTGCTTGCCTTCCACGGTCCCAGCTGGACTCAAAGCAGATTTAATAATGGCCGTCTCAACGGGCCGATCAAGAACTTCTTCAGTAACCGATGCCAATTTTTACTGGAAGAACCAAGGGTAGCTTCCTGTCTAGTCCCGATATCTGGATCAACCTCCGTGCTTTATTCCCTCTCCTTGTCTATAAGGGAATATACGACGGAAGTCAGCCTCACAAGTTGCACGCAAAATTGAAGTCAAAAAATCTCATCCGAAGAAAAGTGCAAGAATGACATACCCAGAGGAGGGTGAGCTGATTGGACTTGATTTTCATCTAAATCTTTCATCATAGCTCCTATCGCAGACATATCCCCCAAAGAAATATCATAGGAGGGACTGGCTTTCTGATCGCCATCATTGTCTGGGCCTTCATCCCTTTGCTCAAACCTTACAACTGAAGAAGACCCGCCTTCATCCATCGGTTGAGGACGAGTAGGGGACACTGTTGTTATGTCTACCTCTTCAGACGAAGAAGCACCTGTCGCGGTCGTGACTTCAACGTCATGCGCAAATGACAAACGCAATGGTGAGAAAGCTTCTAACTGTTTGACCAAAACGGTTATGGAGTCTAGGAAGGGATCTACTCCCGAATGGTAACGGCCCGCGATGCCGTTCCACCTCTTCCGGTCTGTCGGAAAGATCATCTGGGAGGAGGTGAGCCGCCGCTCACGTCCGTGACCTTCTTTCTCCCTCTGGAGACAACAACCTTCTTCCTTTTGGACCGTTGAACCAGCTCAGTGGAAGCTTTCCTCTTATGAGGAATATCAGGAAGAGGTTCTTTAGTAACCTCTTTCTGAGGTGCTGCAACAACCGGCTCCTCAAGAGCGACTCTTTGCTATAGCGCTGCAGCCGGCTCAGCTGAGGGTGCGACACCTTCCCTTCTGTGACCCTCCATCACGTGCACTCGTCCTATATCGGTAAGAGTGGGGGCAAGCCTAGTCCCTGATATTAAACTCTGCTCATGGTCATACTGAGAATGAAGGGTATTGACCTGAATATAGAACTTGGCAGCAGTAAAGAGCATGTGGGTTTCAGGCTTATCTTCTGGCAAGGTAAAAATTGTCCCCGTACATCTAGCGTTGTAGTAGCCCCAAGCACGTGCCCTGTCGATCAGGCTTCCTATCGACTGTAGATGAGGGCTGGGGTTGCCCAAAAGAAGCTGGTTGTAGCCGAACTGCCGTACAAAGCGACTCGGCAGATAAGGTTCCAAGAAAGTGTAGTTCCTATTCCTGAGGACCAGATGGGAAGGCCTGATGGACTGGAGCCAACGGAATGCCCCAATAGGAAGGCTAGTAGTGAGTGCTCCCTCATCTACTAGAGTGTCTCCTGCACGGCCACTACCAGACGGAGGAGACACTCTGAAGAATTCATAATTCTGCAGGAAACTCAAAGCCTTCTTGCAAACAGGTACCCATGTGATGGTCCAATCTGCATCTTTGAATCTGCAAAGAAAGGCATCTCCCGCCAAAGAGTCTGCCATCAGCCCGGCATTCATTAATCTGGGACAGTGCAGCACCAGCCATCCCATCAGATAATGAAAAGGAAATTCAGTCCTGACAAAATCCTTTCTGCCATCGGGTGTCACTGCGTTAACAACAGATTGTCGCAAGCCTCGTTGGATGGCGTAGACCATCATAGGAAGCAGGGCAAGCTGGCATCCAAATGCCAGCTTTACAGCCGAAAGTATCATACCTCGGCTTATTCTTTCAATAGACCCTGAACCACCAGGGGCTACACAATCGCGAAGCCATGTCATCAGAAAAAAGGCTAGCATAGCCTTTTCCGACAGCTTGAACTCGGCCTGCCTGAAGAAATGATAAACCGGGAAGTTCCCCTCGGGATCATGACTATCTTCGGTGTCTACTGCCCCGTGATCTGCCATCAATTGTTCTATCTCAGATTTTGTCGAGGGCTTGCGAGTCAAGAAAGAGACTGGGCTGTCTCCTTCTTCTCTGATGAAGATGTAGCTGGTCCAGGCTCTTACATGGGGAAGGGGCCCCTCTTACCCTTCTTTGTGACCTGGTGATAAATAAAGAGGTGACAGAGTAACTCTTTGTACACCTCCATCATCTCGGAGTTCTCTCTCCAAATCTAGGAGCTCCTCATCATAGGGGACGTATTCTTCGTATGGCTCGATCCCCCAGGGAAGTTTTGATATCGCCTGCATCTCGTAAAGAGCCAGACCCATCTCCCCACCCGAAGTGAAGAAGGTACATGTGTGATAGTTGTACAACTCCACCAATAAGATAAACATAGGCCAGTTAACCTTTATGCTGTATTGGGTAGCTCTAACGGCATAAAAAAGGCCGGTAGCTTTTAAGGTGGCCTCGTAAGTCGAGAGCACCCATCCAGTAAGATCGCTCCAGAATGGGACAGAGTATCTCCAACCTTTCATCCGTAGCTTCCCTTCCGGATACGACTCCTTCTTTGATAGCATCAGGTTGGAGAGAGTCTTAGCAGCGTAAGGGTGAAGATCAGTCGGGACATCGTTTATTATGGCCCCAGGATGCAGCCCCCTCATGGAGTAGGACGTGGAGCCCTTGACACACTTGAAAGTATCCTTCTTTCGGTCACCAGAGTTGAATTAGATCCTACCAGAAATGACCCCATGCAGCTCAGGGGTCAGGTCCTATTTCATTTGCCTCCGTACAGCTAGATCAGTAAACGCTGACAGAGGGTATTGGCGCTTCATTGATGATAACCATATCCTTTGATTATTTAACCTGACCACCAGAGGGTCTTCTAGACATATCGTCTCGTCGTCCTAAAATCCTAGGCTGTCACCAAACAAAAAGTACGGTCTCTTAAAGCTCCGCGCCCCTCCGAGTATAAACTTCTCATCATTCATCATCTGCTTCAAGAACATTTTGTCCTACTTAAGCATAGCGATCACCCGTACCGAAGGCTGGTCATGGCTGATCTTCACCTGAGCATTTTTGACTATTGCGGTGACGAGGCTTGAATCCAGAGCATGGCGGGCAGAGCCAAGAGGAATCCCACCAAGAGCCGGGACAACCATGTCAACTGTGAAGATATAAGAAAAAGTCAGACTTAGAATCTACAGAAAAAGAGCTAAGTACTGAGAAATTCTATGCGCCCTAATGTTATGCGCCCAAAGGGTTCGTGGGCGCATAAGCAATGTTCTGTGTGGGCACATAAGTACATGTTCTGTGTGGACGCATAACACCATAAAGTATATGGGCGCATGACACAACCAAGTGCATAGGCGCATAACACAACAAAGTGCGTGGGTGCATGCATTTGTGAGCGCATAAGACTGCTCACAAAAGGAGTTTGGGCGCATATCAATGGTTATGCGCCCAAGCGGAGAAAAGTTCGAGCGTCACAAATTAACGCTCGAGACTTCATTTTTTGAGACATCACCTCACCCAGGACGGGGTCTTGAACTAGATGAGACGCTGCCAAAGGAGAAGAACTAGCTGCTGCTGCCTTCTTGCCCTTCGCAGACTTCTTGGGAGTCGAAGCAGCCTTGAGAGACATGATTGCTCGAAAGAGAGTAAAAGAAAAAACTCTTTAAAAATTTGAGGAAAAATAAGAGAGAATGAACTTTCTCTCTCTTCAAGGCCTATTTATAGGCACGAACGGGGAGTTATGCGCCCACATGGCCTATGCGCCCACATGTTCTATACGCCCACACGAACTATGCGCCTACGTAGAGACAGTCTTTTACAGATTATGCGCCTGCTATTAGCTGATGCAGACTACGCATAAAATATCGCATAAAGAGCGAACCTTTTCAAATTCCGTTCCAAAATGAGTCTATCGCTTCAGATTTCGAAGGAAGATCTCAGCAGCCATATTTCGACAGCCTGGTAAACACCTATATGCCAAAGGGGTCATTCCTATCATGTGCCCATGAAGCTGGTGGAGACAGTTTTTCCCATGCTTCTTTCAAAGTATTCTGACACTCGTTCGAGTCTCAAAAACTTTGAAGGGGGTTTTGTAGAAGCATGAAAAATACAGGACTATGTATCCCAAAAGAAGCTATGCGCCCACATAACCAAACGGAGGCTATGTACCCACAGAACCAAAGGGAGTCTATGTGCCCACATGATCAAAGAGGGGCTTTGCGTCCACATGATCGAAGAGGAGCTATGCGCCCACATGGTCGAAGAGGAGCTATACACCCATATTGTTTTCATACAGATCAAACATGCACGCAAGTATGGGGGCATAAACTTACTCCCACACAATATGCCTAAGGCAGCAGATCCCTACGACTCGGTCAACATCTACGATCAATCGTGCACCAAAGCATGCGGCCACGTCAGTCTCCACAAGCAATCGTGTACCGAAGCATGCGGCCACGTCAACCCACGATCTACCCACGATCATCCAGTGTCCATGCGCCTACACCCTATGCGCCCAAAGGGGTGTTATGTGCCCATAGTGAAATCAGTATATTTTCTACCTGTGGGCGCATAACAGTCGTTTCAGTACAAAACGACTATAAATAGGGGTCTCATACCTCTTCAAAAATAGACAGAACGGAAAGCATTTCAAGAGCCAAATTGCTGCCCTTCTTGCTGTGAGCCGAGAGTTAGCAATTTTCTTAGGTTTTCTCCCACTTTTGTAATCGGAGTGTCAACGGAGTAAAGGAAACTGTCGCTCGATCTCCATCATCCTATTCTCCAGAATTTTTTTTGTACTCAGGGATCCTCAGTGCAGGATCTCTCAGGCGTACTCGATTTGTGGTGCCTTGCGCCAATAAAAAAAGATAGCATTTCTTCTTCTTTTTTGTGTTTTCCACAGTTAGTATTAAATTTTATTATTTCTAGGGGATCGTAATCATTTGGTTGCAGCAGTTGGAGACAGACCGTTATATTATTCTATTGCCGATATTTCAGGCAAGATACCTTGTCATCTTGTTACTGTTTTTATTTCATGATATTGTTCTTGTATTGCTAGTGTGTTTCTCTAGTAAAGTGTGTCTAAGTATGACTTGGGTTCCATGGATGGTGACATCGATGTTGTGGTGAGTGTGCGTGTGTTTTGACTTACGTGTATAGGAGATGTACCCGGAAAGTCGTGAAGTTATTTGTAATAACTTCTATGCCTTGTCATGTATCATTACACGACACTTTGAGTGAGGTGCATTGTGTTGGCACGAGCTTATGCATTCGGCTAGCTACCGGTGCGAGCGGTTCATGTGTTGGTACATATATTGGTTATATTGAATCTAGCTAGTGACTTGCATAGAGATATAGATTTTCCGAGTCATGGATGTAATTTGTGCAAGACATGAGTGGGAAAGGCTATTAGTAGGTGTTTGCCATTAAAAATAACTGAAGAAACTTTTATAAATAATCAAACTAAACAGAGTACAATATAGGATTTTGATGGAATCCTTGAAGTACACTTTTATTTTTATCTAGGAACCGTGGCGATGGAGAGTTGATTCTTTACTTCGATGACGATCTTGAGCTCTCTGAAAGTCTGAGTTGCTCTGGAAAATTGATGAGTTGAAGTTGTTTAATAGCTTAGAAGATTTGATGAAGTGATGCCGAAGAAGCACTACTAAAATCTGCCCAATTGGCGACGTAAATTTAGCGATGTTCACGAACGTCGCTAAATTGCTGACATTAGCGACGTATAACTGAAACGTCGCTAACTGTCGCTACTAGCAACAAAAATAGCGATGTGACAACGACGTATATTAGTTACATGAGCTAGTCGTCGTGAAACGTCGCTATGACGTCGCTAATAGCGACTAATTTAGCGACGTTAGTAAGAACGTCGCTAAATTCTAATTAAATTAATTCCCCCCCCCCCCCGATTCATTTACCCCCATCCATTTTACTATCTCACTCTCTCCCTCCGGCGCTCTCACTCACTCTCTCCGGCGCTCTCACTCTCCGGCGACTCTCCTCCGGTACGTAACTCCCTCTCTCTCTCTATTTTTGTTGTTGGTGGTCGGGGGGGTACTGGTGGCTCGGGGGGAGGGGCAGGGGGGTCCGGGTGGTTGGGGGTGAGGAATGGTTGGGGGCTGGGGGGTGGGGCAGGGGGTGAGGAGGGGGCTGGGGGAGGAGGGGTTAGGTTCGGGTTAGGGTGGGTGTAGGGTGGGAGGGGGGAGGGGGGGGGGGTGGGGGTGGGGTGGCTGGGGGTGAGGGCGGTTGGGGGGTGAGGGGGGGGGGGGGGGGGTTGGGGGGAGGGGAGGGTTATGGTAAGGTTCGGGTTAGGGTTAGGGGTGGTTGTGGGGGGGGTTATGGGGTTGTAGGGGTGGTGGTGGGGGAGGGGAACAGTGTCACACCCCAGAACTAGAATACTGGAGAGCGGGGGACAGACACAGCCAGTATGTACATTGAAGTGAATCCCACCTCGTAATACGGTCACGGCTGTCTAGATGCATGAGAGTTTATCTACAAGCCAACAGTCTCTATGGTCATGAACAAGCCTAGTATCTCAATCACAAGCAAGTAAGTAAATGTTATAAGATGTTAGATCATCAGACATACAAAGTAAGGCGTCCCAAACATACGTATTCAGATGATCATGAAGCTAGTCGTACAAAATGAGGACTAGCAAGAGTTTAAGTCATACATGATCAACCCTAGAATTTGTCAATCATGTTACAGCCCGTAGGCACACAGTAAGTAAAGTTACAAACGAGCCACTTGCTCGGCGGCTAAACGTCTCAAAAGAATATTTTTACAAGGGAGTGGGAGAGCAAAATAAGAACCCACTCGTTGTCAGGGTTGCGCCTAGTGGTCACCATCTGGCTGGAAGACAGGGAGATCCTCGGGAGCTACTCTGAAATCTGGCCATACAAAACCAGCTGGGTCAAACCCCAGAAAGAGCAAGTGCCACAAGGGAGGCTTCACTTAAGAACTAAAACTAGCATATTAGCACATGATACATAAAGGATAACGAAAGACATGAGTTAAAGAAAACAAGGTAATAAACGATAGGACAACTAAGGGACTATTCCGGTAGCCAAGTTACAACCGTAAACCAAACAAGGACCCGGTTGTAACCCTTCACCTGAACAGAGCTTAGTCCCCAACCAATTATCGACAAGAGTAAAACATAAGCAGGCATGTCCTGAGATAGCATGTACTGGAGCTAGGCAAGACTGGACAGGACTGGACTCCATCCAACACTCACGGCCAAGCAAAGAGTACGGCTTGATACTTTAACTAACTAGGGTTATCACAAACCTAGTTACTAGCAAGATGTAATAAGATGTTCCAGTACTCACAAGCCATGCAGCTATCCAGGTTGTCCAGGCGAGATTTATTTAAGAGTTATCAAGAATTATTAGGTAACTTGGAGTGCAACACCTAATAGTGTTCTTAGAACTTGTTTCATGGAGTGCTCCACATGACAGTGGGCTAGAAATGTGCCCTACTCGACGGCAGGCTATAAGTCCCTCAGGTGTGGCCGGGATAACGGGATCGCCTGTAACTAGAAACATCTCCCTATATGAACTACTTGATCAATCTAGTCATTATCCTAGTCCGATTCAGTATGAATCCTGACCGTAGGAAATCAAGGATTCATGTCCTAGACATGATGCAAGACGGGACATATAACTTATATAGAGACAATCAAGAGAAATCACCCACGGTGTCAAGACGAGAGTTACATATTACTTGTCAAGATTTCTTGTCAGGAGTGTGCCACCCGGGCCACTATTAAGCTGGTACATGTCATGTTTACTTGTTACTTGTCAAGAGTGCACCACGACGGTCCACTATCGAGGATGATCACCTCATGTTCATGTTATCAAGTAATACCATGCTAAGGCCATCATGCTCCATATTAACAAGTTATCAAGTGGGGTCGTCACAAGTTAGGCCAAGTACATGACACATGTGAGATCACAAGCATATATACAAGAACTAGGAGAAACATGCATGGGAGTTGTCATAACACATCAATTCTCAATATTCAAGAAAGTATGTGAAAATGTTCCGGCGTAAAATTAGAACATAACATCGTTGGCGTAAAACTGAACATAACCTCCTTATGAATCATTATCATGGTAACAAGAAGCCTATGTTATGCACATAGTTGGAGAGTCATTTATCACAAGGTCTAGTTCATATAAAATCATAGCTCAACGCATGGAAACACAAGATCTAATGGTATTCCCCAAAATCTAAGGTTCAACACATCTCAGAAAAATAGGCATAACTTCCACATACGAACTCTAAAGAGGTGCTCCAAAGATATTCAGAAAGGCAAGACAAAGATCTAAAACTTTTATGTTTTAAGATTTTTGAAATTCTGGCTAGAAAATAGCTAAACTTGACAAAAACAGTCATTTTGTGCACTTTTTACGCCAAAAATTAATTTTGCGTAAAATATGCAAAAGAGAAGGGTTTCAGCGTAAAAATTACATTCAGGATACAATCCTGCGTAAAATATGCATTAAAAGGTTCCCTGCATAAAATTTACATTCAGGATACAATCATGCGTAAAATACGCATTAACAGGGTTCCCTGCGTAAAATTTACATTCAAGATACAATCTTGCGTAAAATACGCATTAACAGGGTTCCCTGCGTAAATTTTACTTTTACGCTAGCACTATTCTTCAGCCGAAATAAAAATTCAGAAAACTTGTTTTGGCCATAAAAACTTCATTTTAACTCGAAATGAGGTGAATCAAAAATCAAATCCATACGAAATTTCGTGCTCTTGCTCATGGAACTATTAGTTTTCGAAAGTAACAAGTTTTAGTAGATCAAAACCAAGAAAACTCCATGAACTCATGAAACCCCAAAGTTACAATGTAGATCTAGAAGAATCTATCCATAAAAATCAAAAACTCCAAGTTCTAAAGAGGCTTATAATCATGTAAAGAAGAGAATGGAACAATAAAACTTGAGATCCATCATGAAGCAAGTTGCACTTGCCTAGGGCTCTTGGGTGTAGGTGGAGAGGAGTAAATGAAGAAAAAGAATAAATGAAGAGAGAGAAAGGGTTGGTGAGTTATAAAGGATGGTTTATCATGATGAAACAAGGAGGGTCTAACCAAGTTAAACCAAAATAAACCAAACCAAGCCAATACATGCCATGATGAATCTAAACAGGATTAAACCAAGATTAGCTAGCAAATGACAATTCATGGTACGGGTCAGAATCCCGTACACGTATACTGGAAATACGTATAACGGAAAACGAAGGTGACAACTCTACCCACCTTAAAAGAATTCCGTCCTCGGAATTTAATCAAGAGGCTAGAGATATCAGGGCAAGCTAATCTAACACGGGCAATCTACGACTAGCAGTCAATCAAGCAATCATTCATGTAAGTAAGGAAGTAAAAGCATAAGGCATAAGAGAGACATTATACCTTATGAGTCAAACAGGTGTAGATATCGCGATCGGATATCATCCTCACGCTCCCATGTTGACTCACCTAAAGCGTGGTGACCCCAAGCGACACGAACTAAACTAATAGTCTTGTTCTTGAGTACCTTCTCTCTTCGGTCCAATATGGATACTTTCCTCATACGAAAGGTTGTTACCAACAACCAATTCCGAATGATCAAGGACATGGCTCGGATCCGGGATGTACCATCATAATTGGGATACATAGAACACGTCATGTACCTAATGTAACGACGGTAGAAGAGCGAGACGATAGGACACATCACCTACTCGCTCAAGAATATCGAACGGCCCTATATACCTAGGACTAAGCTTTCTCCGTATGCCGAAACGAATGACGCCACGGGTAGGCGAGATCCTAAGGAATACGTGGTCGCCGACTGAAAACTCAAGGGGACGCCGATTAGAATCGGCCCAATGGTGCTGGCGATCTTGGGCAACTCGAAGATGATCTCAAACTTGTCTGACCACCTCGATTGTCTGCGTAATCATCTCTGGACCAAGCATCTGCCTCTCGTCTATATCATCCCAGGCTAAAGGACATCTGTACTTCCTGCCATACAGTGCTTCAAAGGGTGCCATCTGGATACTGGCCTGGAAACTGTTGTTATAAGAGAACTCCATGAGATGCATATGATCTTCCATGAACCATCGAAGTCAAGCGTACAAGATCGCAACATATCTTCAAGAGTCTGTATCGTGCGTTCTGGTTGACCATCTGTCTGCAGATGATAAGCTGAACTGAACTTGAACAAGTCCCCAAGCTCTTTGAAGACTCTGCCAAAAGTGCAATGTGAATCTTGAATCTCTGTCTGATATGATACTAACTGGCACCCCATGTAATCTGACAATCAGCCTGAGGTACATCTCTGCAAGCTGATCCGTCGACTGACCAACTCTGAAGGGGAAAAAACTGAGCTACCTTCGTGAGACGATCAACTATAACCCAGATAGCATCTCTTCCACTGGGATTTGGTATACAAAATCCATGGTAATATGCTCCTATTTATTTGGGATCGGTAAAGGTTGAAGAAGTCCAGCTGGCCTCTGATGTTCAGCTTTAACTTGTTGGCAAACTAAACAATGAGAGACAAACCGGGCTATCTCCTCTTCATGCCATTCTACAGAAATGCTGGTGAATATCACGATACATCTTCGTACCGCCAGGATGAATTGAATACTGTGAACTGTGAGCTTCTGCCATGATCTCCTGTCTGATATCACCACTAGGTACACAAAGACGCCTTCCATGTCGGAGTGTACCATCTTCGTGAATGCATAACTCTGGTCTTCGTCCTGCTTCACACTTTGCTCTAAGCCGCTGAAGCTTAGGATCTGCTGACTGAGCCATCTTAATCCTCTCAACTATACTGGACTGAACTTGCATGCTGGCCATCAATGCCCCATTGGTAGGAAGAACTACTTTAATACCCATCTTCTGAAGATCGGCTAACAATTTGGCTGTGTTGTTAGAAAATAAACTCCAGCTCTCCTGCTCAATGCATCTGCTACTACGTTGGCCTTCCCAGGATGATACTGCAAGTTGATGTCATAATCGACAAGTAGCTCTAGCCACCTTCTCTGACGCATATTAAGATCCTTGGGTAAACACATACTTCAGACTCTTGTGGTCGGTGAAAATCTTCACCCGATCTCTATAAATAATGCCTCCAAAGCTTTAATGCAAAAACTACTGCTGCTAATTCTAAGTCATGGGTAGGATAATTCCTCTCATGGTCACGAAGCTGGCGTGACGCATAAGCGACTACCTTATGCTGCATCAAGACGCATCCCAATCCTCTGCCAGAAGCATCACAATAAACTGAAAATCCTCCAGTCCCATCTGAAAGCGTAAAAATGGGAGCCGTCATCAATCTCTGCTTCAACTTCTCAAATAAACTTTGACACTCTGCTGTCCAAGCAAACTGCACATCATTGCGGGTCAACTGTGTCAGTGGTGCTGAAATCCGAGCGAAGTCTGAGACAAACCGTCGGTAATAGCCAGCCAATCCTAGAAAACTTTGAACTTCTGCGACGGTGCTGGGAACTGGCCATGTCTCTATAGCTACTATCTTTGGGGGTCAACTTCACCCTACCTCTGGTGATAATGTGACCTAAGTACGAGATACGATCGCCAAAACTTGCACTTACTGAACTTCGCGTACAACTGATGCTCTCTGAGAATATGAAGGACTACACGGAGATGCTGCTCATGCTCCGCTTCACCCTTACTATAGACCAAGATGTCGTCTATAAATACTACCATGAACTGGTCCAAATAGGGCATGAAGATACGATTCATGAGGTCCATGAATACGGCTGGTGCATTGGTCGCTCCAAATGGCATAACAAGGAACTCCCAATGTCCATATCTGGATCTGAATGCTATCTTCGGGACGTCTTGCTCTCTAACTCTGATCTGATGGTATCCTGATCGCAAGTCAATCTTCGAGAATACTGTCGCTCCTCTGAGTTGATCAAATAAATCATCTATCCTTGGTAGAGGATATCTGTTCTTGATTGTTACAGAGTTCAAGGTACGATAATCAACACATAATCTTGACGTACCATCCTTCTTTTTCATAAGAAGCATCGGGGCTCCCCAAGGCGATCCACTAGCACGAATGAATCCCTTGGTTCTGAGTTCTTCAATCATCTTGTACAAGATCTCCAACTCTGATGGCGCCATCCTGTAGACTCTCTCTGACACTGGTGCCATCCCTGGAAGCAAATCGATGGTGAACTCTATTACTCTCTCTGGGGGCATGTCTAGAAGCTCTTGGGAAATACATCAGGAAACTCTTCTACTACTCTGGAAACTGAACTGCTGCTACTGCCATATGCAATACTGGGGAAGAAGGTTCTACTTCGCCTCTGGAAAATGAAAACTCCGGTTCGCCTGGAATACCAAAAATAATCCTGTCGAGATAGCAGTCTATTCTTGCATACTGATCTTTCAACCAATCCATTCCTAGGACTACATCATAGTCGGCCATCAAAAATTCTATCAATCTAGCGGAAAACTCTCTACCGCTAACTACGATTCGACATGAGGCAAATACTCTATCTACCTACAGGACTGTTACCAGTAAGTATATTGAGCCTTACTGATAATGACTAGGGCTCCAGTCCTATCCGTGTAGCGAATCGAGCAGACATAAATGAATGCGATGCACCCGAATCAAATAATACTGATGTGGAATAGAGTTGACGAGAATGGTACCTGCCACCACCTCACCTGATGCCAATTCTTCTGTTGCCATCAGAGCCATAGCCTGACCTTGCCTTCTTGGTACTGGTCCCCTCTGCTGGTGACCTCTCTGCTGGTGGTTCTGAATCTGAACTTGGGAAAACTATTGAGCTTGAGGCGGCAATGGCCTCGAAGCTGGTACTGCTGCTGCACTGGTGCTGGACCCCTAACCGATGGACTGGTTAGGTTCGACGATGATGAACTGGCTCTATGCGGGCAGGACCCAATCTTATGATCTGGTGCCCCACAAGCCAAGCATAATTCATGTGCTCTGCGACACTCAGATACTACGTGCCCTGGCTTCCCACAATGAGTGCCCATTACGGAAGATTGCTTCTTCTTCTGTTGCTGAGGGTACGTCGGTGTTGAGTGCTGAACGACAAAACTGAATTCTTCCTCCTAGGAACTCCAATAGTCAAAGCCCTAGCTGCCGGGGCTGGTGCCGAGGACAAACTCATCTGCCCATGGGACCTCTTTCTATTTTCGGTTCGGTCCACGATCCTCTGCGACGTATACTCATGCCTCTTCGCTGCTCGTAAGACGGCATCAAACATCTGGTGCTCAAACTGCTCACAGCTAAAATAATTTCTAGGTGGAGCCCCTGCTGAAACCGCTGGGCTCGGTCCAATTCGGTCGCCACTAATGTGGGAGCAAACCGACTTAGTCTTGAAAACTCGACCACATAACCGTCGACCGTTCTTCCCATCTGCCTAAGATTAGTGAATTTTGTCTGCAGATCATACCGACTACAACATCAAAATACTTCGTCTAGACCTTGTCGCTGAATATCGCCACAAAACAGGCGTCGCTAATCCAACTGCTAACATCCCACCAGGTACGGGCTAAGTCCAATAACTGAAGGCGCACCACGGCCACATTCTCTCCCTCGGGAATCCTGGCTGCCTCCAGGATAATTTCTATGTTCTGAAGCCATGCATCAGCAGCAATAGCATCTTCACTGCCGTCAAAGAAAGGAGGGTTCAGACGCTTGAAGCTGTTGGCTGCGTTGTTCCCTTGGTAACCAACTCTGCCCATGGCATCTTGTACTGTCTGGTGCAGGACATCGCCCCGACGATTTTGAGATGCAAGCAATTCCCTGATAAGACCCACCAGGGTTCCATTGTCGGGCTCTATAGGCTGGACGGGCTGAATTGGTGGCTCTTGACCCCCGGTAGACATGACTCTGGAGGCTACTCCTGAATGCTGGGCTGGGTCTCCAGGGTTGCTGCTGGTCCACTGGAGGTGCTCCGCCTTGCTGATCGGTAAGACCAGGAACAATGCCACTGAAGCAAATGACAGAGGGAACATTAAGGAAGGACTAAGATAGATCAAGGATATGAGCAGGTGATCAGGTCAAGATTTCAGAAAGATTAGAGGACACGAGTAGAGATCAAGGACGGATGATGATTGAAACATCTATTCGATAAAACCCTCACACATCTTATTTTACAAGACCTGCATGGGCCACCACTTAAACCGTGTCATGCCCCAGAACCAGAATACTGGAGAGCGGGGGACAGACACAGCCAGCTACGTACATTGAAGTGAATCCCACCTCGTAATACGGTCACGGCTGTCTAAATGCATGAGGGTTTATCTACAAGCCAACAGTCTCTTATGGTCATGAACAAGCCTAATGTCTCAATCACAAGCAAGTAAGTAAATGTTACAAGATGTTAGATCATTAGACATACAAAGTAAGGCGTCCCAAACATTACATATTCAGATGATCATGAAGCTAGTCGTACAAAATGCGAGGACTAGCAAGAGTTTAAGTCATACATGATCAACCCTAGGATTTGTCAATCATGTTACAGCCCGTAGGCAGACAGTAAGTAAAGTTGCAAAGGAGCTAACACTTGCTCGACGGCTAAACGCCTCAAAAGAATATTTTTACAAGGGAGTGGAAGAGCAAAATAAGAACCCACTCGTTGCCAGGATTGCGCCTAGTGGTCACCATCTGGCTGGAAGACAGGGAGATCCTCGGGAGCTACTCCGAAATTTAGCCATACAAAACTAGCTGGGTCAGACCCCAGAAAGAGCAAGTGCCACAAGGGAGGCTTCACTTAAGAACTAAAATCAGCATATTAGCACATGATACATAAAGGATAACGAAAGACATGAGTTAAAGAAAACAAGGTGATAAACGATAGGACAACTAAGGGACTATTCCGGTAGCCAAGTTACAACCGTAAACCAAACAAGGACCCGGTTGTAACCCTTCACCTGAACAGAGCTTAGTCCCCAACCAATTATCGACAAGAGTAAAACATAAGCAAGCATGTCCTGAGATAGCATGTACTGGGGCTAGACAAGACTAAACAGGATTGGACTCCATCCAACACTCACGGCCAAGCAAAGAGTACGGCTTGATACTTTAACTAACTAGGGTTATCACAAACCTAGTTACTAGCAAGATGCAATGAGATGTTCCAGCAGTCACAAGCCCTGCAGCTATCCAGGTTATCCAGGCGAGATTTATTTAAGAGTTATCAAGAATTATTAGGTAACTTGGAGTGCAACACCTAACAGTGTGCTTAGAACTTGTTTCATAGAGTGCCCCACATGATAGTGGGCTGGAAATGTACCCTACTCGACGGCAGGCTATAAGTCCCTCAGGTGTGGCCGGGATAACGGGATCGCCTGTAACTAGAAACATCTCCCTATATGAACTACTTGATCAATCTAGTCATTATCCTAGTCCGATTCAGTATGAATCTCTGACCATAGGAAATCAAGGATTCATGTCCTAGACATGATGCAAGACGGGACATATAACTTGTATAGAGACAATCAAGAGAAATCACCCACGGTGTCAAGACGAGAGTTACATATTACTTGTCAAGATTTCTTGTCAGGAGTGCGCCACCCCGGGCCACTATTAAGCTGCTACATGTCATGTTTACTTGTTACTTGTCAAGAGTGCACCACGATGGTCCACTATCGAGGATGATCACCTCATGTTCATGTTATCAAGTCATACCATGCTCAAGGCCATCATGCTCCATATTAACAAGTTATCAAGTGGGGTCGTTACAAGTTAGGCCAAGTACAGGACACATGTGAGATCACAAGCATATATACAAGAACTAGGAGAAACATGCATGGGAGTTGTCATAACACATCAATTCTCAATATTCAAGAAAGTACGCGGAAATGTTCCGGCGTAAAATTAGATCATAACATCGTTGGCGTAAAACTGAACATAACCTCCTTATGAATCATTATCATGGGTAACAAGAAGCCTATGTTATGCACATAGTTGGAGAGTCATTTATCACAAGGTCTAGTTCATATAAAATCATAGCTCAACGCATGAAAACACAAGATCCAATGGTATTCCCCAAATCCAAGGTTCAACACATCTCAGAAAAATAGGCATAACTTCCACATACGAACTCTAAAGGAGGTGCTCCAAAGATATTTGGAAAGGCAAGACAAAGATCTAAAACTTTCATGTTTTAAGTTTTTCAAAATTTTGGCTAGAAAATAGCTAAACTTGGCAAAAACAGTCATTATGTGCACTTTTTACGCCAAAAATTCAATTTTGCATAAAATACGCAAAAGAGAAGGGTTCCAGTGTAAAAATTACATTCAGGATAAATCCTGCGTAAAATACGCATTAACAGGGTTCCCTGCGTAAAATTTACATTCAGGATACAATCATGCGTAAAATACGCATTAACAGGGTTCCCTACGTAAAATTTACATTCAGGATACAATCCTGCGTAAAATACGCATTAACAGAGTTCCCTGCGTAAAATTTACTTTTATGCCAGCACTACATTCTTCAGCCGACATGAAAATTCAGAAAACTTGTTTTGGCCATAAAAACTTCATTTTAACTCGAAATGAGGTGAATCAAAAACCAAATTCATACGAAATTTCGTGCTCTTACTTATGGAACTATTAGTTTTCGAAAATAAGAAGTTTTAGTAGATAAAAACCAAGAAAACTCCATGAACTCAACCCCAAAGTTACAATGTAGATCTAGAAGAATCTATCCATAAAAATCAAAAACTCCAAGTTCTAAAGTGGCTTATAATCATGTAAAGAAGAGAATGGAACAATAAAACTTGAGATCCATCATGAAGCAAGTTGCACTTGCCTAGGGCTCTTGGGTGTAGGTGGAGAGGAGTAAATGAAGAAGAAGAATAAATAATGAAGAGAGAAAGGGTTGGTGAGTTATAAAGGATGGTTTATCATGATGAACCAAGGAGGGTCTAACCAAGTTAAACCAAAATAAACCAAACCAAGCCAATACATGCCATGATGAATCTGAACAAGATTAAACCAAGATTAGCTAGCAAATGACAAGTCATGGTACGGGTCAGAATCTCGTACACGTATACTGGAAATACGTATAACAGAAAACGAAGGTGACAAGCAGGGGGGTGAGGGGGGCTAGGGTGGGGAGGGTGCTGGTGGAGGTGGGGTTAGGGATAGGGTTCGGGTTAGGGTTAGGGGTGGTGTAGGAGGGACATTTTCAGATGTAGTATGGTTTACTTAGCGACGTTTTCAGATGTAGTATGGTTTACTTTTGTTTTTTTCAGATATAGTATGGTATACTTCTGTATTTTTTCAGATATGGCTCGACGTGGATCCTTTGGTTCCGGTGCTTGTAGGAGTCGACGAGCCCGACAGTCTCCATCTACCACTCCTCCTACCGACTCCTCATCCCCCCGCACTCCAGTATACACTAGCGGTCTAGTTGCCGGCAGTGTCTCCATACCCGGCTCTAGCAGTTCGAGGTTAGGGCCTTCTTCTTCTACGCAGCCAGTACCGTCGAGTATTCCAGAGGTCGACCCCACTACTGAGGAGTAGGCCGCGATCGAGGCCCACGTCGAGCTCGAGGGCGATGGCGAGGCCCACGCCGAAGGCGAGGGCGAGGCGGAGGGGCAGGCTGCTGGCAGGGGCAGGGGTAGGGGCAGAAATTTGAGATAGATCCTCCATCTCGCCCGGAGGGGGATATGAGGTTGGAGATTTGGGCCTGTACTCGAACCAGGTGGTAAGTAAAATTATTGCATTTAATTTGTTTAAATTTATTATAAACTTGTTTAATAAATTTTAATTTCCATTTTACAGGTATTATCCCTCTTCCGTATACCGGTCGCTGGGTACATTCCTGCGACAGAACTACGGGGGGACCAAGATCAACTGGAGGGATGTCCCGACCGACAAGAAGGCCTTCTGGTTTGAGCACTTTTCGGTACGTAAAAGTTTATTTCTTTTTAACATTTAGTATGTTATGTTATAACTTACGTACTTCTATGATTTTTTCAGCGGACTTACTTTTTCTCTCCCCACCGCACCGTTGCTGTCGAGACTATTTTTTCCAGCATCGCCAGCAAGCTCATTAGGGACGCGATCCTCGACCAAAAGGATCGCGAGCGCCGGGGAGAGCCTATTCAGGGCTGGATCTCTGCCGCCGACTGGGTGGTAATGAATAGGAGATTCGAGGAGGAAGCCTACATGGAGAAGTCTGCAAAGTCTAAAAGAGTGCGACAGGCGGGGTCACAGTGGTGTGGTGGATCACAGTCCATCATGGATTTTTTCACCCATATGGTACGTATCTCGCCGTATATCCATAATTAATACTTTATAGTAATATATTTCTTTCAACTTAACTGACAAATTATATAACAATTTCGTAACAGGTTGAATCGGAAGAAGACTCGAATATGGTGACCTTGTTCCTTGCCACGCACACGAAGGGGGAGCGGTACGTAGACGACAAGGCTCGGAACACCTACGTAAGTTTTACTTAATGCTAGTTAATTAATATTAGTTTTTAGTTACGTAGAAAATTCATATAGATGTTATTTCTAGGCCGAGTTTTAGAAGTTTTATCTAATGCTAGTTCATTAATATTAATTTTTAGCGACCGAGGTGAGAATTCATATAGATTTAATTTCTAGGCCGAGTTTTTGAGGCTTAGAGAGGCCGGGCCGACACGGTCAGAGGGAGCTAGTGCTAGCACTTCCCAGCAGCCCCCGGCCACCGCAGCTCAGTCAGATGATGAGCTGTGGATGAGGGCCGTTGGTGGCATGCATAGGGGTACGTACTATGGTACGGGCTCCTATGGTGCCTTCATTGCGTCATAGGCCTCTATGACCGCCACTAGTGTTCCCGGCCCCGCACAGACTGAGGAGTCGCTCCGCCACCAGCAGAGTGTCAATGTGTGTCACGACCCGCACCCTAGGTAGGGGCACAAGTGCGTGACCACGCCCAGCCTACACCGTAAAAAACGGCATGGAACGCTGTAGGTCTACTAACCAACAAACAGTATATAATAACCTGTCATCTCTGCACGGAGGAATATAGTATGAAATACTGATAAACTCGATCACAATCTAGAAAAAAGAATCATGGCATGAAAACTAGATAAATAAAAACCACAATTGCAATATCCAGCTCAACAACGAGAGAAAGAGAGAGAGTCTAATATGGTTATACAATCCCAAATATAATATAATAACAAAAGTAGCAAGATGGAGACAAGGTTCAGTCCAAAATGTCTATTCTAACTAAACTAAGTTAGAGGCTTGTCGGGCGGAGCTAAGCCCTACTGAACCAAGGTCTCCAAGTCTAAGCCCACTACGTCAACCAGACCGTAGTAGGTACAGCAATCCTCCTCACCGTCATCTGTAATATTTTGTCAACATATCAAGTCAGGATGGAACGAGTACAAAATCTCAAACAACAGTTCTAGTTATACAATATTGAAAATATAGCAGTAGATAGTGAGAATATACTAGGTAAAGTAGAGCGTACATGCATCCTGACAGGGTATATCAAAACTGTAATACGATAAGACAAGAAAACAGTGTATAACATGTACGAAAATCTAGAACTACTATCTATGTGAGTTTAGCACTAGTTTTAACATGTGATCGACTTAGAACTTGATACAATATTTGGCCTGGCTAACCATACGTGAGTGTATGATTAACACTATACAATAATGATACAATATAGTACTGTGGGATATTGATCACATATCTACGCTAACACCCCCATCCCTGACTAATATAGTGGATCCAGTTATGACACGTCATGACACGCATTCTCTTTGAAGTAGCTCTCCTTCACAGGAATCGTGTCTATACAATGAACAAGGAACAAGGAAGACTTGCCCAAGGCATACCATATATAAGAGAAATAATATCTTATGACGGGATCCAACAAATACCAATCCGTGCGAACAATGTGTCAAGAGAACAAGAATATCTACACTAAATACTAGAAACAAAGACGATATCATAAAACCGAATTAATATCAGAGAATATACTCGCCTGTGGTATGATGGATAAGTCGACTGAGTCCAAGAACAGTGCCTCGAGGACCTATAGATGGAATACTGTATCAATATAATGGTTTCGAAGTAAAATTAAGTCATACTGAGTCAAACTAGGTCAAGATACGTCAAACTAAGTCAATCTAGGTCAAACAAGGTCAAACTAGATTGTACAGGGTCAATCTAAGTCATATTAGGCCTAACAAAGTCAAACTGGGTCAATGCAAGTCAAACAGAATTAAACTAGGTCGATTTAAGTCAAAGGTTGACTTACAGCTGACTTTTGGTCAACTGGTCAACTCTGGTCAACCTTAGGTCAACTCTAGGTCAACTTTAGGTCAAACTTTACTAACGTTGACTAACAGTTGACTTTGGGTCAACTGGTCAAGTTTGGTCAAGTTCTAGTAAATTTTAGGCTACGGTTGACTTACAGTTGACTTTTGGTCAAAATAGTCAATCGTGGTCAACCAAGGTCAAAACTAGTCCAAGTCTACTATTTCTAACCATTACCAACCATAATAACCTAATTTTAGCTATATCTTAAGGTATTAAACCCATATGTTGTGAAATGGGTATTATCCCTACTTATCCCGTTTACCCTTTCTACCCTAATACTAAGGCCAAGTAGCTTTTCCTTAGGAGTTCCACTCCCGACTTCCTAGAGTAGTAGGATACTAACCTACACTAACATTACCTACCAAGTTTTCTAGGTAGAGTGGACATCCAGTCCATCTTACGGTCCATGTTGTTGATTTACCCATTATCTTGGTAAAAATCCCACTTTAGCTTCTAACTCCCACTCTAGGCTTTCCCTCTTCATCCTAAGCTTTCCCCCACTCTCTATTATGGTATTTAAACCCTCTCCTAGAATCTCGATACCGTATCACGGTCTTTTGATATCTAAAAGTCAAAAAGGGTAAAAATCTCATTATCTTGAGTATCGAAGATACTCAATGGTATCATGAGATACCATTCTCCTAATCCCAAATAAAACCCCGATTTTAACTTAGGAGCCTACCCGCAAACTCTATTTCACATATCTAAGTTCCGTCTCAAATTTGGACGCGTTCCGACACTCGGAACTCAAAATCACCCTTTCACTCACCCTCTAACTAAATTCTAATTCACCCACACTCACTCCAAATCTCACTCTACACATTCACTCATAGGCCATTTTAGGGGGATATATATGGTTATATATAGGAGTATATATGGGTATATATTGGGCTACATATGGGTTATATACATGTGTATATATAGGCATATATATAGGGTGCTTAGGGGGGGGAAAAAGGGGGGGTCAAAGGGGGCTGAATTGCTGCTGTTACTGCTGCTAATTGCTGTTGTTACTGCTGCTATTTGCTGCTATTTTTGGGAGGGGGGACAGCAGCCCAAAAAAAAACCCTGCTGCTGTTGTGTTCCCTTCTTTCTCTCCCTCTTCTCTAATCTCTCCATTCCTCTCTAAAACTCCTCCTCTATCCCACTCTATATATATATATATATATATATATATATATATATATATATATATATATATATATATATATCCCTCTCCTATATATATATATATATATATATCATACTCACACACACATTCATACCTACATATATATATACACACACACATAGATACCTATATCTATATATAGACACACAAACACATACATATCTATATATATATATATATATATATATATATATATATATATATATATATATATATATATATATATATATATATATTTACATATCTATATATATACACACACACACACATGGATACCTATATCTATATATAGACACACACACACATACATATCAATACATACATATATATATATATATATATAAAATATATATATATATATATAAAATATATATATATATAAAATATATATATATATATACACACACACACATATGGATATCTATATATATGGACACACACACACTTACACACATGGACACACATATATGTGGACACACACACATACACACACACACACACACACATACTCCTAAACGACCCAAAACCTTATCCGAATACCCAAATCTTTGAAATTCTACCCTCTAGGGCCTAGACACGTGCCCCACACAAGCAATCTAACTCGCACACGCGAGCGAAAACAAAAAACGAGGCCCGAATGGCCAAATGGCCATTCTGGATACCGCGTGATACGGACACCAAACCTATCCGGATTTGACCCAAACTCTACTCACGAGTTCTAAATAATGATTAGAACCTATTCTAAGTACTAGCTTGCCGATTTTAGTGTCGGTGCAAAAAGTCACCCGTGTGTTGGAACCCGAAAATCCCGAAAAAGCCTATTTTTATTATTTCTCGCAAAACGATCCCACGTATCCAAATATGGACACGTACCTAGCCTCATCTCACCCAAACTAATCTAATTAGGTGTAATTAGGCTAGGGGTAACACCCAAACATGTCAATTTAGGGTTTTTCTCCAAAATTGGTACTAAACCTAGCCCGAAAGTCCCGAATTGAGTCCAATGGGTTCCAAACCTCTTCTAATGGGTTGTCCTACGCCTCGGGTATCCTCTAATATGCAAATAATATTAATTAGGAGCAATTACAAGAGTTAGAGTTAGGGTTTACCACTTGGGAGTTGGAATCCCAAGGAAAAACCCCAAAATTGGTTCTTTTTAGGTCAAGAGCCAAATCTAAGCTTCCAACCCCTCCATGCTAGGTTCTACTTAGATTAAAATCACAAATAAGAGATAAACAAGGGTTAGCACCAAGATTTGGGAGAGATCTAGAGTATGGAAGAGAATTAGAAAAGATTTGACTTACTTTGAGCCTAAAATCCAAAGGGGAAAGAAAGGGATCCTTGTAGAATGAGAGAAATGAAGAGAGAGAGAGTTTTTCTTGCAATGAGAAGAAGGAAGGGGTGTTTGCTACTGTGGCCGGCCACATTTAGAGGGTTGGGGCATTTGGCAATTTACCAAAATGCCTTCCAAGTCAAGGAGATGAGTGATTTTGAGTTGGGGTCAAAAAAGTAACTTGAAATCCCCAATTTCCAAGTTCTAAATCTAATTCTAATCCCTAATCCCACTAAAATCAAATGGGATTAGTCAAATATAATTATCTGGGTTTGTTCATGATAAGTTGGTCGGTTCTAGTTGGGTCCCGATCAGAGTCTAAGCTACCCCGGGTCCCCGATACAAGTCGGAATGAGCTAAAATTCGAACCCGACTCTAAAAATCTCCAAATAACAATATAATTAAATAAAAATTTCTAAAATTCCTAAAAATGCAAAAATGACCATTTTACCCTAAAATTTGAAAACAGACAATTACAAGTCTACCCCCCTTAGAATAATTTCGTCCTCGAAATTCTAAACGGTCGTACTCTTCTCTAGGTTAAGCACCCAACAATCAAGGTCTACTAAATTTTATCCTAAGTTATATAACATGTAATCTAGGAAATCAGGACACATGCATGGTTTTAAATCTCTACAGTATCATGTTGTTGCAGTCTTCATTGGAATTTTTTATTTAATCTAGCATGATCATCACACATGCAAACTAAAGGTACTAAGAAAGCAATCATCAATCAATGGGCGGAAAGAACATGTAAAAAGAAAGAGGAAGACCTTACCTCCTAGTCCAATGCCTGCAGGATCCTCAACTGTCATCGCAAAAGCCCTGCCCTGTCGGGGTATATCCCGCTGCTGGTGGGGGGCGTGATGCGGTGCCATAGGTGGCCTATCCTGTGCTCCCTGAGCTGCACGACGATGGTTCTAAGGACAATCCCTCGCCTAATGTCCCTCGGTGCCACAGTATAGGCACACACCCAAACGTCTCCTGCAAACCTCCCAGAGATGTTCGAACCTTTTGCAGTAGTGGCAAGTAGGTGCCTGCTGCATCGGTCCCTGCTGCTGCTGCCGGGGCACCTGTTGAACTGGTGCCCTAATCGGAGCAAGAATCTGCTGCGGGCATTGTGGAATAGAATGATGCTAGAGTCGAGGACGCTTAGCAGCCCCTGCACTGCTAGTAGTCCCCGAAAATAGTTCACGGTCCCTCTTGGGCTTCAGGCCCCACTCCCGCTCTACCTTGCGGGCCTCCACATAGATCTGGGTATAAGTCTCATAAAAGGAGGGAATGAGGATCTTGATATCCCAGATCAGCCCCTCTCTGAAATGGCTTGCCCTGATCTCCGGGTCACGAACCATGTACTCCGTGTATCGGCTCAGACGGCCGAACTCTGCGGCGTACTCCTCCACAGATAAACTACCCTGCTGCAGATCCTGGAACTGCCTCACCAGGTCGATCTTGTCTGTAGGGGAAAAAAACTTCTCCTTGAAGAGAAGCTTGAACTCGACCCAAGTATGGCCCTCCCCAGCAAGGGCTGGCTCGTTCCTGAACCAGGTGCGAGCAATGTCTAGCAACTGTAAACCCATCGCCTCGACCTTCAGGTCATCTGCGAGACGGGAGGCTCTCATCTGCCGCTCGGTATCCTCGAGCCAATCATCGGCATAGACCACACCCTCTGTCTCGCTAAAGTCACGGGGCCCGAGCTTCTTGAAGTCCTGAATATCTTCGTACCTCAGACGCGTCCTATGATGTGGAGCCCTCTACTCCACGGCTGCAAGGGCCAACTGATGGGCATCCTTCATGTCCTGACGCATCGCGTCTGTCTACCTCTGCTGAGCCTCAGCCTGGGCTCTCTGAGTCTCCAGCATCTGCTGGAGGAAAGCAAGCATCTTCCCCACGTCTGTAGGCAGAGAAGGTGGAGGTAGAAGTACGTCTGCAACTGGCGGAGGAATCTGCTGTACAGGAGGAGGAAGAGTGCCCATATCAACCACTGGTACTACGATCGGAGTAGTCGTAGCAATCCCGGGGTCAGCCCTCGAAACTGGCGGAGGAGCGCCCCCAAGAGCTGCTGCTGACACCCTAACTACGACAGGAGTGTCTGGATCAGGTCCGCGAGTCATAGCAGACCTCTCCATGTCTGCGGACTCAGGATGCTGGGACCTGGTCTGCACCATCCTAAAGATAGAATAAAGGAAGGAAATCAATATGGCACATGAAATGTTATATCAAGGAGGACAGTTAGAATGCAAAAATCAATATCAAAAAGGACAGTTAAAATATCAGCAAGTGGAAGTTTTCCTATTTTGTGATTGAGTAACTTAGCCTATAGCCTATCCTAGATACGTACCGCAGGCTCGTAACAGCACTTTAAGTCGAATGCCACTACGACATCGCACTAATTGCGATTTTCGACCTGCATGGGCCACCATTAAAAATGTGTCACGACCCGCACCCTAGGTAGGGCACAAGTGCGTGACCACGCCCAGCCTACACCGTAAAAAATAGCGTAGAACGTTGTAGGTCTACTAACCAACAAACATTATATAATAACCTGTCATCTCCGCACGGAGGAATATAGTATGAAATACTGATAAACTCAATCACAATCTAGAAGAAAGAATCATGGCACGAAAACTAGATAGATAAAAACCACAAGTGCAATATACAGCTCAACAACGAGAGAAAGAGAGAGAGTCATAAAGTAATATAGTTATACAATCCCAAATATAATATAATAACATAAGTAGCAAGCCGGAGACAAGTTCCAGTCCAAAATGTCTATTCTAACTAAACTAAGCTAGAGGCTCGTCGGGCAGAGCTAAACCCTGTTGAACCAAGGTCTTCAAGTCTAAGCCCACTACGTCAACCGGACCGTAGTAGGTACAGCAATCCTCCTCACCGTCATCTGTAATATTTTGTCAACATATCCAGTCAGGATGGAACGAGTACAAAATCTCAAACAACAGTTCTAGTTATACAATATTGAAAATATAGCAGTAGATAGTGAGCATATACTAGGTAAAGTAGAGCGTACATGCATCCTGACAGGGTATATCAAAACTGTAATATGATAAAATAAGGGAACAGTGTATAACATGTACGAAAATCTGGAACTGCTATCTATGTAAGTTTAGCACTAATTTCAACATGTGATCGGCTTAGAACTTGATTCAATGTTTGGCCTGGCTAATCATATGTGAGTATATGATTAATACTATACAATAATGATACAATATAGTACTGTAGGGTATTGATCACATATCTACGCTAATACCCCCATCCCTGACTAATATAGTGGATCCAGTCATGACACGCATTCTCTTTGAAGTAGCTCTCCTTCACAGGAATCGTGTCTATACAATGAACAAGGAATAAGAAAGACTTGCCCAAGGTATACCATATATAAGAGAAATAACATCTTATGATGGGATCCAACAAATACCAATCCATGTGAACAATGTGTCAAGAGAACAAGGATATCTACACTAAATACTAGAAACAAAGACGATATCATAAAACAGAATTATTATCAGAGAATGTACTCACCTGTGGTGTGATGGATAAGTCGACTGAGTCCAAGAACAGTGCCTCGAGGACCTATAGATGGAATACTGTATCAATATAATGGTTTGGAAGTGAAATTAAGTCATACTGAGTCAAACTAGGTCAAGACACGTCAATCAATCTAGGTTAAACAAGGTGAAACTAGATTGTACAGGGTCAATCTATATCATATTAGGCCTAACAAAGTCAAACTGGGTCAATGCAAGTCAAACAGAATTAAACTAGGTCGATTTATGTCAAAGGTTGACTTACAGCTGACTTTTGGTCAACTGGTCAACTCTGGTCAACCCTAGGTCAACTCTAGGTCAACTTTAGGTCAAACTTTACTAACGTTGACTAACAGTTGACTTTGGGTCAACTGGTCATGTTTGGTGAAGTTTTGTCAAGTTCTAGTAAATTTTAGGCTACGGTTGACTTACAGTTGACTTTTGGTCAAAATAGTCAACCGTAGTCAACCAAAGTCAAAACTAGTCCAAGTCTACTATTCCTAACCATTACCAACCATAATAACCTAATTTTAGCTATATCTTAAGGTATTAAACCCATATGTTATGAAATGAGTATTATCCCTACTTATCTCGTTTACCCCTTATACCCTAATACTAAGGCCAAGTAGCTTTTTCTTAGGAGTTCCACTCCCGGCTTCCTAGGGTAGTAGGATACTAACCTACACTAACATTACCTACCAAGTTTTCTAGGTAGAGTGGACATCCAGTCCATCTTACGGTCCATGTTATTGATTTACCCATTATCTTGGTAAAAATCCCACTTTAGCTTCTAACTCCCACTCTAGGCTTTCCCTCTTCATCCTAAGCTTTTCCCCACTCTCTATTATGGTATTTAAACCCTCTCCTAGATTCTCGATACCGTATCATGGTCTCTTGATATCTAAAAGTCAAAAAGGGTAAAAATCTCATTATCTTGAGTATCGAAGATACTCAATGGTATCATGAGATACCATTCTCCTAATCCCAAACGAAACCCCGATTTTAACTTAAGAGCCTACCTGCAAACTCTATTTCACATATCTAAGTCCCATCTCAAATTTGGACGCGTTCCGACACTCGGAACTCAAAATCACCCTTTCACTCACCCTCTAACTAAATTCCAATTCACCCACACTCACTCCAAATCTCACTCTACACATTCACTCATAGGCCATTTTAGGGGGATATATATGGTTATATATAGGAGTATATATAGGTATATATTGGGCTACATATGGGTTATATACATGTGTATATATAGGCATATATATAGGGTGCTTAGGGGGGTAAAAAGGGGGGGTCAAAAGGGGGCTGAATTGCTGCTGTTACTGCTGCTAATTGCTGCTGTTACTGCTGCTATTTGCTGCTGTTTTAGGGGGGGACAGCAGCCCAAAACCCCCCCAGCTGCTGTTGTGTCCCTTCTTTCTCTCCCTCTCTAACTCCTCTCTAATCTCTCCATTCCTCTCTAAATTCCTCTCTAAAACTCCTCCTCTATCCCACTATATATATATATATATATATATATATATATATATATATATATATATATATATATATATATCACACTCACACACACATTCATATCTACATATATATATACACACACATAGATACCTATATCTATATATAGACACACACACATACATATATATATATATATATATATATATATATATATATATATATATATATATATATATATATATATATATATATATATATATATATATATATAGACACACACACATATGGATGTCAATATATATGGACACACACACACTCACACACATGGACACACATATATGTGGACACAGACACATATACACACACACACATATACTCCTAAACGACCCAAAACCTTATCTGAATACCCAAATCTTTGAAATTCTACCCTCTAGGGCCTAGACACGTGCCCCACACAAGCAATTTGACTCGCACATGCGAGCGGAAACGAGAAACGAGGCCCGAATGGCCAAATGGCCATTCTGGCGACTTCGGGGTGTCCGATTCGCGATACCGCGTGATACGGACACCAAACCTATCCGGATTCGACGCAAACTCTACCCACGAGTTCTAAATAATGATTAGAACCTATTCTAAGTACTAGCTTGCCGATTTTAATGTCGGTGCAAAAAGTCACCCGTGTGTTGGAACCCGAAAACCTATTCATAACCACGTATCCAAATATGGACACGTACCTAGCCTCATCTCACCCAAACTAACCTAATTAGGTCTAATTAGGCTAGGGGTAATATCCAAACATGTCAATTTAGGATTTTCCCCAAAATTGGCAATAAACCTAGCCCGAAAGTCCCTAATTGAGTCCAATGGGTTCCAAACCTCTTCTAATGGGTTGTCCTACGCCCCGGGTATCCTCTAATATGCAAATAACATTAATTAGGAGCAATTACAAGAGTTAGAGTTAGGGTTTACCTCTTGGGAGTTGGAATCCCAAGGAAAAGACCCAAAATTGGTTCTTTTTAGGCCAAGAGCCAAATCTAAGCTTCCAATCCCTCCATGCTAGGTTCTACTTAGATAAAAATTACAAATAAGAGATAAACAAGGGTTAGCACCAAGATTAGGGAGAGATCTAGAGTATGGAAGAGAATTAGAAGAGATTTGACTTACTTTTGAGCCTAAAATCCAAAGGGGAAAGAAAGGGATCCTTGTAGAATGAGAGAAAGGAAGAGAGAGAGAGTTTTTCTTGCAATGAGAAGAAGGGAGGGGTGTTTGCTGCTGTGGCCGGCCACATTTAGAGGGTTGGGGGCATTTGAGAATTTACCAAAATATCCTCCAAGTCAAAGAGATGAGTGGTTTTGAGTTAGGGTTAAAAAGGTAACTTGAAATCTCCAATTTCTAAGTTCTAAATCTAATTCTAATCCCTAATCCCACTAAAATCAAATGGGATTAGTCAAATATAATTATCTGGGTTTGGTTATGACAAGTTGGTCGGTTCTAGTTGGGTCCCGATCAGAGTCTAAGCTACCCCGGTCCCCGATACAAGTCGGAATGAGCTGAAATTCAAACCCGACTCTAAAAATCCCCAAATAACAATATAATTAAATAAAAATTTCTAAAATTCCTAAAAATGCAAAAATGACTATTTTACCCTAAATTTTGAAAATAGGCAGTTACAATGCGCAGATCACGGCTCTGCGTGACGAGATGCTGTAAATGATGGGAGGCCGCATATAGATGATTCTGCGCTCATCTCACGCTTCGAGAGGCTTGAGGAGACTACTGAGGCACTGCGCTAGATGACCCGTGCTATGCAGGAGGCTACGCAGCGTTTGGTCGAGCAGATGCAGCAGTTCCAGGAGATGGCTACGGAGCGACCGTTTGCTGGTACACCGGGAGCATCGTCTACATCCGGCGGTGCACAGGAGGACATGGTCGTCCACCTGTTGTCACCGGAGGAGTATCAGACGATCCTGGCGTTGCGACGATAGTCATCTGGTGGCGTCTCCTCCAGCTCTGGCTCCAGTACCGGCTCCAGCACCGGGTCCAGCTCCAGCTCCAAGCGATCAGTAGTTTCGTTTTTGCATTTTCGGACTGTACTATATTTTTTACTTTATACGTATTTGGGGATATTTACATTGTTCATTGAGGATATTGACTTTGTACGTATTTGCGGATATTGACTTTGTTCGTTGAGGATATTATATATTGACTTTGTTCGTTACAGATAGTATTTTTTTCTTTATATTTTTTGTATATTCTGGAATGTATTGTGTGTGCCGGTGTTGAGTGTTCCACCGAGGGGGTCGGCGAACCCAGGGATTGGATTCTGTATTTTGGATTTTGGATTCTGTATTTTGGTTCAAGCTCCAGCTCTATTTGCATTCTGGATTCTGTTTTTTATATTTTTTAACTTAGCGACGTTTTTAGCGACGCTAATATTCGTCGCTAAATTTTTGCGACGTTAATAAATGTCGCTAAAAGCATCGCTAAAATGCTGACGTGGCAACACGTGGCACCAAATCTGATGTCAGCACGTCGTCGCCAAAACGTCGCAAAAGTGTCACTAAACAGCGACCACACAATAACGTCACAATTTGCGTCGCTAGCGTCCACGTTAAAACGTCGTAAATAACGTCGCTAGTTAGCGACGTTATAAACGTCGCTAACTAACGTCGCTGTAGCGACGTTTTGCGACGTTTTCTCGTTTAGCGACACATTTTTTTCCGTCGTTTCCGATACGTCGCTGAAAACATCGCTAATTTTACTTAGCGACATTTTTGTCGAGTTTAGTGACATTTTTGTCGAGTTTAGCGACATTTTGAAACATCGCTAATCTGACAAATTTTTGTAGTAAAGTTGAATGAAGGAATGATCCTTATAGGCAACGTGATGATCCATTCATGCGTGCATACGTGATGCGTGCATGGAGATTTTGCACGCAGGGACGCTACGCGCATGACGCTATTGGTCGCAGGGGCGCTGCGTCAGGGGACTTGAACTAAATCTGTTTGAAACTTTATTATTGGACTGCAGAGGAGCTGACACATGGCAGTTGTTGAGATTCATTTGTTGCTGATATCTTGGATGGTTAGTATGGCTAAGCATTATTCGGTTTTGAACCGAAAACCGAACCGAATAAGATTTTTGATTCGGTTTAAAAACAGTTCGGATCGGGTTCGGTTATGAAAAAAACCAAATCCCTTAATCGGTTTAGGTTTCGGTTATGGACTTCGGGTTCAGTCCAAAACCGAAACCCGAATTAGACATGTACATTTACGATAATGCCCTTTTTTCTTTCTTTTTTACTAGAATAACCTAAATATCCCTTTTCTCTCTCCTCTCATTCTCAATTCTTTCTCTCAGCCACCTCTCCCCCTCTTTCTCAGTTCTCTCTGGATCCTTCTTTCTCTCTACCAACTTTGAAAGAATCTAAGGATTTCTCTAGTTCTTTTGAGAATCAAGTCTAGATCTGAAGCCATCTCGTTCTTCTAGATCGCTAATCTTTTTGTCCCTCTCTCACGTCCAGATATGAAGTCTCTCGTTCAGATCTGAAGCTGTAGCTTATAGTAGTAGCTTATTTCCTTCTTTTACTTGTGTAGATATGGTTGTGTAGCTTAATGTTATATGAAGCTCTAGTTGTGGTCCAAATCTTGAGAGGAATAGCTCAGAGTAGAAGCATAAAGAAAGGAGCTATAGCCTACTATTTCATCGAGCATGAAGAAGAAGAATATTTCTGTTTGCAAAAACAAAAGTTTGAATTTTACAAACTAAGAAAAAAAGAAAGTACACAAGTACAATGATTTATGGAGAAGTACAACTATAAGAATCTAATCAGAAGACGATCACTTTATCCCTTGGACAATATGATATTGAAGACACAAGCCTCTGGAGAATGCTGCAACACTTTAGCAAGAGATTATGATCATTAGTGATGCTTTAGAACTGATTTGAAACTCTATTTATAGAGTTCTGAAATAACTATTTTCTGGGTTGCGCGCACTTCAGGTTGTGCGCCTTCTATCCAGTTACGCGAACGGTTACTTGAACTGATGGGGACACATGACATTCTGTGAGTGAAATGTGCATGGTCATGGGAAGTATAGTAGACACGTTCTTCAAAATTAGTGGCATGCGTGCCACGTCATCTTACCTTTGAACAAAAGTTGATCGGGTGGCGCTAACACACTAGGTGGCACGAGCGCGCAACTTGACGTTTGGCGCCGTTGACTGGGTCTTCTGTGCTATGATGATTGATCCTCGTGCTTCTCGATAACTTGAGCGAGCTAGTTGTCAGTATTAATTACATACTGATAAAATCTCCTCGAGCGTCGTGTTGTACAGGATTCAAATGGATTTTCTTCGACTGACGAGCTGTCAGAGCTGTCAGTAATGATGGCAGTCGTTACAGCTTCTCGAGGATGCTTGCCACGTGGAGGTCATACACCCTGACTTAGGCGTAACCTGAGGCTGGCACAACCTAGTGATCTGGCGCTACTTGATACTGACGCCTTGTTGAGAGGGACGCCCACGTCTATACGTGTCAGCGTAGAATATTAATCACCAAATACGCCCACGTCTATACGTACGAGCGTAAAAGCTCAAAATACGCCCACGTTATACGTGCGAGCGTAAAATCTGAAAATACGCCCACGTTATACGTGCGAGCGTAAAATTAAAAAAATACACAAGTCAAAAGACTATATATTTTTCACATGTAAAATTTTACACTTTTGAACAGAAGCATAAAAATACACAAGACTGTATCTTTCACACGTAAAACTTTATTCTTTTGAACAGAAAAAGTACGCGTAAAAAATTTCATACTTAGACTGCGTAAAAACCCTTGCATAAAACAAATTCTCTAAAAAACAGAGAACTTTTTACGCGTAAAACTCATGTATAGTCATTTGCGTAGAGTTTTGAATTTGCATAGAGTTCATATTTGAATTTTTTTTACTAACTTAATTTTTCTTTATTGAACTTCTTTTGCAGTGAACTTGGGGGCCCATTCTCTCTCTGAGGTGTTTGGCTCACCAGTTAGCATTCTGGGATCAAATTATCTGGAGAATTTATCCCATGTCGAGTTCCCACAAACTGACAAGCAGTATCCCCATGAAAGACATCAATTGATAGCTGCTCAAGGAGATAGAATGTTATTATCTCTGATGAACGGGGAACTATTGACATCACTGGATGGCCAGCAGTATCTGAAGCCTGCATTCATGTTCGATGATGCGATCGACTTCAAATCTCAGACAAACACCAAGAAGGAGTCTTGGGTGTTCAAATTTGAAGAAAGGGCGATATATCTCCCAGAAATGCCAAGAGATTATCCCCTTTCCTCTTTTGTTCATGCTACTCATCCGAGACGGATGATTTGGAATCTGACTCCTAACATTCATGGAAGACCGGGGAGAATCATATTCAAGAGGGATGAGAATCAGATGGGCTATCACTCAAGTACTCCCAGTGGCGGTGTCGTTCCTTTCTCCGGCTTATTGCCTGGATTTACACCGAGCGAGGGCTCAGCTCTGATCTAACCGGTACAGATACCAATGTTCATAAACAAGTTTATGAAAGCCTCAGTACTATATCCCCAGGTCAACCCTAGGCTGCCAGGGTGGATAGCCCCTCACAATAAGAACTGGATTCAACTTAGTGCTTCGATCATGAAGAACTTCGAAGCAGACCTGCGAGCCATTGGGCTGTTTGAAGCAGTAGCCTCCACAAGTCAAGACATACTAATGAATAATAACTTGTTCTTAGCTTTGATGGAGTTGTATATCAGCTCGACAGGGACTTTTGCAACCCCAATAGGTGAAATGGGTTTTGCACTCCATGAGATGCAATTCATCTCCAAGCTGCCAATGGGGTAAGCTCCATATGAAGAGTACGTTCCCTCCAACCGGGAACTAGCAGAAATTAGTGAGAAGAATCCTGGCTTAGTCAAGGTATATCAAGAGATGATTTGCCATTATCTGATTTGCACCACTATGTATGAAAGTGGATCGCATTTGGCATACATCAATAAATGGACAACATATCTATTCTACCATAAGAATAGGATATCCAAAGATGACAAGGAGAGATTCGAAGATAACAAGGCTCAACCCATCAACCCTTGTTCAATAATTCCTAATGATACAATAAACACTTGGATGATCACATATAAGTCTCCGGACAAGTATTTGACCACCAAGGCTGGAGAATTTCCTGCAGAAACTGAAGCATTGAGCTTTCTGAGACATGGCAGTCGAAAGCTCTCCAAGGAAGCCTTGCTGGCGGGCTTTCTTTCCCTGTGGCTGCGAAGATGGGTCGTACCAGGAACTGGTACCGTTGATAGGATTTACCGAAATGTACTATGGCCAACAGTACGTTTGGTATTCAAGGCCAGACTCAACCTATTATCGGCAATGGTATGTCGGATAAATGCAGGTTTGCGAGCATTCGGTGATGAACTGATCAATAATGCTCCTTACCGTAAAAATTTCCCTAGGGTGGAGATACCCTACACTTATTTAATGGGCTGGTTATTGCATCACAACTGCAACTTATTGCCACCAGGCCCTGAAAATGATGCGGAGGTATTCCTTCAGAAGTTCAGTAAAGCCACGTGGACTGCAACTTCAGTGGCGGATACCCGGGCAACACTAAACTTCTCCCATGGGTGGAATTTTTTCTGTACCCGATCAACAGTTCTAGCTGACTGCTTTGGTGTGCAGTTTGAAGATATAGGTCAAGGGAGGACTGAGATAACTGTGCCAGTCTTTAATTGGCTGATATGCATCAGACCCTCACATCTGATGTATAGAACTGAAGACAAATGTATCTTCGAACCATATCTACCCAGTCGGTTCGCTCATCAGTTTGGGTATGACCAACTTCACGTTGGTAATCCTTCCACTACCTTCAACTATTATGGAAAATTAGTTGATGGTGCAAGGGCATAGAGGTATTTCAGCTGGATGTACCGGTGCCAAATTCCGTGTGTCAACTGCCACAAGTACAACTGAGCTACGAATGCTTTATTCGTATGCTCATTTTTATGCCTCCATTCATTCCTTTGCAAATGACTATAACATGAAAGAAAGTCTTCGATGGGACAAGGAAGAAAATGCTGAAGAACCAGTTATGGTACCTTCGGACATACCTGATGATGCTGTTCTGGATGAATATATGGAAGTACTCCCTATGGGAATGGGGGAAACAGCTGCAGGAACCATTACCATCACTATAACCCAGAAGCGAAAAACAGATACAGCTGTTATTATCCGGAAAAAGAAGAAGAAGACTACTGTTAAAGGGCCTTCCAGACAGAGAGCCGCTACACCAGAAAGCGAAACTTCTGTTGAGGAGCCTCAAAATATTACATCTTCTTCAGCTCAACCTGGAGAAGGGTCTTCAGCATCTCAGCCAGCAGCAGCAATAGAAATTATAGGAGTCCTATCTCCCGGACGCATCAGCACTTCACTACATCTAACTTCGCCACAAAAGGCGAAAGCTGTTGAAGACACTGCCAACACTCATGTTGTTGATCCGGAACCCATCCCCTCAGATGAACCGGCTCTTGAATTAGAAGATGATGACTGGGATATGGATTATGACGCACTTTTGTCGCGTCCTGCACCTACTCCAGGTAAAGATAAATTACACAAAATTTATACAAAAATATGTATTATGATTTTGTATATTGACTATTTTGCTTAATCTTTGTAGGTATCATCAATGTGGCAAGGCCCGTTGCTCCTCCTCCTCCTCAGAAGACTATTCATGAAGAGGAAGTAGAATCTAAAGAAGGGAGTTCTTCTTCAAAAGAAGATTTCACTTCCAAGGAAGGTTCTCCATCTATGGAGATACAACAAGAGCCTGAAGTAGAGGCACACCAGGAATTGCCTTCTCTTGCCGAAGAAAGAGAAGAAGAAGAACCAGCAGCAGAAGAAGAACCAGTTGCAGCCGAAGAGCCAGCTGCTAATAAATCAATTGCTGCTCAAGAACAGATTACTGAGGCTGTAGATGTAGCGGCAACATCAATTACTACTGCCAATCCAGCTCAAGTTCCTGAGACAATTGTGTTCAAGTCTGAATCGAACATAGGAGGCAGCACTTCCATGATAGCATCCTCTACCACCGAAACTCCTCCTCCGGAGGTAACAGAAAAAAGTTGTTGAAGATGTAGTCCCAGAACTTCCTGGGACTCAATGTAATGACCCTTTCCGCCCTAGCGGAACGCCGATTCAAACGGCAAGTGCAACGACTCAAATGAGCCGTCGACCCGAAAAGTTGGCATCGACCTGATGAAGAATCGATGCAAGGCTTACATTGGCCCGTCGAAGATGAATCCAGACATAGACTTTCAAAGGCGCACTCGGAGTATCGCTCGGCCGATACGAACACCGCTAAGGTGGGTGGCTCCGATGAACCCGTCTTTGCTTAGCGTAGACACATAACAATACAGACACTAATGCTAGAATCGCTAGGCGATAACACCGCACATGCTAATAAATGACCCAACGCACCTAGCTAAGGGAATAATCCCATCTTGTATACTTGTATAGAATATGGAAAAGAACATGGAAAAATGTGAGAACTCTCGCACCGTGCTCCACGCTCGTACTAAGGCACAAGCTTACGTTCAAGTCCCTTATGCATTCAATAATAAAACAATGAATGGTTTACAATAATGAAACGGAAGACTATCGACATAGTCATTTCGAGTAGAGTATAGCAACATGGAAAGACTTCGGGACCGATGGGTCGCCAAGGTGACTCCCGTACGGGGAGTTGCATAATGTATGAATAAAAGAATGAACGAATAAGTGAATGAATGAATCAACGAATGAATGAATGAATGTATGAATGAGTCAATGAACGAACGGACAAGTGAAAGAAAGAAAAGAAAGAATGAGTAAAAGAAAAGAAAGAAAGGAATGGTTAGTGACAGGTATGACGGGCACGTGCAACAGGGCTCGCTACCCACGCTACACGGACGCCAACCTGGTCGATAACGCATTATGGCTAAGGGTTAGCCTACGGCTCGGAGACAGTCGTTAAGTTAAAACGACAAACAATACGAAATGGTCGTGGACAATCCCGTCATATACGGGAGGTGGGGAGACATAAGAGGATTCTTCGGCATGATCAAAGGAAGGATCGTGGCCGGCCTAGGCAGAATAAAAAATATGGCTTACGGTCTGCTTGGGTGGGGGCTTGGCCACCCAGGAGACGTAAGTGCAGGAGTATTTCAAGAGACTAAAGGGGTGTGCCAGCCAGCACCCTATGCTAGTTGAGAAATACCACGGTAGGTTATGTCAAAAATGGCTTGTGATGCCAGCGACCGGTGCATATAGATTTAAGTGGGCTTTGCTGGTGGCAATCTACGTGCAAGTCCTTGCATTGAAACAAAGTAGTCTAAGTTATCTAAATGAAGTGCCTTCTGAACAGGCTTGAAATGTAACACACCAAAGGATAAAGAGTACTTCGTGAAATCGAGTTGGAAAACACGCCTACGTCGCGCTAGATTCTGAGGCAAGGACACGCCCTCGATACTGAATGTTTACGAGAATCACGTTAAGTTATTCCATATGAATTGTTGACTAACTTGGTTTACTTTGGACAGGGAAGGCCAGATGGTAAGTATTGGTAAGTCGTGCATGTATTTCCATGCGACACTTGAATTCGGCAACACGAGATAGGTTATGATATGTGCCATAAAATTAACCCTAAGGCAAGATTAGTAAGACAATGAATGATAGACGCTGCACAAAAGTAAATAGAATATGTTTGGTAATGATAGCATTGTGGGTGAGCTAGCCTCCCCACCAGTGCATAATAATGTACTGATAACCCCACAGTCTGCTTGCAGGATGCAGGAGACGTCGTCGGGTGCGGAGCTTCCCTCGAACGTGCTAAGGCGCGGAGCTCTCTCCGGGGCCTTGGAGCGTTGCAAGGAGCTGAAACACCATATACAGGACATAATGTATCGGAACATCGCCATGAATCATTCCATCTTATAAGCCATTTGGCACGCCTTTTATGTTTCAGAGAGAGAGAGCTTGAAATGGGAACACTCTGTGCGACTCTGTGGCCTAGCTCAAATCGGCCGTTTCTGGGATTAGCCTTGCACGGGCACAACCTAGGCCCGTGCGGCATCACGCCTTAGCGAGGACGATCGCTCTTATACGGGAGCGGGGCGTGGCAGATTGGTATCAGAGCACGGCTTTACGTCCTTGGACTTCATTTCGATTCTCTCAGTTTTGAAAGCTCGTTTTGGAAATAAAAGAAGTGTACGCTCTCTCTCGTTGTGCCTTGGAATGTTCCATACAATAAGTCTAATATTTTCAAAAGCTCGTACGAGTACTCGGTTGGACGGGATCGATAGGCGAAGGCCTTTGTGCCAAATCGCGACGGACTTGAGTCGGAAGAAACCAAAAAGCTAAAAGTTAGCAAATGCAAGGCGTGCTTGGATAACCTTATGCTGACAATGGCAAATGAGTATGCGAGACCGAAGTATAGTTCGAACGGGAAGATTATGCACGCAGCCTTTTGGCTAAGTTGTGCCGAGTGTCGCGCACCTAGACCTTTTGGTGCAAACGAGTTTCCGAGCGAGACCGACTATCGCTCGGATGAGAATAAGTGAGACTTAGATTGTATGTCGAAAGAGACGCTACTTGACCAACGCTAAAGCGAACACGAGAAGTGGTTCTTCGACTTTGAGGAACGAGCGAATGCGCAATTGAACATATCGATTGGGAATCGAATGACCTTTTGAGGATTTGTAGAGTGACTTGATCCCGAGTGGTATATGTGATAGCTTCGAGGAAGAATAAGAATGAGTGTCGATGACTAGTCGAGTGGCTCGAACCGTGAGTGGTGTATGGACGTCATAGAAATTGTTCGAGCGAGACTAAAGGATATACAGAGAGAACGAGTATGTCGGCAAGCGATGATATCGCACAAAGCCTTAGAAGGAGTAACGCTTAGTTGGTTTTGACTTCGATAGTCTCAAACGAGATATCGTTCAGATGAATTAAGAATGTGTAGTACGAATTACGAAACGATTGAATAGAGAGTCGGAACGATGAAATGAATGGAGATCTTGGTCGAGGAAACATAGAAGATCGTGCATGTGATTTTGAATTTATTCGAAGGGATTGAAACTTGAGTTAAGGTGAAATACGCATGGATGAGATCGAAGATAGCACGATCGGAAGATAGCGTGCATAGGAAATGTTGATTTGGAGATACAAAAATGACTAAGGAATTGAAATTGATGTTGCTCGACGACGAGTTAGCACGAGACAATACGAATTAAGGAATTAAGTTGCACGACTCGGAATTCATTGCAAAAGGAAGATCGTCAGGTTATGTACATCATCGATGGTATTAAGGCGTATCAAAGATCGATGTACAATAACTCGAGGGTACTCTTATTCGACGAAGGATGATCGTGTTAAGAAGTTATTATTTTGAAGGATACTATGTTGGGAAAAGTTTGATAGAGATGAACGTTTGGATGAAGAAGGGAAATGAATTGATTGTTCGGTGATAACCACAACGACAACGATCTTGTCTTGCGTGAGCGTAACTCCAGCCTCGCACATACGTCACGTCGGATTTGGGACGATCATTCTGCATGAGCGTTGGCATGGTGATTCATGTCCAACGGGAATGATCAAACTCGAAATACCTTGACATGGCAATTTTGATTGCTTCGACTTGTGGTTTGAAGCAAAGGCGAATTGGAGGATTGATCGGACTTATGATGGACGACGAAGTAAAGTTGAGGATTGAGTAGGCCCAATCCGTGTATCAAAAATGAGTAAGTCTAGACGCAACGCAAGAGTTACGTCCCGATGAGGACGATTATTCTGTGGGAATATTGACATGGTGATTCATGTCCATCGTGGGTAATCAGACTTGCGTGAGATCAGGGCACGACATATTGCAAGGCTAGACGACCTTGTGATCGACTACGTGAATTGGATAGGATGGATAGGTGGATTGTATCAAACACACTTGAAGAGATAGACTACGATAAGTGTTAGTGTGGACGCACGATATTGACATGTCAAGGATTTGATTGAGGATAACCTATCGAAGGATGACATTCCTAACGAGCTCGAACTTGGAACGGAGAATGTGTTGATGCGAATAGGGTGAACGCTGCTTGATGTTAAGAAATTTGAGCGAAACGAACTTCAGTAGAAACTCCCGTACAACGAACAAATGGTTTGACCATAGGATTTGGGCCGAGCGTCGTGCAACGACCTTGCACGATGAGCCATGTACTTGACTTGTAACTATGACCTTGTGAGCTAACCTAACGGATAGGCGGACGACCCTATGTCGAGTGATTGTACCTGTATGGTTTACAGTATCGTCTGGACGGATGATAGACTTGGGGCAACAAGACTTAGAGTAGGACGTGGAACTGGGGGTGTGCGTGAACGACGGCGAGATTGGCCCTAAACAAGTGAATGATATGAAATCGATATTGTGCAAGTAAGTTGGGATAACGAATTGAATCATGGATAGGAAGATATACTCGATGATAGTGCAATGCTTGGTCTTGAATCGGACGGAAATTACTTAGACTTGGTCGACCCCGCTAAGAAGAAACCATACTGATTTTATGGACAAAAACGCGTAAGAAGCAAATCGGGTCATCTCGATGACCGAGATAAACGATAGTGAGATGCACACGAGTTCGATTTTAAATCGAAGTTAGCAAAACGATCGACAAATCAAAACTATCACGAGTAGCTTGTCCGACTTCGCTAGTCGCTAAGCTTGGTAAAAATATACGTATTCGGGGGATGCCTTAAATGCTTGCACGATCCAAACTCAACGATATGATGAACTCGAATGCAGCTGCAAGTGGGTGTTGAGATGCGCATGAACGAATGAGTGAGTTTGCCTCAGCTTACGACTCACGAGTTTGATAAATTACAACGCACCTCGTGCGACCACTTCAGTCCCATGACACGTCGAAATAGCAACCAAGTCGAAGAAACACTTGAATTGAATAAGTGCCATCAACTCTAAAATGAATGAAAAGTATTCAATAAAATCGACCAAACGTATGCGACACGGAACTTGGAAAGGTATCGAGTATAGTTCGGTGCCATAGAACGATAGAGCCATTCGATAGGAATTGTCTAAGAAATACGACAACACGAGTTAAGGAATGGTAGGATGACCTGCACTCAGGAAGTCTCGAGGACGAGACTTATTTTGAGTGGTGTATTATGTAATGACCCGTTCCGCCCTAGCAGAACGCCGATTCAAACGGCAAGTGCAACGACTCAAATGAGCCGTCGACCCAAAAAGTTGGCATCGACCTGATGAAGAATCGATGCAAGGCTTACATTGGCCCGTCGAAGATGAATCTAGACATAGAATTTCAATGGCGCACTTGGAGTATCGCTCGGCCGATGCAAACATCGCTAAGGTGGGTGGCTCTGATGAACCCGTCTTTGCTTTGCCTAGACACATAACAATACGGACACTAATGCTAGAATCGCTAGGCGATAACACTGTACAGGCTAATAAATGACTCAACGCACCTAGCTAAGGGAATAATTCCATCTTGTATACTTGTATAGAATATGGAAAAAAACATGAAAAAATATGAGAACTCTCGCACCGCGCTCCACGCTCGTGCTAAGGCACAAGCTTATGTTCAAGTCCCTTATGCGTTCAAGAATGAAACAATGAATGGTTTACAATAATGAAATGGAAGACTATCGACATAGTCGTTTCGAGTAGAGTATAGCAACATAGAAAGACTTCGGGACCGATGGGTCGCCAAGGCGACTCCCGTACGGGGAGTTGCATAATGTATGAATGAAAGAATGAACGAATAAGTGAATGAATGAATCAACGAATGAATGAATAAATGAATGAATGTATGAATGAGTCAATGAACGAACGGACAAGTGAAAGAAAGAAAAGAAAGAATAAGTAAAAGAAAAGAAAGAAAGGAATGGTTAGCGACAGGTATGACGGGCACGTGCAACGGGGCTCGCTACCCGTGCTACACGGACGCCAACCTGGTCGATAACGCATTGTGGCTAAGGGTTAGCCTACGGCTCGGAGACAGCCGTTAAGTTAAAACGACAAACAATACAAAATAGTCGTGGACAATCCCGTCGTATACGGGAGGTTGGAAGACATAAGGGGATTCTGCGGCATGATCAAAGGGAGGATCGTGGCCGGCCTAGGCGGAATCAAAAATATGGCTTACGGTCTGCTTGGGTGGGGGCTTGGCCACCCAGGAGACGTAAGTGCAGGAGTATTTCAAAAGATTAACGGGGTGTGCCAGCCAGCACCCTATGCTAGTTGAGAAATACCACGGTAGGTTATGTTCAAAATGGCTTGTGATGCCAGCGACCGGTGTATATATATAGATTTAAGTGGGCTTTGCTGGTGGCAATCCACGTGCAAGTCCTTGCATTGAAACAAAGTAGTCTAAGTTATCTAAATGAAGTGCCTTCTGAACAGGCTTAAAATGTAACAAACCAAAGGATAAAGAGTACTTCGTAAAATCGAGTTGGAAAATACGCCTACGTCGCGCTAGAATCTGAGGCAAGGACACGCCCTCGATACTGAATGTTTACGAGAATCACGTTAAGTTATTCCATATGAATTGTTGACTAACTTGGTTTACTTTGGACAGGAAAGGCTAGACGGTAAGTATGGGTAAGTCGTGCATGTATTTCCATACGACACTTGAATTCGGCAACACGAGATAGGTTATGATATGTGCCATGAAATTGACCCTAAGGCAAGATTAGTAAGACAATGAATGATAGACGGTGCACAAAAGTAAATAGAACATGTTTGGTAATGATAGCATTGTGGGCGAGCTAGCCTTCCCACCAGTGCATAACAATGTACTGATGACTGCCCCACAGTCTGCTTGCAGGATGCAGGAGACGTCGTCAGGTACGGAGCATCCCTCGAACGTGCTAAGGTGCGGAGCTCTCTCTGGGGCCTTGGAGCGTTACAAGGAGCTGAAGCACCATATACAGGACATAATGTATCGGAACATCGTCATGAATCATTCCATCTTGTAAGCTATTTGGTACGCCTTTTATGTTTGAGAGAGAGAGAGAGAGAGAGCTTGAGAGACTTGTAAACTCGGCCTAGCGCCGCTTGTAAACTTCTTGAAAATCAATAAAGAGTTTGAATTCGCTACAACTTGTGTTCGTTTACTTTTTGCAGCAAATGGGGACACTCTGTGCGACTCTGTGGCCTAGCTCAAATCGGCCGTTTCTGGGATTAGCCTTGCACGAGCGCAACCTAGGCCCGTGCGGCATCACACCTTAGCGAGGACGATCGCTCTTATACGGGAGCAGGGCGTGACACTCCATTAGCCATGGTAACAATAACAGATAGATCATTGACTCAACTTGCTACCACAGCAACAACAGCACCTGTCTCTAGTCTTCAGGAAAAGAGATTGGTAGATATTGCTGATACACCAAGCTCCAATGCTGATATGAATCTCTTGGTAGAGATTCATACTGAAACTTTTTATAAAACTTTGGCAGCGTTGGTCAAAATGGTCTTGAAGAAAGGCCTCGATTATGGGAGCTTGAAAAATGCTATTGCTACTACCATAGACAACATAGCAATGTTCAATGATACTGAGAGGGCAGCAGCTCTGCAGAAAATAGTCCAGGGACTTGAACAACCCATCAAAGACTATCTGAGGTTGTCAAGTGAGACTATAGAAAGCCTCGTCCAATCCGAGTATGATGCTCTCACCAATGAGTACACAACTCGAGAAACTATCTTTAAAGAATCTATTCAAGATTACAGTAATAAGGTTGCCGTGGAGAGGACTTTCTTGAAAGAAAATAAACCTTTATTGGAGCAGCATCAACAAGCCTATGACTCCATGAATATCAAAATTCATCAACAAAATGATAGAATTCGTGAAGTCGAGGCTGAACTGGCTCGATTAATGGAGGAGCAGAACTGGATGACGGCAGATAGGGATCAATTCTTGAGGCAAAGTTCCATTTTGGAAGAGCAGATTTTTGGTTCTGAATCAAAAATCAAAACTCTTGAAGAAGCCAAAGACAAAATGATATCTGCCTTTGCCGAACTCTCCCACCTCTGTACAGCAGAAGCTCGAAGAACCATAGCATATACAACTGTATTGGGCTCTCGCGAAAAGCGTTTGGCTGAATTACAGAAAATGATTGAAGATCTGTCTGCTCCACCTTAGAAATTTTTGTATTTAATAAAGAGTTTTTTATTTTCTTTCATTTCCTTTTATTTTGCTGATGTACTATTTCCAATCATGAAATAAATAAAATATATTTTAAAATATGTGTGAGATAGAAAATAATTATCAGAGGTAATATGGACATGATAAGTCTTCCAAACTCAACAAAGTAGTATCTATCCAGAGGTAATGTGGACATGATAGATAATAAATCTTGTTTTCTTTTTAGAGTATACAATACTATCAGAGGTAATATGAACATAATAGCTCGTAATGACTCAAAGAAAATAGATTATTATCTATTCAGAGGTAATATGGACATAATAGATAATAATGAAAAGAAGTAGATTTAATATTTATTCAGAGGTAATGAAGACATGACAAATAATAAATCTCTTTCTGAAATCAGCTGGTAAGACAGAAAATCAAAATTCTCTTTTAGGAGAATAAATAATCAGCTTAACCAATCCTTGGTAGCCGGGGAATAAAGAAGAAATTCAAACGTAGTATTTCTTCAAGAATTTACCATTTATTGGCATCATGAGCAAATCTCTATTAGGTTTAGATAACCTATAAGCACCATTGGAGAATACGGTTTCGACTATATAAGGACCTTCCCATTTAGCTTGGAACTTGCCTTTACTCTTATGAGTCATAACCATAGGTCTTCGGACAGCTAGAACTAGCTCTCATACTTTAAATACCCTCTCTTTAACTTTGCGGTTGAAAGCTCGAGATATGCGGGCTTGATACAGCTCAATGTGCTGTTGCGCTTGAAGACGCTTCTCATCCAAACCTTCAAGTTCTTGGAGTCTTAAGCGGTCATTATTCTCTGTAGTTAGTTCATTAGCAATGACTATTCTAAGAGATGGTATCTGGATCTCCAGTGGAAGAACAGCTTCACATCCGTAAACCAATAAAAATGGTGTAAAACCAGTTGGAGTTCGGACTGTTGTTCGATAAGCCCATAAACATTCTCCAAGTTTCTCATTCCAATCACGTTTATTAGAAGAGACAAACTTTTTGAGAAGTTTAATAATTTTTTTGTTGAAAGCTTCTGCTAAACCATTAGCAGCTAGATTGTAAGCTGTAGAAGCTAAGTTTTGGATCCGATTCTTGTCACAAAATCGATAAAATGCCTGACTGGCAAATTGTGGCCCGTTATCATGGATTATCCTTCGGAGAATCCTAAAACGATAAATGATATGATGTTTGATGAAGTTAATCACATTAGACGTTTTTACTTCAACAAGAGGAATTGCTTCTGCCCATTTAGAAAAATAATCGGTTATAGCCAGGATAAACCGATATCCTTTGACAGAAGGGGGATTAATCGGACCAATAATATCCATACCCTAAGCTTCGAAAGGCCAAGAAGCTGCTGTAGGATGTAAAAATTTAAAGGGTTGATAAATAAAATCAGCATGAATCTGGCATGCTTTACACCGTCTGGCATAATCCACAGCGTTTGCTATCATAGAAGGCCAATAATAACCCATTCTTCGAATACGGTCCTGTAACTTTGGACCTGGTTGATGGACACCACAAACTCCATCATGAGCTTCACGAAGTGTTTGCTTGGCTTCGCTTTCAGAGAGACAACGCAGTAAAAGCCCGTCATAAGAACGACGATACAACATGTGCATTGAAGAATCATAGTAAAATCGAAATGATCATCTTTTGATTGATGCAGCTTCTTTTGGATCTTCAGGTAAAATCCTATAGACCGCATAATCAATAAATAGACTTCTCCAATCCTTTTGCTGAGAGTTGGATTCGGTAGCATAACTCTGTTCGATATGCAAATTATTCTTGATACAGAATAGGTCTCGATCCAACAAAGTGATGGTATTTTGTCTTCTGATTGGAACTGCTAAGTCTGCAGCTAAACTAGCAAGAGCGTCAGCTTCTAAATTTTGAGAATGTGGTACAAATTCAATGAAGAACCCTTTGAATGAAAGAGCCAGTTTGATTACCACCTGATGATAGGGAATGAGGTCAGGATTTTTGACTTCATATGTCCCTCTGACTTGATTAACAATCAATTAAGAATCTCCATATGCTTCAAAGAACTCAATGTCCAATTGTTTTGCTACTTGAAGACCAATTAGCAGAGCATTATATTCTACCACATTATTGGAACATGGTTCATTGAGAGAATAAGCACGGTATATAACCATTTTATCAGGAGAGACCAAGACAATGCCTACTCCAGAGATAATATTGCCTTTAGGTCCAACTCGTGATGCTCCATCAAAGTATAGTTGCCAAATGTCATCCCTCAAAGTCATGTTGCAATCTACGACTTCATCCAGAATGTCATCATATAGTTTGGAAGTTTCAGGTATAGGGTGAGCTTCTAAAAAGTCAGCTAACGCTTGACCCTTTACTGATTTTTGAGGTATGTAGACCATATCATAAGGAGTAAGCAATATTTCCCAGGTAGCTAATCGGGAATTAAGAATACTCGGCTTTTTCATTAATACCCGAATAAGATTTATTCAGGATATGACATGGATAGTCTGTCCTGATACATAATGTCTTGTCTTTTGAATGGCAAAAACCAAGGCTAGACATTCTTTTTCCACAGGAGTATATCTGTGTTCAGCTCCAACCATCATTCGACTAAGATAATAAATTGCCTGTTCATGACCCTTATCACTTTTCTGTGCAAGAAGAGCACCAAGAGAATGATCTAATGCTCGAACATACAGCAAAAATGGTCTTTCCACTACTGGGGGTACTAAAACAGGTAGATTTGTAAGGTATTGCTTGATGTCATTGAATGCTTTTTGATATGTTTCATCCCAAACAAATGACACACCCTTCTTCAGCAAACGAGAGAAAGGTTGACATCTCCCAGAAAGATTTGATATAAATCTCCTGATATAAGCAACGCGACCTTGAAAGCCACGGAGTTCTTTCAAATTATGTGGAGGACATATTTCAAGAATTGCTTTGACTTTATCAGGATCAACATGGATACCTTGAGAAGTAATGACAAATCCCAAAAACTTGCCACTGGAAACTCCTAAGAAAGACTTAGTGGGGTTCATCTTTAATTGATGTCGACGCATCAACTCGAATACTGTCTTCAAGTCTTGAATGTGATCATCTTTTAATCGACTTTTGACAGCGATATCATCCACGTAACATTCAACTATTTTTCGCAGATATTCTTGAAAGATATTGCTCATGGCCCTTTGATATGTAGCACCAGCATTTTTTAAACCAAAAGGCATAACTGTGTAGCAATAAACTCCGAGGGGTGTTCGAAAAGCAGTATGCTTTTTATCTCCTGGATGCATCTTAATCTGATTGTATCCTGAGAATCCGTCCATGAAAGACATACGTTCAAAACCACATATATTGTCTATCATGACATTGGTGATCGGAAGTAGAAATTCGTCTTTTGGATAAGCTGCGTTGAGATCTCGAAAATCTATGCAAACTTAAACTTTTCCATTCTTTTTCATGATAGAAACAATATTGGCAACCCAATCTGGGTGTTGTTTTTCACGAACAAAACCACATGTGATCACCTTTTTAACTTCTGCTTCAATTGCATCCATCATATCCGGTCGAAAATGTCATTGTTGTTGTTTTACAGATTTGGCATTAGGAAGAATATTGAGTTTATGGGTAGCTACTTAAGGATCCAGACCCGACATATCCTCATAACTCCATGCAAAGATATCAATTTATTCTTTTATCAGTTTTATCAACTCTTCTCTTTCATCTTCGGAAAGATTTTTGCTGATAAATATTGGCTTTGACGTAGTTTCGTCTCCAACATCAATCTGAAGAATTTCATCTTCCGTGGGTGGCTGTCACTGTTCAAACCGAAGCTCCTACTGAGTATCTATTTGTTGTGCCCAAGGGTCATTTTCAAATAGTTCAGACTTATCATCAGTTTGAACCATATTAACTGAAAAGACGTGCTCAGATTCAATATACTGGACTCCTTCAGAATCTGAGGATTGTAAAGAACTGGAAGAAAATTCTTCTTCTATATCTTCATTAAACATGTGGGATGTATCGTATCCCAAACCATGACGGATTCGTTGATAAAACGGATCGCCACATAATGGTAATCGTCTATCTTTGCCCTAATTGAGACCTAACATGGTTTTCAAATCATATCCCATATTTGGGATAATCTTAAGAGATTGTTGACTATATCTATCAATTCAGATTTTCCCTTTATCCTTCTGTTCGAGATTATCTGTTTGTATGACAGGAATATTCCTAGCCAAACCAAACACAATTTGATGCTTGTTTTTCTTATTAGACGGGATCACAAAATAAGATTCTTCATGACGTCTATAAGTTACACAAGCTTGTGATGATGAGGCAACAGGTAGTAAATAAGGAGTAGATGTTAGGAACCTCTGAACATAGGGTCCAACATCGACATGAGGAGGAAAAGAATTCTCTTTATGGTTAATATATAAGGTTTCCTCTGTATTTATGTCAATTTTATGTTGATGACTTTGATTATCAACAGATAAAGTCATTCTTTCAATAAATTTGACAGCCATATACTCCAAAAGGAAATCTTCATTAAAATAAGAGAATACAGATTGATCAATATTTACATCATTGACAGACTGACTACTACGCTTTGGATTAATCATTAACGGACCATCATCCGTCTTCAGCATAGACTTGTCTAGGTTGATAACTAGTGGCTCTGGATCAGTTGTACGAGAAATACGTCCTTTAATCTTGATCGTGAGAGACTGATCACTAGTGTTGGCTTGAACTTGACCTTTGATCGAAATCTTCACAGATTCATCTGACGTAGCTTGAGTTCTCCCTTTGACTTTAATCATCAAAGGTTCGTCATTGACAAGTTGGAGTTGAATTCGACCTTTAACCTTAATCATCAAAGGTGGATCTTCTGAAGGTGATTGGTCTTCTGAAGGCAATCGATCTTCAGCCATATCGGTTATTTCTTTCACATGTTCCTGTTTATAGAGTATTGAATCAGAGAAATAAGCTTCAACACCTTTAAAATGATTGAGATCTGCAAATTCAGTCTTCACAACCCCCTGAGAATCCACATACTTGAAGCATTGGTGGAGAGTCGAAGGAACAATGTTATGTTCATGTATCCATGGTCTTCCGAGGAGAATGTTATAAGATACATCTGAATTGATAACATAAAAGGTTGCCATGGTCCGAAGATCGCCTATTTGAATCTTCAGGCAAATTTTCTCCAATGGTTTACTCCTTCCAGAATTAAAACCGACAATTGTCGTACTAGTGTAAGTCAACTCACTAGTAGGAATCCTCAATGGTCGTAACATACTCTGAAGAATAATGCTGATGGAGGACCCATGATCGATGTAAATCATATCAATTTCGGTAGAGTCAATATACCATGTGTAACACAGAGACCTATCATGTCGATTATGCTTCAACAATATATCCACTTGTATGAAAGTAATATTAGGAATTGACTCCATCACATTGTGGCATTGGGGACATGATACCGGTGTATTGTCAGGACTTTTGAGTTGAACTAAGCATGAATCTGCCTGTAGCAATGCTTCACTCAAGGTTTCTCGACTTTCTTTAGAAAGACGGAGTAACTCAAAGATGGAAAGTCTAGCCGGAGTATTGGCTAATTGGGCTAGAATTTCAAATTTATAGGGTTTCATCAACCCTTGATTTGAACCAGACTTCAGTGGGACGTCAAAACGTACTGCCTTCTATTTCCCTTTTTCAACCACTGATGGTTTAGAAGGTCTTGCCTCAGCAGGAATAGAAGATGACTAAGTTGGCAGTGTTTCAACGGCATCATCCGCTTCTTTCGAAGTTCCTTCGTAATATTTATGGAAGTCCTTTTCAGATCTTGTACCAGCAAAAGCTTCTTCTTCAGACTCGGAAGAATGAAGTACCATATTATAGGATTTAATCTTCTTTTCCTTAGTCTTCTTCTTATGGGGACTTTTGCGAGGGACCTCAAATCCCAATCCGACGGAGGATTTCTGACCTTGAATTTGTAAAGGAACTCGCATACCTTTACCATAGTTCAAACCTTCCGTTTTTTGAAAGTCATAGCCCATCTTTTTCATGAGATGAACCGATTGTTGACTGTACATGTGAGTGGGTAGCGAACTTTCAACAGATGGTCCAGCAGATGAAGAAGGGACAGAGTCCTCTGTAGTCGCAAGAGTGGAATCTTCCGGTGTAGGAGGTAAAATCCCAACCGGAGCTTTCTCGTAGGCAGCAAAAACTTGTTGTGCCCTATACAAAGGGACATTGTTCATGGCTAACCATTGCTGATGAGTAAGCTTTAGTTTGATAAGGGGAGCCAAACTTGGAGGGCATATATTCAGACCCCGTAGTCTATCTTCTAAAGGGATGCCATTCCATAGATAATCAGAATCATCATGATCTGTGGTAACAACATGAGAAATTATATTGCAGGTTCTAACTTTTTTACCTTTCTTGGATTTTGAAATTTTACTTTCATGTTCCATTTCAGGTACTAAGTTAGGGTGTACCCACATGATTTCACCATTTTTCAAGGTGAGAGGCATTAATTCTTCACTTTGATCTCTGGCTGACGGAAGATTCACAATCTTCATTGTCGCCTTCGGAATCGGGACAACCCCATCAGGAACTTGTTGTAGAGGAAAACCTCCAAATTAAAGAGAAATCATATTGGTTGTGACTGTATGTTCATCATTAGTTAAAGCAATAGCTTTAGCATTTATCAGCTCTTGAATCTTCTTCTTCAAGACATAGCAAGCCTTAGTAGGATGACTTATGTATCTATGATAGATACAATACTTGGGATTATCAACCAAATCCACCTCATTAGGTCATTTTGGATCTGGAATCTGGGGCTTACCACTCTTCACGAGACATTGGAATATCCCAGGAATATCACTGTCGTCGAAAGAGTATTCTTCTTTCGGCTTAGAAGACTCCGGATTACTTGGTGTAGTTTTAGATTTTGAAAGGTTTACCATTAGGGTTTCCTTTCCTTTTCTATTACGATTACCAGAGTTGTTGCCTGAAGAGGCTTTCTTTTCTTTATCTTCTGAGGCGAAGATCATCCCATATTCATGAGCCAATCTACCATTGGTCTCAGCTGAAACTGTTGCTATAATAAACGAAGCCCAATCTGTGAATTGAGATCCTGTAAAAACAGTGATGGTTGGTCGCAGATTCATTTTGCATGTATCAATCAATGCTGAATCTGGCATACCAGGAGGCATTTTCAAAGTAGCCTGTCGGAAATGTTCAATAAAAGTCCGAGTATCCTCCTTTTTTTTGTTTAATTTCTATTAAGGAGAACATATTCATGTCCATTCCTCCTTCATAGAAACGGGAGAGAAATATTGCTTTAAACTCGTCAAAAGACGATATGCAATTATCGGGTAGACTGCGATACCAGTCGTATGCTGAACCCGTCAAACATCCAATGAAGACTCGGGTGAGAAGAGCATCATTCTTCTGTAGATGCACAGTCATAATATTAAAATAATTGATATATTGACTTGGAGAAGCCTTTCCATTAAATAATACCATAGATTGTGGCTTGAATTTAGGAGAAAAGGGCACATCATTCCAGTGGGGAGGATAAGTTTGTTTGATCCCCAACTTCTTGAGCTGATCTTTGTGCTTAAGAACCTCAAACTGTGCTTTTAACTCACGCACTGCTTGAATAGCTTCACTAGTTTAAGGAAGCATATTTGATTGAATAGTGGCTGGATGTACCATAACCCCCACCGGAGGTGATACATCTTCTGGAATGAGAGGATCAGGAGATACGGAGTTTTGGTTGATAACAGGCTCTTGACTCAGATTATTCAGAGGTATGTCAACCCCTTGACTATCTTGAGTTTGCGCTGCTACTTGCACCGGTGTTACCACTGCTGGTTGGACTGTTTGCTGATTCGTTATTAACTGATGCATATTTTGCATCATTGTAAGCATATCCTTTAGTGATTGTTCCACCGCAGAAAGACGTTGTTCTGTATGAGAAGTAGACGTCTCTTGTTCTTCTCCGATAGCATAAGATTCAACTTCTCTTGAACTTACAGAGGGATTGGTGTACATATATGAATCAACGCTATCAGTTTCTGACTCCAAGTACTGGGTACCCCCAGCCTCTGAATCTGAAGAATGTATATTTAAAGGTCGTTGACTTCTTGACCGAGTATGTTGATATACTCCTTCAAAAGAGTCAAGGATTCGGTTGAACCATTGTTGACCTGGAGTCTGGGACGAATTGCGTCTTGAACGTCGTCCTCTATTGATATAAGATGCCATATTGACTGATGCATAGGACAACTCATGTTCTTGGTCATCAATTTGTTGCTGAGGTATGTTGTAGCTTAATCGGTCGAAAATTGACCGTTTAGTAGCAGAACAGCAACATTTGATCACAATTTGGTGACACTCACAATGATAGTTTTCTTGAGGGAATATCACAGGAGATTTTCTGTTTTTACACTCTTGTACAAGTAACTCGCGTAAATTAGAAGAATCAGAAGGTAGCAGTTTCTTTTTTATATTTGGGACAGAGAAATATCCAGTCCCTTGTGTAAAAAGAAGATTACTAGCTTCATTGGCAGAAGAAAGTTGTGTATTTTTACGTGCCTGAAGTTGTGTGCGTAAATCTGGAGTTGATTTGTGTGCACTAAGAACACCATCAGCATTGCACATAATCTTAAGATTAGGCACTTTGCTTAAAGCAGCATTATAGGATTGTTGGCGTAGAACAGAAGTTTTGCCAACATTTCTTGTCTCCTTAGATAAATCAAAAGAATTGTTTATCATAGGAGAATTATTTTTACGCTGTACGCGTGTAGGCAAGTTAACTTTAGATGCAAAAGCACCATTGTGAACTTTATCTACCATGTCACCGACAGAAGATTTGCCTTTATGCATATAGCGCAAAACAGGAGTATTTTCCATGTCACAGACGAGAGATTTGCCTTTACGCGTATAGCGCAAGACAGAATTGTCTACCACGTCACAGACGGGAGACTAAATTTTACGCACAGGGCGCAACACTGAAGTAGGGACTGCCTCGTCACAGAAGGGAGCCCCAACAACAGGAGTGGGAAGAATTTTTTTGCCTTCAGAGACAACAGAGAGATCAGAGGGTGCTTTGGACATAGGAATCCAAACTTTGTGCACCTTTCATGATTTTTGAACATTGGAGCAGCGAGTACTACCCCCAGTTCGGAGCATTTCTTCGTAAGCAGTCTGGTCGAATTGAACAACCAGAGTCTTCTTCGTCGATCCAATCGACACATCATCGTATTGAGCAATTGCTTTCTCGTCAAAGGAGAAAGTCGTCCCCAGCAGATTCGCCATTTTGTTTTACTTAATAAAATGCCCTTAAAAGGCCTTTGAAAGAAAACGAGAAAAAGTACAAGTAGATTCTGGAGAGTATTGCTGTAGAAGTCTGATCTGAGAGCGATCACTTTATTCCTTGGACCACACGATGATGATGAAGAAAACTGCTTGAAGATGAACAACTGGAAGAACTAAGTCACCAGAAAAGTATCGACACAATTGGCACTGATGGCACAGTCGAATGCTTTCCTGCTTTGCTTCACTCTGTTCTTGAAGAAAAGTTGAAAGAAACACTCTGGAAAATCACTTTGCTCTGAAAGTATCTGATCTCCAAAAGCTTGTACCTCTTTCTTAAAAAAAGTCTTTATATAGGCTTGTCTTCTGTACGTAAAAAGCATCAATATTAAGTCTCTACGCAAGCTACTATGATAACTGTCACCCACGTACAAAAATTAGCCTCTACGCATGTTGACACATGTCCTATTACTTCAGCAAAACAAGGATAACACATTCCTACGTCCTCGAAAAATGTGGCATGGAAGCCACGTATACAAGCCACGTTCCCACATAATCAAGAAAAGTTGAGCGTAAAATAGCTCAAAGTAAGCTTCCTGCATAAAGTGGCTAAGAAATAGCCTTGAGCGTATAGTTAGCTCAAATAAACTCTACGCACACATAAAAAAGTAGCTAAGATAGCCTTGAGCGTAAAAAGCTCAAATAACTTTCATGCGTAAAGGAAGTTGTTTCTCGAGCGTAAAGTAGCCCGTTTACACAAATGATCCTGGGTTAGTTCGAAACAATCTTCTTGGCCTCTGTGCAAATCTTTGTCAGAAAATCAATCTATCAGAGCAATATCAATCACGCATTTAATGCGATGTAGACAGCCTGTCTTCTGCGTAAAGTCTGAGGATGACTCTTGCGTAGAGCAACTTGCGTAGAGTCTGAGGATGGCTCTTGCGTAGAATTTGAATTAGACTCTATTTGACCTCTGCGTAGAGCTTGAGTTTGACTCAGTTTGACCTTTTGTATCTCGCGTAGAGCTTTGAACTTCTTTGACTTGGTCCTTTTATAAAATATGATAAAAATATATCATAATTTATTTTCGCTTCTATATTCTTCTTTAGGACGTGGTGCCCTTTATGGTGATGCCGTTGGAGTAGGTGTTGACTGAGACTGACCTATATTGACAGCTAAAGCTTCTTTGCCTTTAACATTGATAACCAAAGTCTCTTTGCCTTTGCGGTTATTTTGACGGCCACCGCTGTTGGATGTAGTATGTTCATCTCTGTTAAGATTAGGCATCTGAATGCCTAATTGTTTGAACTTGTCGGCACTTTCTTTTGCTGCCTTGGCATTTACTATGAAGGAAGGCCAATCTTAAAACTGTGTAGAGCCAGTCCACATGCTGATTATAGGCAACAAGTTTGATTTGTATGTGTCTATAGTCAGAGCATCTAGAGTTTCCAAAGGCTTTTTGAGTGCCTTATGGCAAAATCGTTCAATAAAACGTTCAATAGTTTCATTATGTCGCTGTTTGATTTTGATGAGGGCTGACATAGTCATGTCATTTGTTCCCTCATAAAATTGTTCCAGGAATATTTGTTTGAATCCAGAAAAGGAAGTTATGCAACCGTCTGGCAAAGTGTGGTACTAGTCATAAGCTGCACCAGCTAAGCATCCTACGAATACTTTAGTGAGTAGAGCATCGTTTGGCTAAAGTTGATCAGTCATTACCTCAAAATGGTTGAGGTACTGGCTTGGGGATGTACTATCATCAAACAGTATAATGGTAGGAGGTTTGAATTTGGGTGAAAACTGGACTTCCTTCCACTCTATGGGATAAGGTTATTTAATCCCAAGCTTCTGTAGGCCATCTTTCTATTTGAAGGCTTCAAACTGACTACGCAAAAGATTTATGGCTTCGTTAGCATCTCCCAGTAGATGTAGAGCAGTGGACTGATTTGGTGAGTTAGGAGAAGGGACTGCATGATAAGTACCACCCTCAGTACCAGACTGACTTGGAGTAGCCTGAGCTGGTACTGAAGCAGTATGAGAAGACTGTACCCCCAGACTAATGTTAACGGGAGCAGATGTCATTACAAGTTCTTGGGTCAGAATCGGATTCGCAACTGATGGAACCGTGTGTTGTGCCATGATCACAACATGCATACCTGTCATCATTTCAGCCATGCTCTTCAAACCGGCCTCCAAGGCAACAAATTTCTGCTCTTGACTGTTAGAGCTAGATATGTCTTATTCCTTATTAGTGACATATGCTGTCACTTCTCTGGCCACTGAAGAGGAACTGGTAGAAAAGATGGTCCGCTCAGAAATTTCATTGTTAGCATCATAAGGAACTACTCCCAGGACAAGGGATAGGAAGATTCCTTTGACTGAGAGAATATTGGTCAGAGTCAAGAAGATTTCTTTGACTGATTGTTTCTTGGTCAAAGGGAAGATTCCTTTGACCGATTGTATCTCGGTCAGAAGGAAGATTCCTTTGACAGATTGTATCTCGGACAGACGAAAGATTCCTTTGACCGATTGTATCTCGGCTTCTTGATCTGGTGTGTCGGTAGACCCCTTCATCGGAATCACGGATCCGATCTATTGTTGACTGGGGTTGCGGGATGCATTACGTCTCGGACGCTTTCCACCCCCAGTGGTTCGGGATGTCATGTTGACAGAAGCGTACAACAATTCATCTTCGTCCACTATCACTGGTTCAGGAATCTGAACATAGTTCAAACGGTCGAAGACAGACCGCTTAGTTGACTGGCAGCAATATTTGATGACTATCTCGTGGTGATGATTGCAGTGATGTTCTTGTTGTGGAGAGACAAGTGGATGAGACAGCCTTACAATCTTCTGCTTTTGTGCAAGAAGTTCACGGAGATTGGTTACAACGACGTGACGAGAAGAAGTCGGAGGGATGTATTCCTTGATGACATTGGGAACATGATTCCGGTTCTTGAGATGTCCTATACCCTGAGTGTACAAGGAGGTGCTGAGTTGATTGGCATAGGTAAGAGGATTCTTGACTTTAGAAATCTTCTTCTGGCGCAAGTTGGCTACTGGCACAGACTGTAGCTGGCACGCATTGTGACTTGCTGAAGTTGCTCCTGACTGGCGCCTGTTAAGATGGGTGCACAAGTCAGATAGGTGCGCCATTTGTGTGTCTGTTTGAGATACCAGCAGCTTTCCTTGTTTGGACTTTGAGATGTGTAGGGTTGGCAGATCCTGACTTGAATTCTTGGGAGCAGGCAGAATGCCTGTTTGTGCTGCGCACCATGTTCCTGTGCGCTTAGCACGGCACAACCAAGTAGCAGAAAGTTCATTCTGAACAGAACTTGCTTTCTCGTCAGAGATTTGATTGTCTCTGTTAAGATGAGTAGAGTTTTTGTCCAAAAGAGTTTTTGTATTGATTGGCGCAAGGGTGCAACCAGAAGTATTTTCTGCCGAGTCAAAGACCGGGAAAGGATAAGAAAAGGCCAAAGGCCGCTTTCCTTTGTTCTACCCTAAGGCAGAAATAGGTGTATTTCCAGCAAGTTTTAAACTTGGAAAAGAAGAGGGATTAGCTAAAAAGTGTTTCTCCTTGTTTTGTGCCAAGGCAGAAATAGGTGCAGCTTGCACAGAATGGGAAAATGCCAAAAGGTGCTTCTTTTATTATGATTAGTAGCCTTAATAGATAGGCTGTTCTCCGAGTTCAGAACTAGAGAAGAAGAGGGAATAGCCAAAGGGCATTCCCCTTTGTTTTGTGCCAGAGAGACAACAGGCGCAGGTTACACAATAGCAGTTGTTGAGTACTTGGGAGTCCATACAGCATGCGCCTTATTCTTGGCAGCCACAATTGCACTCTTGGTACCCCCCAGCACTAATCATGGCTTCGTAGGCTGTTTGGTCGACTTACACGACCAAGGTCTTCTGCGTCTTGTCGATCGACACGGTATCACATTGAGTTGTCACTTTCTCGTCGGAGGAGAAAGTTGTCCCCAGCAGAGTCGCCATTTTTGTTTGTAAAAACAAAAGTTTGAATTTTACAAACTAAGAAAGAAGAAAGTACAAGAGTACAATGATTTCTGGAAAAGTACAACTATAGGAATTTGATCAGAAGATGATCATTTTATCCCTTGGACGATGTGATATTGAAGACACATGCCTCTGGAGAATGCAACAGCACTTTAGCAGGAGATTATGATCATTAGTGATGCTTTAGAACTGATTTGAAACTCTATTTATAGAGTTCTAAAATAACTATTTTCTGAGTTGTGTGCACTTCAGGTTGCGCGCCTTCTATCCAGTTGCACGAACGGTTACTTGAACTGCTGGGGACGCGTGCCATTCTATGAGTGAAATGCATATGGTCGTGGACAGTGTAGTGGACACGTTCTTCAAAATTAGTGGCATACGTGCCATGTTATCCTGCTTCTGAACAAAAGTTGATCGGGTGGCGCCAACACACTAGGTGGCACGAGCGCGCAACTTGACGTTTGGCACCTTTGACTGGGTCTTTTGTGCCATGATGATTAATCCTCGCGCTTCTTGATAACTTGCGCGAGCTAGCTGTCAGCATTAATTGCATGTTGACAAAATCTCCTCGAGCGCCGCGTTGCGCGGGATTCGAATGGATTTTCTTCGACTGACGAGATGTCAGAGCTGTCAGTAATGATGGCAGCCGTTACAGCTTCTTGTGGATGCTTGTCACGTGGAGCTCGCACACCCTGGCTTAGCCGCAACCTGAGGCTGGCACAACCTAGTGATCTGGTGCTACTTGATACTGACGTCTTGTTGAGAGGGGTGCCCATTGATTTTTAGGCTTCTACAATTTTAGAGCAGCCAACAAGACCTCTTTGGTGGAACCTTTAACTTTTTATGAGCAAAGTTGCAAAAGCATGAATGATGGCCTACTCTTCTATCTCCATTTAACTGTTGGGTGGTGTGTTTTTTCCCTCCTTTTTTCTTGGTTGAGTAACCATTTCTTTTCTATTTTACTCTGATGATTTTATCTGCAGACTTTTACATATTTTGACCCGGTCCAACTTTTATGTGCAATTTTTTCCCTCTCATGATTTTGTGTGCAGGCCTTTTTATTCCTTTTTCTTGCTCAAGTAACAATTGCTTAAGGTATTTAAGATGTGAAAGACTTTGCTACACAAAGTCCAGCTTTTACATATTTTGGCCAAGTCCATTAATATTAAAAAACCCAACTTATAAACCGAATTCAATCGAATAACCGAAGTGATCTAATCTCTTCGGTTTTGTTCGGTTATGACACACCTCGGTTCGGTTTTTTTTTTAATTCGGTCAATTCGGTTTTGAGTAATTCGGTTCGATTGGAACCAAATTAACCGAATACTCACCCCTAGTGGTTAGCACCCGTTCGTGAGCAGAACTGGGTCAATGGCACGTGGCACGTGCTCATTGCTCAAAGATCTTTGATCTGTTGCAGGATGATTTGGTTGGATGCGCCTAGGGTCTGGCACATGAGGAGACTTTGACATATAACTTTTGGGTCAAATGGCAAATCTGGGTGCATGGTTGTAGAGGCTCATGCTAGGTTCGGGCGCATGGTCGCGGAGGCACATACTAACGTTTAGTCGGCCATGTGGCAGAGCACATTTGTAACCGACAAAATAAGTAATGATGATGCTGACGTTGGCGTCTCTTCATTTTCTGTAAAAGTTGCCAATTGTTCAGTCTTCGAGATGTGTGTTGACAACTCCCGTCACTTAACATTAAATGCTTGATGAGTGACGAGTTTAGGTAGGCGCATCTATTTATGCACTACTGGCCGCATCAGGCGTGAAGCGCATGGAACTAAGAGGGGCATCAGCTACGTGGCGTAACTATTTTTGAGCGTTTCAAGGCTAAATTTAAATGACTTTGACTTGGCTAAATTTGATATGGCAGATCCATCACCATTAATGCTAGGTTCATCACATTAACTTCGGGGAGAGCTGCCACTTGGTGCATGAGTTTTGGTTGCCCTGGCCTATAAGTAGCAGTAGTGAGAGAGAGTTTGTTCTCATTTTACTCAACTTCTCAGCGAAGATGAACTCGACCGATCCTCCTCTTTGGCGAGATATTGCACTGCAGGATGTGGATCTCCTCGTTCAAAGAAGCTTTAATTTTGATGACGAACCCCTTCAGAAGACTAAGATGCATCGAGTTAGCTTGTGCCCGTGCACCTTACTGGCAGTATTTTTCTACAAGATGACGTCGAGTGCCTGTTGCATGCAAAGTTTGGGGTCGTCGTGCCCCAACTTTCGTTATGCTGGAAGAGCCACCGGGTTTGGATTGATTGCCAACCCACGTTCTGCTCAATAACTGCTTCATTAGCCGATGCACTTGTACGTTAACAAGGAAGTGATTCGCTCGTTGACCAAGAAATAATTCACTTTAATAAGGAAGAGATGCGCCTATGATGAGACGTCAGAGTGATGCGCCTAGCTGTAGAGTTTAGACTAGGCTTTTGTAGTAGACTTGTAATGAAAAAGCCATGTAATAAATTTTTATACAAATAAAAATCGTCTCTTCATGTGCCTTTTATCTGCACTGTCTTCGAATGATGCACTGATGTCGGCGCATGATGTTTGTGGCGCATAAAAACTTTGGCCTCCTGATGCGCCTGAAATTCCATGCTTCTACAATAGGCGTATGAGACAGCCCCATATTAGCCTTATGCTTAGCCAGTTATGTGTTTATGGTTGCCCGATTATGGGTGTATTGCTAGAGAATATATCCGACAGCGGCCCTAACTTTTCGTCAAATATGGTCGGGAGGTATGCTAGTAATACTTAAGCCTCTAGCGGATGCTATGCTTTATTCCTTCACCTACTCATACGTGCCAAAGTCGTCTTCGACGTGCATACACATAGATGGTTAGTGAGCACATTATCATGTTTATTTATAGTTAATTATGATTTTTTTTGTATCTTGCTACCTCCCTCTGAAGACATTTCCTTTCCAAATCTGGACGAGCACTTGTACAATATAATTTATGGAATAGGTTGAGACAGATTTCATTGCTGAAGTCTTAGAGGTTGTTCCAAAGGAGTTTTCCTGATCCAGGGGCTGCAGATTTATTAGAGTCAGGGACATTTTATTTAGCTACCTATGGCTTGACTATTTCTTATTTCGGTTATTTACTATTCTCCAGCGTTGTACTTCTATTTTTGTGGATATATTTTCACTAGACTTTGACTATTCCAGACAGATCTTTTGTATTGGATATCAGACTTATTTCTATTTTATTCAGATATTTTATTATATATATTTTTGTCTCTGTGTTGATGTTATTATGTGGATGAGATTATAGTGGTTATGATGTTGTTGTGGAGATATTAGATTACCTGTGACTGTTATATTGTAGATGTAGGATTTCAGCGTACTACGATTAGGATAAGTCTATTAAATTGGGAATACTTATTCTAGTCGTATAGCTGACATGCTCATGTCTTGTGTTCCTAAGTATTTAATCGGGACGTGACAATAACCGCAAGCAAAACAGACAAAATAAGCAATAGGCAAATTTTAGTGTTAGAGATAATATATATTTTTTAAAAAATTATTTGTGATATTTTAATTTTATTTTTGAATTCTATCATGAAAATTTTCATTTGGGATCAAAGTTTTCTAACACTACAATCAGTGCCACGTCATATCCATATCATGGTGATGATATCAACCAAAAATTTGGATGATAAATTATATTTTTTGAAAAAGAATTTTTGTAATCCTTCAGACAGAGAAAAAAAATTCTCAATAAAAAAACTTAAAAATAGTTTAAGAAATAAAAAGTTCAAAATATTTCTGACGTGTCCGAAATGAAAGTGCCGCCAATAATACCGTCCAAAGAAAGAAACTTCTCCAAGAAGTTCCAAACTCTTCCTCACTCTCTTCCTCCTGCCATTTCCCTCTCCCCCAAAGCCCTTCGTCACGCAAACCTCCAGCATAAATAAAAACCAAACCATTCTCTCCACAAAACAACGAAACCCTAATTTTTTCTTTCTTTCAAGAAGCTGCTTAGTATGGATGAAGACTCGTCCTCTCCCTCCGCCTCCTCATCCCAGTCCCTCCTCCGCCGCGCCTCGTCCGGCTGGGAGAGCCGCGTGGCAGTTCTTCTAGGCCGCGCGGCCGGACTGCGGGACGGCCCGCAGGCGCAGGTCCGGCAGTCGGCCGCGCTCCACCTGGAGGAGCGGCGCACCGACTGGGCCCATTCGCGCCCCATGGTGGCACTCGGCATTGCCTGGAACCTCGCATTGGCCGTCGTCTCGGCGGTGACGCTGTTCCTTGCGGTGGACGAGGAGCCTGTTGGGAAAGAAACGCAGAAACCTTTCCCCAAACCGGAGAGTACCTGCGAGAGGACCGAGCAATACAACGCACGAACCCAAAAACAATCACACAAAAACAATCCACGCAGACACAGAGAATTTTTTGACGTGGAAACCCTTGCGGGAAAAAACCACGGGACGATCGGAGTCCAACCCTGAAAAGCCTCCACTAATGGAATAGAAGAATTACACCCTCTACAAACTCCTCCCGATCCAAATCGGATCCCCACAACACTCAGAGATAAGAACAATGATTACAAGGCTACGAAGAGCGAGAACGATGAGTAGAGATTACCCGAACACGATCTCCTTCGAATAACGACCTTCAATCCTTCGTCTTCTTCTCCGAAGTTGTAATGGCACTCTTGCCTCCTTCCTCTCTCAAACTTGTGTTGTCCAATGCGTTGCACTTGTGAATTAGGGTTGGGAAATCCCAATATAACTCCCTAATCCCGCAGCCAACCTGGACCGTTGGATTAGATCCAATGATGAAAACTCATCCAGAATCCCGCTTCAGCCCCCGACGACACAGAGTTCGGCCAGAACTCTGTGTGGGGCAACCAGCACCTACTGGCCAAACCCTGGAACGGCCAGACCGAGTTCGGCCAGAACTCGGCCTGGGACCGAGTTTGGCCCGAACTCGGATCCCCTGCTTCCAGCAGCTCCAGCAGCAGCAGCAGCAGCAACTCCGTCGCCTACTTCCCGAGCTTCTCCGACATCGGACGGTGCTCGTCGTACTCCGGGATCTTCTCCACATAGGTTGGGAACCCCTCCCACTCCAACAAATCTCCCCCTTCACAACTATGGGGAGGACGTCGTCATCCCGACGATCTGCCTGCAGTACTCAAACTTCCCCCTTGGTAGAATCTTCGTGAACATATCAGCTCCGTTGTCGTCTGTATGCACCTTCTCAAGCTCCGCGTCCTTCTTCTCAACCACATCGCGTATCCAATGATACCGAGTCTCGATGTGCTTGGACTGGCTATGAAACGTCTGATTCTTCACAAGGTGGATCGTACTCTGACTGTCGCAAAGCAAAGTATACTGCTCCTGCTTCAGTCCCATTTCCTGCAACAACTTCTTCATCCACAACAGCTCCTTGCAAGCCTCCGTCGCTGCAATGTACTCTGTCTCTGTCGTCGACAAGGCAACACACTTCTGCAACCGCGACTGCCATGATACTGCTCCTCCCGCAAACATCATCACGTAGCCCGAAGTCGATCGCCTCGTGTCTACATCTCCAGCCATATCAGCGTCGGTATACCCAACCAGCTTCGGCTCGTCACCACCAAAGGAAAGTCTCCAACCAGCAGTGCCCTGAAGATATCGTAGAATCCACTTGACCGCACTCCAATGTACCCTTCCAGGATTTGAAAGATACCTGCTAACCGTACCAACTGCATGAGCAATATCTGGCCTCGTACACACCATAGCATACATAAGGCTTCCCACAGCTGAGGCATATGGAACTCGCTCCATATCTTCTTTTTCGTCCTCGGTAGATGGACACTGTTCCTCAGTGAGCTTAAAGTGAGCCGCGATGGGGGAACTCACTTTCTTCGACCCGTCCATCCCGAAACGCTGAAGTACCCGGTGAATGTACTTCTTTTGGGACAAGTGTAGCAGCTTGGACTCTCTCTCTCGGCTGATTTCCATCCCAAGAATAGTCTTCGCTGCGCCCAAATCCTTCATAGAGAAGGCCGCGCCCAGCTGGCGCTTCAACTCCGCTATCCTAGTGGCATTCCGACCCACTAATAGCATATCATCTACATAGAGCAACAAAATGATGAAATCATCATCGGCAAAATACCTCACAAATGCACAATGATCCGACGTCGTCCGTGCATAACCATGCTCCCCCATAAACGACTCGAACTTCCTGTACCACTGCCTCGGAGCCTGCTTCAGACCATACAAGCTCTTCCTCAACCGGCAGACCAAATGTGACTTGCCCTTCTCGCAGAATCCCTCTGGCTGCTCCATGTACAACTCCTCCTCAAGATCACCGTGGAGGAATGCCGTCTTCACGTCCATATGCTCGACCTCCAAGTCGAAACTGGCTGCTAATGCTAGCACCACCCGAATAGACGAATGCTTGACGACAGGCAAAAATACTCATCATAATCCACGCCTTTCCGCTGACCGTAGCCTTTGACTACCAGCCTCGCTTTGTATCGAGGGCGAGTAGCATCTTCCGTCTGCTTCACTCTGAACACCCATCGATTCTTCAAAGCCTTCTTGCCCTTTGGCAACCGTACCAGATCATAAGTGGAATTGGTGTACAAGGAACTCATCTCCTCCTGCATAGCCACCATCCACTCCTGCCTGTGTTCGTCTTCCATAGCCTCTGCGAAACTTTCGGGCTCCCCCCCGTCAGTCAATAGCACATACTCATCCGGTGAGTATCTCGTAGATGGTCGACGATCCCTGTCACTCCTTCTCAGTGGAGCCACTGGTGCTGGCTGTATACCGACAGCCTCCGCCCCTTCAGGAACTACCTCTCCGGCATGCTCATCCTCCTGAGGGACACCCTGACCACCATCAGCAGGCTGATGATCAAGGTTGGGAGCAACTCCATGTACCGGCTCCCCCATAACTGGATCCTCTGCGATGTCCTCTGGAAACTGCTCGAAGCGAAATGACTCTAACTCAGGCAATTCCTCAGCCTCAGAAGGCATCTCGAAATCCTGAGTGTTGGTCATGGTCTGATCCTCGACGAACACCACGTCCCTGCTTCTGTAGAGCTTTCCTTCCACTGGGTCGTAGAGTCTATAGCCAAACTCATCCCGACCATAGCCGACAAAGATGCATCGCCTCGTCTTCGGCTCAAGTTTGGTCCTCTCGTCCTTCGGTACATGCACGAAGGCTTTACAACCAAACGCCCGCAGGTGATTGTATGACGGCTCTTTGTCGTACCATACTTTGTCAGGCACATCACCCTGCAAAGGAGCACTAGGAGACAAATTAATAATATAAGCAGCTGTGAGAAGAGCCTCACCCCAATAACTGCCCGGCAAGTTTGCTTCTGACAGTAAACACCGCACCCTCTCCATCAGTGTCCTGTTCATGCGCTCCGCTACACCATTGAGCTGAGGTGTCTTTGGCAGAGTCTTCTGGTGTCGTATCCCTTGCTCTCTGCAATACGCATCAAAGGGACCGATGTATTCGCCGCCATTGTCGGACCGAACACACAACAACTTCTTGCCCGTCTCCCTTTAAACAGAGGCCTGAAACTCCTTAAAAGTAGGCAGCACCTGATCCTTGGTCTTTAAGGCATAGACCCAAACCTTCCTGGAACAGTCATCAATAAAAGTCACAAAGTAAGAAGCACCACCAAGAGATTTTACCTTCATAGGACCGCAGACATCCGAGTGAATCAACTCGAGCAACGCCGGCTTCCTCGAACTTGGGTGACTTTGGAAAGACACCCTATTTTGCTTCCCAGCTAAACAGTACGTGCATTTCTCCAACTTTGTAGACTTGAGCCCTGGAATCACCTTCCTGTTCACCAAGTAGCTCATCCCCTTCTCGCTGATATGGCCGAGCCGTCTGTGCCACAAATCGGTAGACGCATCACTGACTGCGTTCACCTCCTGTGCCCCCTCAGCGCTCCCCTCCATATAATAGAGACCGGACTTCTTGCTTCCTCTGGCAATCACCATCGAACCTCTGGAAAGCTTCCACGAACTGTTCCCGAAGAGACTGAAGAATCCCTCGTCATCCAACCTTCCAACCGACACCAGGTTGACACGGATATCAGGGACATGACGAACATCCTTGATAACAAGAACCGCACCCGTCTTCGTTCTCAAATGCACATCTCCAACGGCAACCGCCTTCGACACATCTCTGTTGCCCATCTTCAACACGCCGCAGTCGCCTGTCGTGTAAGTGGCAAACAATGCCCTATTATGAGATACATGTGCTGAAGCCCCTGAGTCCACCAGCCAAGAATTGTCATCGCAGGCGAGGTTAGTAATGACCTCATCACCTACGACGATCACATCGCCTCCATGCACCGAGGCCACCGCTGTAGTGTTCTCTTCTTGCTTCCCCTTGTCGCCCTTCTTCTCTCTCTTCCAAGCGAAACAATTCCGCTTGATATGGCCCTTCTTACCGCAATGGTAACACTCTGAGTCCTCGTAACGACCCTTGGACTTCCCCCTGCTCTTGTCTCTGCCACCACCTGGACCCCTGCTTTTGCCCCTTCCGCGGCTCTCTGAAACAAGTGCCTCTGAGTGGTGGGATGTGGATGAAGTGCCCTGAGAACGTCTCCGCATCTCTTCATTCAACACCCCGCTCTTGGCAAACTCCAGACTGACCACGCCCTCTGGAGCAGAAGCGATCATAGATACTCGTACGGTCTTCCACGAGCCTGGCAAAGTACACAGCAGCCATAGTCCCTGAACTTCGTCGTCGAACTTGACTCCCATAGAAGATAGCTGGTCAACCACGCCCTGGAACTCACTCAAGTGATCCGAAATAGACGCCCCATCCTTGTACCGCAGACCCATCATCGTTCGGATCAGGAACAACTTGTTTACCCCGGTCTTCTTCGCATACAAGGATTCCAGCTTATCCCACAACGTCTTTGCGTGCTCAATATTGGCAACGTGATTGTACACGTTCTCATCAACAAACTGCCTTATGTACCCATACACCTGTATGTGCTCGAATGTCCAGTCCTCCTCGGATTTATCACTGGACCTCTCGGATGCAAACACGGGTAGATGCAGCTTCTTGACAAATAGCAAATCTTTCATCTTGCTCCGCCAATAATGATAGTTTGTGCCATTAAGGTTCACCATGCGCACCGGCTTCGCGTCCATCTCTCCTCTCTGGTTCCTCGGTCAACTCCTGACACCCTTTGAACCCAAAGCTCTGATACCACTCTGTTGGGAAAGAAACGCGGAAACCTTTTCCCAAACCGGAGAGTACCTGCGAGAGGACCGAGCAATACAACGCACGAACCCAAAAACAATCACACAAAAACAATCCACGCAGACACAGAGAATTTTTTGACGTGGAAACCCTTGCGGGAAAAAACCACGGGACGATCGGAGTCCAATACTGAGAAGCCTCCACTAATGGAATAGAAGAATTACACCCTCTACAAACTCCTCCCGATCCAAATCGGATCCCCACAACACTCAGAGATAAGAACAATGATTACAAGGCTACGAAGAGCGAGAACGACGAGTAAAGATTACCCGAACACGATCTCCTTCGAATAGCGACCTTCAATCCTCCGTCTTCTTCTCCGAAGTTGTAATGGCACTCTTGCCTCCTTCCTCTCTCAAACTTGTGTTGTCCAATGCGTTGCACTTATGAATTAGGGTTGGGAAATCCTAATATAACTCCCTAATCCCGCAGCCAACCTGGACCGTTGGATTAGATCCAATGATGAAAACTCATCCAGAATCCCGCTTCAGCCCCCGACGACATAGAGTTCGGCCAGAACTCTGTGTGGGGTAACCAGCACCTACTGGCCAAACCCTGGAACGGCCAGACCGAGTTCGGCCAGAACTCGGCCTGGGACCGAGTTCGGCCCGAACTCGGATCCCCTGCTTCCAGCAGCTCCAGCAGCAGCAGCAGCAACTCCGTCGCCTACTTCCCGAGCTTCTCCGACATCGGACGGCGCTCGTCGCACTCCGGGATCTTCTCCACATAGGTTGGGAACCCCTCCCACTCCAACAGAGCCGGCGGTGCCGATCAGGGTTTGGTTAGGCGGCTATGCGGTGCAGTGCGTGGTCCATGTCGCGCTGGCGTGGGCGGAGTATCGGAGGAGGAGGAACACGGCGGCGGCGGAAGGGGAGAGGGGGAGAGGGGGTTCGGTTGGGGCCGGCGGCGGCAGTAGCAGCAGCACGGAGGGTGGGAGGGGAAGGTCGAATCAGCGGTCCAGGTAGCGGTTTCTTGATTCTTGATCAAACCAGGGTTAGTTTTTCTGTAGCAATTGTTTATTTTGGGAAATAATGTTAATAGGTGTAGAGCCCAACAAAAAGGGTCCGGCTATACACACCCCAAGACTTGCTAAGGACACCCCATTTCAAAAAATTAATAATAATTCCCTATTCTACCTTTGCTGCTGAGCACACCCCATACTCTCCTCCCCTCCCCTCCCCTCCCCTTCCCCCCTCCACCGCCCAACCCCCAACCCCCCCCCGGACCCGCCTCCTCCTCCTCCCCCTCCCCCCGCTTTTCGATCTCACCTTCGCCAACCATAAACTGTTGTTAAAACAAAAAAAAAGGAAAAAATTTGGGTGTATTTACGGGTAGGTTCGACCCTGGTTTGTCGAGCTCACAAAGGAATGTTCGACCCACGACAGTCGAACTATAGTGTGTACGTTCGAACAGAATATGTCGAACAGAAGATGGAATGTTCGATTAGAATATGTTCGACCAGTGTTTGTCGAACACAAGAAGACACGTTCGACCAGTATTTGTCGAACAGAAGAAGACATGTTCGACCAATACTTGTCGAACAGACCATTGTCCGTTCAACAAGTATTTGTCGTGCTTGTCGCAGATTTTTTTTTGTGTGGGGTGTTCTTAGAAAGCCTTGAGGGTATATTGGTCTTTTAACATGACATTTAAGTTATGTGGGGTGTCCTTAGCAAGTCTTGGGGTGTGTATAGCTGGACTCTCCTTCGGGAAAAAGAAAACTGTAAGGATGCTCTTACAGTTAGTCTAATGGCTGGATAGACCAGCTTTTAAAACTATATTGTTTCTTGGAAACTTATGTTCCTTACACACATATATATATATATATTCGGAACGAGATAATTTTATTGAACAAGATTGATAATTACAGTCGAACTCGAGTGACCCTTGTGGTTACCGGAGAGAAGCAAAGATCCTGGCTGGGTGGCGGAAGATCAGTGGATCGAGCCACGGTGGTCGTATTATTCCTTTCATTTACAAAAACGGGCATTTCAAAAAGAAAAAGAAAAAGATTGATAATTACACTTTACAATCACTCCACCATCAACAACTCCAACCAATTATGTCCAAGAAAGGATGTTTATATCCCCTCAATATTATACTGAATTCCGGTCAAGCTAGTTTTCAACCCCTTAAAAAATACGTCGATTCCAGAATTCCAGTCAAGCTAGTTTTCAACCCCTCAAAAACATGTCGATTCCATAATTCCGGTTAACCTAGTTTTCAACCCCTCAAAAATACGTCGATTCCGTTCTCTACAGACATGCCAAACTACATACAAGATGGAGATGCGTATCCTCCTATACCTCAATTTGTCATTTTTTTTCATTTCTTCTAATTTTGATACTCCTCTTCCGTTAACAAGACCAAACTTTCTTAGATGGTGTTGCCACAGACTCCAAGACGTTTGACACTAGAAGAACAAATAATTTCGACTTTCCACCTCTCCCACGTAGAACACATGGCATGCTCCATATTTGAATTCCAAATAGAGGAAGCATATCCTCAGAAGTCGATTTCGAATCATTTTATACATAGCTTTGTCTACAATGAAGCCACTTTGACCCACACAAGTTTGAACCAGTCAATAGTAGGGAGTCTAATACGCACCTGATCCGTAGCTATTTTAAAAATGAATGCGTGTTTTGGCATGTCCTCCCATTGCCACAGTCCTCTTCTTCTTCACCATCTATCTCGATCGTAGTGATGTCTATGCTATGTAATTCACATAATGGTTGGTCACTCAACTTCCACTGACCATTCTGAATGATGCAACTGACTTTATCCTTGCTTCCCGTGATTTCTAACATTGGCCATCCTTCTCTGTTCACCAAACTAATATGGTTAATCCATGGATGAAACCATAGGCTAGTTTGCTTTCCTTTGCTCATTATTCTAGTAAGTTTATGTTTTGCTCACACCCTCTCGCCTGTGATAGCCTTAAAGGTGACAGAAAAGTTTATGTTCGGTTAAATACTTAAATTCCAGAAGTTGTCATTGGAGATGTACCTTCCCTAAGTCCATTCGCCCCATAGAGACTTGTCGCTCGAGAACCTCCAAAAACAAGTTGCAGTTAGCCGTGTCATGGAAGACTCGAAGAGACTGGAGGCCCACTCCACCCTCCTCTCTTGTATAACATAACTCCTCCCAACTAATGGCATGAATTCTACCGCGCTATAAAAAATCACATAACTTCTTTTAACTTTCTTGATGATGCTTGTATGAATGAGAACTGCCCGAAACCAGTAGAGAGCAATAGCTGATATTACGTTTTGGCTAATTCAATCCTCCCCCCAAACGACAGAAGCTGCGCTTGCCACCCTTCAAGCCTATCTTATGTGAACTTTAGATACCACGCACCCTTCAAGTCTATCCTTTGTGAACTTTAGATACCTTGACAATCTGTTTCAGAGGTGTACTTAATAGATAAGGACAGTCCGAGGTAACGGACATGAAGAGACCCTTCTTCAATATCGAGTTGAGCTTACCATCTCCTTTTGTGGACACGTTAGGTTGAAGAACACTCGACTCTTGTTCTTGTTTAGTTGAACCATCTCCCAAACTCGTCAAGTAACTCATGCAAAATAGCTATGCCCCTGTCTGACGGTTCAATAAAAACTAGCAAATCATCTGCATAGATGAGGTGTGACACAGCACACTTAACTCTCTTGAATAGTGACGTGATAGGCCCAAAGTGAGTAGCATTGTCCAAGAGGTAGGTGAAAAGCTCCATAACAATTACAAACAAATATGGTGAGAGGGGATCTCCCTGACGTAGCCCACGGTTGCTCGGAAAGTGTTCATGTGCTTGTCCCTTGATCAGAACTAGAAAATAGGGAAGGAGATACATTCTCGAACTCTTTCAACCCACCGGCGGTCAAAACCCATACATATCATCATATAGAGAAAAAAGTCTCTCTTAATCATGTCGTAAGCTTTTCTTATATCTAACTTTAAAGATGCTTTCTCCCTTCTTGCTTGTTTATATTTCGAACCAACTCATAGGCAAGTAGACAATTCTCAGCTACGAATCGACCCTTCACAACTGCCGTTTGATTGGACGATATCAATTCTTGCATAATTTCTTTCATCTTGTTACACATAAGACGAGTAATTAGCTTATATAGATTATTACAACAAAAAATAGATCTAAAGTCTCTTAGAGAGCTTGCATCGCCCGCTCCACCTTTCTAATAAGAGCAATGAAAGTATGATTTAATTCTTTGAGAATACGATCATTCTGAAAGAAATCACAGACAACCTCAAACACACTTTTCAACTCCCCCAATGATTCTTGTAGAAGTACCAAATCCATACGGACCATGAGCTTTGTTAGGGTATGCTTTATGAATAATGTTTTAGATCTCCTACATCGCCATCGGACGCCGCAATATATTATTACATGATTCTCTTGCTCCATTTTACAACAAAATAAGAGAATTCGGTCACATACTCGTCCTGGTTGTATAGGCTTTGATAGAACCTGACTGCCTCCTCATGAACGTCTTTTTTTCATGCAAAATTTTTCTTTCGATTCATAAGACCATGAATACTATTCCAATGCTAGCGTGTCTTGATAGTAGCATGAAAGAATTTGGAACACATATCGTCATCCTTGAGCCAGGAACACTTAGCCATTTGCAATAATTGAACTTCATCACAGAACTTCTCCACACGACACTTCTATTGAAGAGTCACCTCCTCCGCTGCTAGACGGTCGTTGTCCGGCTCTACCTGAAGTCTGTCTTATACCGCCTGAAGCCGCTTCTCTAACTGCTTCAGATTAGCCTTAGGTTGAGACAAATTCCAACTCTTGAGTGCTCTTTTAATCTCTTTCAGCTTCCTGACCGGGACAAATTGAACATTTCCTTCATGGCGAGATTGCATCCCTCTATTAACTGCCTTCTCGTATCCCTCCATACCGTACCAAGCATTACAATAACGGAAAGGTTTATCCTTTGTAGCATGAGAAGAATGGAGACGAATAAGAATAGGAGTGTTGTCACTGGTCGTCAGGCCCTAGGCCCTCCGCCCTCACATTTGGAAAATACGCTATCCACTTTCCGTTGCACAAAGCTCTATTTAGGTGACATGCTATCCTCTTCTTCACCGCTCTCTTATTCCAAATCCAAATGGCTTGTCTTGGTCATGCACTTCAATCCCGGTCTAAGAAGACACTGTTGAAAGTCAGCTGATACTGGGAAAGAGTCCTATTCTTCTCCTCTCGACCCGACCTCGAAGATAACATCGAAATACTCCTACCCCCTACCTTCTCGTGCAAGTGCATAATGACATTAAAGTCCCCCGTAATAACCATCGACAAACCATCCCCTGTGGATCTACTAACCGTGCCGATTTCTATCCAAATATCATGACGCTTGATCCTATCATTGTCACCATACACAGCCCCAACAATCAGACACAACCCGCCCTTATTAGTGAAATTGATGACAAGCATTTTCTCTTATTGCTGGTAACTTGCCCTGTCCAGACTCTAGTATCCCACGTAACCCATATCATGGCCATAGAACAAAGTCTATTATGCACCGACTCCCTGTAGGCAAGAGTTCTTCATTGTAACTTTGTAGTGATTTTAATTTTAGATTCTGGGATCGAAGCAACGGTACACTAAAACTTCTTCACACTCTCTATTCTCCCTCACCTTCCTACTGAGTTAGACCCATTCACATTCCATGTGACCATCGTCATGGCACTCTATGGTTAATCCCCTTGTTGGTCCGACTGGGGGTAATGGCCAAGTCATCCTCACCAGCACCATCCTTTTTCAGTCATACTGCATTCTTCTCCATATTGTTTTTATTTGACTCCATATTCATCCTCCATTAAGGATTTGGAATGGCTAGCCGATTGCGGCGCCCTTCATCCTGTTGCATTACCAAAATTGGAGATATCACTAAGCGAGATGGGTCGAGGAACATTACTTGCATTTGCTTTTTTCAACTGGCTCTAGTCAGGTCTTCATTGATATTTAACTCTGTAACCTGTCTACTAGCTAGCCCTCCATGTCCGTCCTTATTACTGTGCAGCCCCCCTCCCTCTCCGTTCATCTCTACCACTATATTATTCATGATATTGAATGGGACTAATGCATGTCCTCTCGCTCCCTCTATTTTCTATATCCATGTCATCATCTTCATTTATGCGGCAAGTACCAATGTCCTTTTCTCCTTCGTGATCATTGTCACTACTGTTACCTAGTATTAACTCTTGTGGCTGTGTTTGTCTTTCTTGGCAGGCCAACTCTGTCCCGGTAGTGGTCACATCATGTCTAGCCACCTCTACCATCTGTACCTCATAGGTCTCCTCTACTATTTGCACCTCATCACTCACTTCTACAAATACTCTGTCGCCTTGTCTTTCACCTAATTCTACCTTTATCTCCTTTTCGGCACACTGAGATTTTACATGACCAAAACAATGGCAATTAGGGCAACTCGGGAGAGCCCATTCATAGTCTACCTTTTGTGTAATAGATTTACTGTTAGGCAGGTCCAAGAATATAGTGTGAGGTAGAGGATCGACGGCTTTGATCTCTACAAACACCCTTGTATAGGCCAACCTATGTGTCCTTGCTATGAGGAGTGCCCACTATACTCACATTTTTCGTGATAGACGGGGAGCTCCATAGCCTTGGGGATATCCAAGGTAATCTAATCCAAATTGGGACCGCAACTAGTGTATCATGCTCAAAATTGGTTAGGATCCCACCTCCTCATTACCACATGTCGTCCATAAAAAATCCATGGTCCATTCTTTAATATCAACTCGATGTCTTCGAGTAGGCTGGACTTTATAAAGTAAAAACCATTCTCCCTTGAGAAGATTTTCACATCCCATTTAGGTTGCGATTCTCTCAAAACAAACACAATGAGTTGACCAAAGAATGGCCTCGATCCCATCACATGTAGAACAATAGTATTTCACTAGTACTCCTATGTCTCTACCAGGTCATCAGTAGTAATCTCCAGCACTATGACACCATTCACGATTTTCGGTTCTACATATTGTAGTTCCAATTCTTCTCTGACCACAATTAGTTTACATAAATCTGTCCATAATATATGTTTAGGTAAAGTGCAAAAAATCCCTCTCCAATTTGCCTTGCAAAATATGACTCGATAGACAAATATAGCAATTAAACCCTCCCGCAATATATGAATCGATCAAAATGTCCCATACCATCTACGGACCGTCGATTTGACCATTAGTGCCTGTTTTTAAAATAAAATAATAAAAATACCCAAAATATCCTTCCCCATCTTCCTCCATTCATCCCCTCCCCCCGCGGTGGTGTGCGGCCACCCTCCTCCTCCTCCCCGCCCCCCCTCCTCCTCCCCTACGGTGGTGGCAGGCCTCTACTCCCCACGCAACCACCCGCCCCCCTCCTCCCCGTGTGGCCACCCTCCTCCTCCCCCCCTCCTCCTCGACGATGGTGGCAGCCCCAACCCCCCTCCTCCCCGCGCAACCACCCGTCCCTCCCTCCCTCCTCTTCGCAAGGCCTCCCGCCACCCGCGTCTCCTCTCCTCCTCTCCCTCCATCGTTGAGAGGGGGGAGGGAAGGGAGAGTAAGTAGGGGGAGGGGTAAAAAAAATCATTTCAGGAGTATTTTAACGTCTATTAACGGCAAAATTCAAACTGAGCCAAAGTGAAAATGTGAGGGTTTTTGAAAGCCAGGGGTCTTTAAATGCAAAAACGCAAATCTAAGGAGGTATTTTTTTGCACTTTACCTTATATGTTTCACAGTAGAATATTGGTTCTGATTGATTGCAATATCTTGTCAAACACCTTGTCCGCCCCTTTTTGATTTGAAGCTCTATGTCCAGACCCATTATTTGTCGTGCATTTCTCCCGCTCTATTGTTGGTTTCCTTGTCGGACGCCTCCTCTACTTCGACTTCCTCCTCCATCGCTTCTTTGATCATGCTTAGGTATTGCTTTGTTCTCTTCCAAACATCTCCCTCCATAGCTCTTTAGGTGGAACCCCAAGACTTTCTACTATTGCCCACCCTTCTCTATCCGGTTTTCGATCGTTCCTTCCCTTAGAAGCCTCATTATCCGCCGTCGAAGGAAGGTTTGGGATGTGCTCACGATCTATGTGACATGGTTGAGAGATTCAAAGGTTTGAATTATTAAGTTAGTGCCGTTAATTCTATTGAACGAAGGAGGTTATTGTGTATGTTAAGTGTTATATTAGAGTTATTAGTTATTGGGCTTTAGTCTCACATTGCTTAGAGTAATAGAAGAGGAGGCTAGCCTCTCCTATATATATGTGTAGTCTCTCTTCAATAAAAAAAAATCATCTATTTTATTCCATTCTACATGGTATCAGAGCCATAGAATGAAGAAAAAAAAATTTCCACAACAAAAAAAAATTCTCCCCCTTGGCCGACCCCCCCTGCTGTCCCACCCCTTCATCGACCCCCCTGTTGTCTAGCGCCCCCTCCCCCCCAGTCACCCCCTTCGCCGACCCCCCCCCCGATCCAGCCCCCCCACCCGAATCTGCTGTGCAGACCCCCGGTTCTCTCCTCCTTCCCGGATATGATGTGCAGACACCCGGCTCCCCCACACTCCGGATCTACGGCGCAGACACCCGGCTCCCTCACACCCCGGATCTGCTGTGCAGACACCCGGATCCCCCCCACGTCCCGAATCTGCTGTGCAGACACCCGGATCACCCACGATGGCTCAAAATCCTAGCATTTTTCATCAGCCACCACACACCCTCCGAACCCTAGTTTAAAAAAAAGAAAAAAAAGAAAAAAAGAGAAAAAAAGAAGAAAAAATAAAATAAAATAAAAGTCAGTGGTCCAATGCTTTATTCCTAGATTAAGCCGTTTGGACTTAACAAATGATTTTTCTACCATAATCTTCACATCCAAATCTACACAGAGAATGATCGTATTTTCTCCTGTGTTCTGACGTGTTTATTTTCTATGTGCGCGACGGTGTTGACCACGTTTATAGCACATTCGTAAAGTTGGTGTGATTTTTGGGGTTGGAACGGACTCGCGACGGTTGCTTCCATTTCAGGATGACAGATTCGAAGGCAGATGATGGTAACGGTGTCAGCAACACGACAAGCACTGGCACGACGATCTCTTCGACTCGACTTGTCGACCGTCGATTGGACGGTCCAGATGGTTACTCAACATGGCGGAAGAAAGTTGAGAAAACACTTCGTGGGATGCGGCTATCTAAACATTTGACTGACAGCCCTTCGGCGACGACTGATCCCACATTTGAACAGTGGGAGACGGATGATAGTCGACTGTTTACACAGTTGATGAACTCCATGGAACCGTCCGTCGAGGACATGGTTCAAAACACGGACACGGTCAAGGAGCTATGGGAGGTCCTAGCAACGACGTTTGATGGAAAACACGACTTGTCTCGCATATACGACTCGGTCGTTGGCGTTTACCGAGCAACTCAAGGAGACAAGTTTCATAAGGACCACTTTCGATCCTTCAAGGCTATGGTGGATGAAATTGATCGTGTTCTTCCTCTGATGGCGGATATCAATGAAGCTCGGGCTCAACGCGAGCAGCTTCATGTTATGGCATATCTTGCATCTCTCCGTCCTGATGCGGACTCGGCTCGATCCCAGATCATTGCTGGATCTGATGTTCCATCTTTGATGGAGGCCCACTTCCGTGTTCTTTGGGCCGCAAAGGTGGTTGAGACCACTCCGGGAGATACTCCTGCTGATCGATCTGCCCTTGGTAGCGCTGCTCGTCCTGGCGTTCGTGGTGGACGTGGTGGACGACGAGGTGGTCGAACTTATGGTCGCGATGGCGGACGCGGCAATGGTGGTCGTGATGGGGGACGACTACGAACATGCTTCCACTGTGACCAACAGGGACATTTCCAGTGGCAGTGCCCTAAAGCTCATGTTGCCAATATTACTTCGGATGCTTCTGATAATAGCGTTCGTTCGGTTCAGATGAGCGACGATTCTTACGCGGAATTTCTTGAGTTCCAGGCTCAACGTCGTGGTGAAGCATTAACGTCTGGTTCCACATCCGGATATTCCGCAGCATGCATAGTAAAACCCAAGCAGTGGGTAATTGACTCTGGTGCATCCTCACACGACTGATGACGCAGGTATGATACGTGATTATGTACCTGTCCATCGTGCTTCTGACATTACTGTTGCCAAGGGCGGTTCTCTGGCAGTCCGCTGCCGTGGAAGTGCCACTCTTTCTCCCGGACTGTCAGTTATCTCTGTTCTACTTACTCCTGGGAACCCGTTCAATTTACTTTCTATCAGTCAACTTACTCGTGAACTTCATTGCTCGGTAATCTTTTTTCCTGATAATTGTGTTTCTCAGGACCTGACAACTGGGAAGACTATTGGTAAGGGACATGTGGCTGGAGGCTTGTACCTGTTTGACGCAACTCCTTCTGTTGTTTGTGCAAGCATGAAACTTGATCCGGTTGAGTTACATTGTCGGTTAGGTCATCCGTCATCTCCAGTTTTTGTAATGACCATTGTTCGTATTACGTATCTCGGTATACGTGTACGTATTTAGACCCGTGTGGCTAGTCTCCTTGTTTGGTTTGGCCCAACTTGACTTGGTTCGGCTTGGTTTGCATGGTTCGGTTTTATGTGAACCACTCCCACCTACCACCACTTTCATTAAATATCTCACCTACCACCACCCTCTTCATTAAATATCCCACTAACATTTCTCTCTCTTCATTACTTCTTCTTCTCCACCATTATTTCTTCAACCACCAGAGAGAGATAGAGAGAGTGGGAGAGCTTAGGCAAGTGCACCTTGCTTCATGGAGAAAGTTCATTTTTATTATTCCATTGTTTTTCTCATGTGTTTCTAACCCACTTTAGTACTTGGCGTTTTTCATTTCCATGGTTAAATTTTTGTAGATCTAGTTTTGTGGTATTTTCGGTTTTCAGAATTTTGGATCTATCAAACTTGCATATTTGCTAGTTGAGGATCCCATGATTGTAGAAAATTTTGTTTGGTCCAAATTTGACCTATGGAAATTTTGTTGAGCCGCATGGGCATTTTAGCACTCAGCCGCATGGCTTATATAGAATCGTATTAATTAATCTCTTATATACACTTGCAGTTGCTTGCAAGTGTAAATTGTAGCCGCATGGGAGCATACTTGGCCACCTGGGCATTAAATGCATGCACGTGGGAACCAAGCTTAGCATTAATGCTTGGCCCCATTATCATGGCTTAGCATTTAATGTTTGCACCCATAGCCTTGCATGCATCAGCACCCAAGTAAGCCGCAGATGCATGCAATATTTTGCACGCAACATTCTAACGTGCATTTAATGCATACAATATTTTAATGTATTTTTCCAAATACATACACTAAAGCGTTCAGCCGCATGGATGAGCAAAGTGAGCCTCATGCTTATTCAATGCATTATAATAATACATTATATCATTAGCACAGCCGCATAGCTTTGCTTTAATGCATTTGCTTTAAATGCAATTGCTTAAATGCCCTTTTTCCCAAGCACAGCCGCATGCATTCTCTACAAACCAATGCAATTAAATGCATATAATAATGCATTTTTCCCCAAGCAAGCCGCATAGGCTAATGCACATAATAATGCAATTTTTCCAAGCAAGCCGCATAGGCTTGAATCCATGCCATTGTTACAGTATGGGGCTGTTTGGATAGATGTAACTCTTTGAAAGTGTGAAAGTGGCACTTGCAGCAAGTTGAGTTTCCGTGGACTTGCAGCAAGTGGCACTTTCCAAAATGTGTTTCGATAGAATATTTTTTTGTCTGCTGCAAGTGAAAAAAAATTTGGTTTGGTGTTTGGATAGTTATGTAAGTAGAAAGTGGAAGTTTTTTTGGAGATATGGTAAACCTAGGTATGGTTACCCCCCAATTTATTTAAACGTCTCATTTATATTAATAATAATTGTTATTATTATCCTAAGTAAATTAATTACTATTTGAATGGAAAAAAATAATTATCATAATTAAATTTAATTAGTTATTATAATTAAATTAACAACGAATATTTATTTGCTGGAACCAGCTAGATTCATTCATTCTCGATTCTTCTTCTTCTTATTTTTTTCCTCACTCTTTTTCTTTCTCTCGTTGTCCTCCTCTCCTACACCGCCTCCTCCACAGCCTCCTCTCCTCCACCCACCTCCTCTCCTCCACGCAAGGCCCTCGCCGTCGTCGCCTCCGTGAGGACCCCGCGCCGTCGTCGCCTCCGCGAGGCCCCCTCGCCGTAGTCGCCTCGGCGAGGACCCCGCACCGTCGTCGCCTCCGCGAGGCCCCCTCGCCGTCGTCGCCTCCGCGAGGACCCCGCGCCGTCGTCGCCTCCGCGAGGACCCCGCGCCGTCGTCGCCTCCGCGAGGACCCCGTGCCGTCGTCGCCTCCGCCGGTTCCTCCTCCGCCCCTCCGTCCTTCACCCCTCCGTCCTTCGCCCCTCCGTCCGCCGAGGAGGGTGTCTAGCTGTGACAGGTGGCCGTCGTGGCTCGTCCTTCCCGCGTAGGCGGAGGCCCATTGGTGCTGGTGCTGCTACAGTTCAGTTCCTTCCCACTTTCTGTCCTATTTTGATGCAACTCGATTGCATCAAAAAAGTTGCCCACAACAACTGCTGTTGCAGAGACGAGACACTTGCGCCTTCCAGTTACATGGTGAACCAAACGCCGAAACTGCTGTGACCTCCTGGGAGTTGCAGCAAAACCTCCCACTCCTCGGGAAGTTTCGGTGAACCAAACAGGCCCTATATGCATTATATGCTTGGTTAAAGCTTTTTGTCCTTATATGCATTTTGTCCTTATATGCATTATATGTTTGGAAGCGAGCCGCATAGGCTTCTGATAGTTAAATGCTTATTTGCAATTAAGACCCTACCTAAATGCTTATTTGCATTTAAGACCTTACTTTATTATTAAATGCTTATTTGCATTTAAGACCTTACTTTATTATTTAAATGCTTATTTGCATTTAAGACCTTACTTTATTATTAAATGCTTATTTGCATTTAAGACCTTATTTTATTATTTAAATGCTTATTTGCATTTAAGACCTTACTTTATTATTTAATGCTTATTTGCATTTAAGACCTTACTTTATTATTTAATGCTTATTTGCATTTAAGATCTTACATTTATTACTTAATGCTTTATGTGAATAAGGCTTTAATAATTATGCTTTAAGCCCGTTTCCTTGGCACCAGTCGCATGGCCAAGTGACTGCGGGCCGCATAGAAATTTTCCGAGCCGCATGAGTCCCCCCCTCAGTCCTTGCCCCTTTTTAAATATTTAATTACTAAATGTGTACTTGTGCTAAATTAATTATTCTCGGACACGATGGTGACCCGTTGTGGTGCACTTTCGACATGACATGATAGTGGTCCGACGCGGCGCACTCCTGACAGTGAACATGACATGACAAGATTGAATGGCCTGGACACCGTGGGTGATTGTGTTTGTACAATTAAACTGGTAATGTTTGCATCATGTCTAGGACAGGGATCCCTGAGTACCACGGTCAGGGGTACCCACTGTAAATGGCTAAGACTAATAACTAGAATAATTCAGTAGTCATGAGAGATTTCTCCAGCTACAGGCGATCCCGTTATCCCGGCTGCCATTGTGGGACTTACAGCCTGCCGACGAGTAGGGCACAAGTCCAAACTCACTGATATATGGAAAGAACGATGCACTGCTTAAATAAACCCAAGTCGCCTGGATAACCTGAATTAGCTGCAGGGCTTGTGGCTGGAGGAACATCTCACTGCATGTTGTGACAAATCTAATTAGCTAATGTAGAAAGCCGTAGTCACTGATTGGCCGGGAGCGATTGCATGGTGTAGTTTCAGTGCTCGATTATTGCAGGCTTGATCGCATGATTGTCACTCTTAGCAATAAAGATCAGAGGCTAAGTTCGGTTCAGGCGAAGGGTTGCAACTCCGGTCCTTGTTTGGTTTAAGGGTAACCTGGCTTCCGGAACAGTTCTAAGTCCTCTTTTCGTTTATTGTCTTATTGCACCCGACGTCATGCTTGTAATGCTTTGCCTTACCAATAAGATTGGAGACGGAGTTCTATTCAAGTGAAGGATTGCAACTCCGCTCCTTGTTTGGTTTAAGGGTTGTGACCTGGCTACTTGAATGGTTCCTTCGTACTCCATTATGACTGTTGTATTCTTTTACGTTCAGTTCTTTTAACTGCTTTATATATATTTCTAATGTGCTGGTTTTAGTTATTAAGGGAAGCCTCCTTTGTAGCACTTGCTCTTTCTGGGATCTGACCCAGCTGGTTTTGTGTGGCCAGATTTCGGAGCTACCTCAGAGGATCCACCGACCTTCCAGCCCGATGGTGGCCATCAGGCGTGACCAGGACAACGAGTGGGTTTATTTTTGCTCTCCCACTCTATTGTAAAAATTTTATTTTGAGGCGTTTAGCCGGTGAGCACCTGTTAGCTCGTATTGCATACCTTATTATTGTCTGCCTACGGGCTGAAACATGATTGACAGATCCTAGGGTTGATCATGTATGACTAAACTCTTGCTAGTCCTCACATTTTGTAACGACTAGCTTCATGATCAGCTGGATGTGTTATGTTTGGGACGCCTTACTATTGTATATTTGGTGATCTTACATCTTGTAACTTTACTTGCTTGCTTGAGATTGAGACAATTAGGCTTGTTATTGACCATAAGAGACTGATGGATTGTAGTTAAACCCTCATGTATCTAGACAGTCGTGACCGTATAGTGGGATGGATTTCATTTCATTATACGTAGCTGGCTATGTATGCCCCCGCTCTCCAGTATTCTGGTTCTAGGGCGTTACAGTTCTCCAGAAAATGTACCCATCTTTAGCTATTCCCTCTTCTTTTCATTGTGAGCCATGTAGTTTAGCTAAGCATCATCGGGTTTCTTATCCGGTGAGTCCAAATAATCTTGCAACCGCTCCTTTTGAGTTGGTGCATTCTGATATATGGGGACCTTGTCCGACTGAATCTGTAATGGGTTTTAAGTACTTTGTCACGTTTGTCGATGATTGCTCACGTGTCACTTTTATTTATTTAATAAAAAGTCGTGCTGAATTATTTAACATCTGGTGTAACTTTTATGCCGAGATAACTACACAATTTGGTCTTCCAATCAAAACCTTTCGGAGTGACAATGGTTGTAAGTATTTATCTCGTGATCTTGATAAACATCTGGCCAGCAACGGCATCATCCACCAAGCCTCTTGTGCGTACACACCACAACAAAATGGTGTAGCCGAACGCAAGAATCGTCATTTATTGGAAACAATACGTGCTCTTATGTTTCAAGCACGTACTCCCAAGAGATTTTGGTCGGATGCGGTCCTTACAGCTTGTTATCTTATTAATCGCATGCCGTCGTCAGTTCTCCATGGTAGCACTCCCTTCTCTAGGCTCTTTCCTAGAAGAGAGCCGTTTTCTCTGCCTCCCCGCATCTTTGGTTGCTTATGCTATGTTCGGGATACCTGACCAACCCTTTCTAAATTGGATCCTAAGGCTATACAATGTATTTTTCTTGGGTATCCTAAAGATCAGAAAGGGTATCGGTGTTTCTCTCCTGTCTTAAAGCGATATTTTTTCACTCGGGATGTTACCTTTGTCGAAACAAAATTTCTTCCGTTCCCCCAATCAACAGGTCCGGCTCCCCTGATCTATCCCGAAGAAGATTTTTTGTTGTTTCTTCCTCAAACACAGCAACCCCCCGTACGGGTGCCCTCCCTTACCGAGCCAGTCTCCCAGGATGATGGTCCACATACACCGATTCAGCCATTAACGACATCAACCACAGAATCTTCCTCCTCTGGTTCCACCAGCAGCTCCGGTTCCAGTGAGTTACCTCCATCTGTCCCTCCAGCAGCTCCACCAATTCCGCCAGCAGCTTCGGCGATTCCGCCACCAGAACGTCCTCGTCGTGCATGTCGAGATCATCCCTTGTATGTTAACAACTACAAAGGACTTACCAGTCACACTCAGTCTCTGATAGCTATTATTGATGGGATTCAGATCCCCAAGACCGCTGAGGAGGGTCTCCGATATCCTGGTTGGTGTGCTGCTATGCACGAGGAGATGAAGGCTCTCCAGGAAAATCATACACGGGACTTAGTCGATCTACCTCATGGTAAACAGGCAGTCGGCTGCAAATGGGTGTTCACGATTAAGGTAAAACCGGATGGCACTCTTGACCGATTGAAAGCTCGTCTGGTGGCCAAAGGTTACTCTCAAACCTATGATGAGGATTACTTCGAGACTTTTTCTCCTGTGGTTAAAATGACGTCCATTCGTGTCCTCATGGCCTTGGCCATTCGCTATGACTGTCCTTTACTTCAACTCGATATAAAGAATGCTTTCCTCCACGGGGATCTTGATGAAAAAGTATATGTGATGCAACCTCCCGGGTTCGTTGCAAGAGAGGGTAAGATATGTCATCTAAGGAAGGCCCTCTATGGCCTGAAACAATCACCTCGTGCATGGTTTGGTAGATTTACACAGGTGGTTACTCAATTTGGAATGTGTCAGTCGAAGAAGGACCATTCAATCTTCTATCGACACTCATCTGCTGGAAGAATACTTCTTGGTGTCTACGTTGATGATATTGTAATCACGGGAGATGACAGCCAGGGTATTGCAAGTCTCAAGAAGTTTCTTGGAGAACAATTTCAAACCAAGGATATGGGTTCCTTGAACTATTTCTTGGGCATTGAAGTCACACGGGGTAAGCGGGACATTGTAATGTCTCAAAGAAAATATGTAATGGATATACTAAATAATGCAGGCATGATGCAAGCAAAGGGAGCAAACTCACCTATGGATCCAGGGGCAAAATTATTCCTAGACGAAGGGGTCCTGATGACCAATCCAGATCAGTATCGTCGAGTGGTTGGAAAACTCAACTACTTGGCAGTCATAACGCGTCCGGATATTTCTTTTGCAGTAAGCGTCGTAAGTAGATTCATGGCTTCTCTAAGAGTTCCACACTGGCAGGCAGTTCTCAGAATTTTGTGTTATCTAGTAAAGAATCCAGGAAAAGGAATTCGAATGGAGAATAATAGACACACTCGCATTGAGTGTTTTATTAATGCTGACTGGGGGGCAAGTTTGACAGATAGACGGTCTACATCTGGCTACTCAGTATTTGTTGGCGGAAATCTAGTATCATGGAAAAGCAAGAAACAAAGTGTGATAGCACGCTCAAGCTCGGAAGCAGAATATCGAGCTATTGCTCATGGCACATCAGAGATATTATTTATGAAGCATCTCCTACAAGAACTGGGAGAAGACGCAGGATCTCAAGTGGCAGACCTATGGTATGATAACCAATCTGCTATTCACATTGCCACCAATCCAGTATTTCATGAACGGACGAAGCATATTGAAATTGACATTCATTTTGTTCGTGATGAATATACAAAAGGAGTGATAAAGTTTCAACATGTGCGGACCGGCGACCAGATAGCTGATATCTTCACAAAGCCTATTCTGGGTCCCCGGGTTCAATTTTTATGTAACAAGCTGGGCATGATTGACATCTATGCTCCAGCTTGAGGGAGGGTGTTAAGTGTTATATTAGAGTTATTAGTTATTGGACTTTAGTCCCACATTGCTTAGAGTAATAGGAGAGGAGGTTAGCCTCTCCTGTATATATGTGTAGTCTCTCTTCAATAAAAAAAATCATCTAATTTATTCCATTCTACAGTGTAAAATAGGAGTGCATGATAAATGTAGAATTCAATTAAATATTTGTTATTTGGATTCACTTTCTTTGTCGCATATGGTTCTTTTATCAATTGTGATTGAATACCTGGAGGATTTTTATCATTTATTTAAAGCACTTCAAAATTGGTAACTGTGAAGTTTCCACCTATGGCTGTTAGGAAGTCTTTGATGAGATATGATATGCGATATCACATTCACTTGGCAGTCTAAGTATTGAATCACTTGTGCTTGTTGGGAAAGAACATCAAAAACTTAAAACAGTTATACTTTAATCAACATTGCATATTATTTTGTTGGTAGAAATGTTGTGTATATGATGTGAAATGTGAAGCTTCAGGCAGGTGTAACATTTCTTGATACTGCTTTAGAACAATTTTTTTAGTTTGAGAGTTTCAGTTTCTTCCAAATGTATTTCTTTAGCCTGTGTTCATGCATACAGTCTAAGTATCGAATCACTTATGCTTGTTGGGAAAGAACATCAAAAACTTAAAAACAGTTATACTTTAATCAACATTGCATATTGTTTTTTGGTAGAAATGTTGTGTATATAATGTGAAATGTGAAGCTTCAGGCAGGTGTAACATTTCTTGATACTACTTTAGAACAATTTTTTTAGTTTGAGAGTTTCAGTTTCTTCCAAATGTATTTCTTTAGCCTGTGTTCATGCATACTTTTGCAGTGTTATGTGTCTTATCCCTTATTTTTATTGAGATAAGTGAATGTGTCTATGTTGTGTACGACTAGCTAAATGGTATGTAAATTTGCATTGATCCTTGATTGACATAGTGCAATGGTCAATATATTGGACCATGGTATATGGGTTGTTTATGGCTTTTTGTTATTTGCTTGTGGCTTTACCACGTATCTTTGTTTTTTTTTTTTTTGCCTTCCTACCTTATCTCCACAGTAATTTATAACTAAACCTTCTTCACTGCTATTCAGCTTCACTAACTGGTCCGCCTTACTACTGGTTTGGCATTTAGGACTATGTACTTTTTGTGCCTTCCGACCTTATCTTTACAGTAATTTAAACTAAACCTTCTTCACTGCTCTCCATCTTCATTTTTTTTTGCCTTCCTACCTTATCTTTACATTAATTTATAACTAAACATTCTTCACGGCTATTCAGCCTCACTAACTAGTCCACCTTACTACTGGTTTGGCATTAGGACTATGTATGTAAGATGCCGTCGGCGGGCTATAGTTCTTTTTACAGAAAATTGCATAGGAAGTATTGAAATTATTAATTGTATAAAAGACACAAATTTTGCTATATTTGTAAACACATCCCCAGTACGTCATTCCTATGGACGTAAACATTGATCTGTGAGAGGAAAAAACCAACTTGTTAATAAATCCAATGTTTACGAATGGCGTAAATTTGATATTTTTTTTATGCTGGATTTCTTGATTTGTCTATCGGATTTCTGATCAAGAGGGGAGAGAAGCCTGACCGTCGGAGTGGGCCTCGCAGCCATGGTCGTAGGGGATGAGGATGCGGCCGACGATGAGGGGGAGGTCCGGCTCGAGGATGTGGAGGTCGAATCCGTGTTTGATGCGGAATGGGAGGGAGGGGGAGGGGGTTGGGGAGGGACAGAGGGTTGGCGGAGGGGAGGGTTAGGGAATCGACGGTGGCAGAGGCACGGTGATGAAGAAGGGATGGACGGATGGATCGAGAGTGGAGGGAAATATGAGAGGAGGAGAAGAGTAGGGTCCTTGGTGTTAGGGAGGTTGTGGTGGTGGTGGTGGTGGAAGGAGGAGGAAATGAGAGAGAGAGAGAGAGAGAGAGAGAGAGAGAGAGAGTCAAATGTTCGATTTATGTTGTCGAATTTACATCCTTCGTAAGGGCGTAAATTGACAAGTTTTTTCTAATTTTTTCTCTCACAAATCAATTTTACGTCCTTAGAAATAGCGTATTGGGATGGACGGATGGATCGAGAGCGGAGGGAAATAGGAGATGAGGAGAAGAGTGGGGTCCTTGGTGTTAGGGAGGTTGTGGTGGTGGTGGAGGTGGAAGGAGGAAATAGGAGGAGGAGTGATGAAGAGAGAGAGAGAGAGAGAGAGAGAGAGAGAGAAGTGATCGGAAGTCAAATGTTCGATTTATGTTGTCGAAAATTTACATCCTTCGTAAGGGCGTAAATTAACAAGTTGTTTTTTCTAAAAAAATTTCTCTCACAAATCAATTTTACGCCCTTAGAAATGGCGTATTGGGACTGCGTTTACAAATACAACAAAGTTTGTGTCTTTTACACAATTAATAATAGCTTCAATGCTTCCTATGCAATTTTCTGTTCTTTTTATGGCTATTAACTACCCTGGAAGGCTGGTCCAATGTTTTAAAGATATTGCTTCATCATTCATGTTACTTTATAGTACCATGGTAACTAGTATAATATATATTTTTTTTGGCTCATCTCAACACTTTCTATGCCTTTTAGCTACCTGCCATATCTTTTCTAGTGGTAAGAGAAATTTTTTTTCCATAAGGCCATTCATTAATGACCCCTGGGCTACTAGCACCAAGACCCTCCCATTTAATTGTTGTCCGGGATAGGATTCAAACCCATGCCCATTCCTCCCTTCCCTTACAAGTGGTAAGAGAAGCTGGTTGCCATCCCTTAAGCGTTCTGAGTGTTCCTCGCCAAGAGACCTATACCACCCCTTTCACTGTTGCTATTCAAACTCTACATTCTCTTGACAAATTGGCAAGTGCGTCCCTCATTTTTTTGTTTTGCTCCTGGCAAGTTCTTTGGTATTACACACATCGAGTATTTTTGTTCCTTAATATCACAAGGTCCAAGGAGTTAGTTCCTTAGATAGTTTGTAGCTGCCTATTATTATTTTCATAAAACTGTTGAGATTTTTAAGTGATTATTATTGGAATAGAGACTACATATATATAGGAGAGGCTAGCCTCCTCTCCTATCATTCTAGGCAATGTGGGACTAAAGCCCAATAATACTTAACACATATATCAACACTCCCCCTCAAGATGGGCGAAAGATATTCACTAAACCCATCTTGTCACATCCTCTCATCATGCTGATAGAACTAAGCCCCTTTGTCAGTCCGTCTGCTACCTGATCTTTGGTTGGAACGTAGCCCAGCTCTAGTACTCATTTCTCCAGCTTTTCTTTGATGAAGAATCTGTCAATCTCGATATGCTTGGTCCTGTCATGCTGCACTGGATTGTTGAAAATACTAATAGCTGACTGGTTGTCACACCATAGCTTCATCTTGGCTCCCTGGTCCAGCTTTAGCTCCGTCAGCATATTCTTCAACTACAATAGTTCTGTGACTCCCAAGGCCATAGCTCTATACTCTGCTTCAGCTGTTGATCTGGCCACCACTGACTGCTTCTTACTCCTCCACGAGACCAAGTTGCCTCCTACAAATATGCAGTAGCCCGATGTGGATCTCCTGTCGTCAGCACAGCTAGCCCAGTCAGAATCACAATAGCCCTCGATGCTTACATGACTATTTCTTCTGAAGATCAGTCCCTTCCCGGGGGCTCCCTTCAAGTACCTCAGAATCTGGTATACTGCGTCCATATAACCCTTCCGGGGGTCATGCATGTAGTGGCTCACTACACTGACCGCAAAGCTGATATCAGGTCGAGTGTGGCTCAAGTAGATCAACTTGCCCACCAATCTCTGATATCTATCCCGGTCAACTGGTTCTCCAGCTTCAGCATCCAGTTTGAACTTTTGGTCTATCGGTGTCGTAGCTGGTTTGCATCCCATCATCTCCGTTTCCGTAAGCAGGTCCAGTGCGTACTTCCTTTGAGAAAGAACGATTCCCTCATTATCTCGAGCAATCTTAATCCCAAGAAAGTATCGAAGAGGGCCAAGATCCTTCACCTCGAACTCCTTGCCAAGCTTTCCTTTGAGTTGGGCGATCTCCTGCTCATCATCGCCTGTGATAATCATATCATCTACATATACCGCAAGCATGGTGATGTGGCCTCCACTTCGTCTGAAGAAGACAGTGTGATCAACATTGATCTGCTGATATCCCATCCCTATCATTGCTCTCCTGAACCTGTCAAACCATGCTCGAGGAGGCTGCTTCAGTCCATAAAGGGACTTCTTCAGTCTGCAGACCTTGCCTTCTGTCTGTTTGGTGCCGAATCCTGGTGGTATCTCCATGTACACCTCCTCCACTAGATCCCCATGAAGAAATGCATTCTTCACATCCAGTTGGTGTAGCTTCCACCCTTCATTGGCTGCTAGGGAGATCAAGGTCCTGACAGTGCTCATCTTCGCCACTGGTGCAAAGGTCTCGTCATAGTCGATGTCGTACGTCTGACTGTATCCTTTTGCCACCAGTCGAGCTTTATAGCGCTCAACCTGTCCATCTGGGTTCTGTTTCACAGTAAAAATCTATTTGCATCCGACTGCTCTTTTTCCTTCTGGCAGTCTCACCAGCTCCCAAGTGTGGTTCTTCTCAGGAGCTCCCAACTCCTCATGCATTGCCGCTATCCACTTTGGATCGTTCTTGGCAACCTGCCAATTGTTAGGTACAATAATACTATCCAAAGATGCTATAAATGTTCCATGAGAAGAAGAGATATGATCATAAGAAACAAACTTAGCAAGGTCCCAACCATATCTGTCCGGAGGATTTCTCGCATTACTGCGAGTAGTCTTTCGTGTAGGTAGTTGTATGGGAGAAGTAGGAGGAATGATATCACCTGGGGAGGGTGGTGTAGATGAGGAGGATGGTGGTGTCTCAGGAGTTGGGACAGACGCATGCAAGGGACTTAGCACTGGCACTGTAGGTACTGGACCTGCAGTTTGCTTCTCTCTCCTGTTGTAGGTAAGTAACTCCCCCTGAGCCGTAGGCCTGATACTTCTTATCTCCTCTCCCTGTTCTGCTTCACCTTCATGTTTCTCCTCAACCGTGCCTCTATGCCATACTTCTAGATCGGTTACCACCAAGTTCTCTATCTCCCCCTCTCGCCTTATACTGGTAATATTAGGCGTGTTGTGTGAAGTGCCCTCCTGAGTCGCTGAGTAATATGGCTCATGCTCTCGGAAGTGGACATCCATACTAACGAACTTCTTCTTCTCTACTGGACTCCAGCACACATATCCCTTCTGAGTCGCTGAGTAGCCCACGAAGATGCACTTGACTGCTCTGGGGTCAAGTTTTCCAACTGATGGTCTGTTGTCTTTCACAAGGTTGTCAAAGGCGCAAGGCGCACTCAAGACGCAAAGGGTCCATATCGCCCGAGGCGCAAGGCGCACTTAAGGCGCGCGCCCGAGCGATGCGAGGCGTGTATATATATATATATATATATATATATATATATATATATATATATGTGTGTGTGTGTGTGTTTTCATTTTGCCTGAATTTGAAGATTTTGATCCTTGTGTTGATCTATTCTTTAATTTAATTTACTGAAATTTTTACGACACCAAAATAAATTCTCTTGCAATTTGAAGTTTTCTTAAGTTTGAACTACGTAAACACGCATTGTGAGGAAATTACGAATTTTATTATGCACTGTGCTGGAACCTGTGTCACCTCTTTAGTCTCTCTATATCGAGGTGCGCCTTAACCACATCATGCGCATGAATAATGTCACCAAAATAAATGAGTCAATGTGAATTGGATTTTTTTTCCTACACATGCATACAAGCAAAATCAGCAAAATTATCGAGGCGCGCCTTAACCACATCCTGCGCCTGAGGAAAAGGCGCGCCTTTGGCGCACCTGACGAACTGCGCCTCGCCCAGACCCTATTAAGGCGCTGCTCCTGCGCCTAGGTCCAAGGCGCGCCTGGGGCGCGCCTTTGACAACACTGGTCTTTCACAAAGCACACACAGCCGAATACCTTTAGTGGGAGTATCCCACTATTATTGCCTTGTAATACTTCGCATGGGGACTTCCATCCCAGGACTTTTGAAGACATCCTGTTGATAAGTTGAGCTGCTGTCAATACTGTATGTCCCCATAGATTTTGTGGGACATTCATGTCGATCATCATACTTCTTGCGGTCTCTAGAAGGTGTCGGTTCTTTCTTTCTGCTACTCCATTTTGTGCTGGAGTGTATGCACAGCTGGTCTGGTGCTGTATTTCGTGTGCTGACAGGTACTCTGCAAGTGTCCTGTTGGTGTACTCCGTTCCATTGTCAGACCTCAATACCTTCACTACTGCATTGTACTGAGTCTGGACATGTTTATGGAAGTCCCGAAAGCAAGCAAATACTTTACTCTTATTTTTCATTAAATACAGCCAGGAGACACGAGATGCACAATCAATAAAGGAGACAAAGTACTTATATCCATTCATAGTGTTAGTAGCACATGGACCCCAAACATCAGAATGTACTACCTCAAAAACAAGAGAACTCTTATGACCAGTACCAACATATGAGCTTCTAGTAAGCTTTCCTAACTCGCATGCATCACATACTAATTTCTGTTTATTTGATTTTGCATACATCTCTGGATACAACTTACTTAGAGTATCAAAAGAAGAATGTCCCATCCTCCTATGATGAAGTATCAAAGTATCTTCAGTCCTCTGCTGCAGCTATCCCATTCCAGCCTTCTCTGCCATAGATATCAATGCTGAGTCCAGTCCTTCCCGATCTAGGTACCACAGTCCCTCATGCCAGGTGCCAGTCCCAAGTCTTCGTCCCGTTCCTTTCTCCTGGAAGATCACCTTAGGAATATCAAAAGAAACAGTACATTTTAGTTGGAGAATTATAGAACTAATAGACAAGAGACTGAGTGGAAAGGATGGAGCATGTAACACATTGGATAATCTTACTGAACCTGTACAATTAACAGTACCCTTACCGACCACTGGTTGGAAAGTGCCATCTGCAGTCTGAATGATGTCTGCTGGTGCTAGGTGAGTGTATGAAGAAAACTCACAAGCGTTTTCGGTCACATGCCGAGATGCTCATGAGTCGATAATCCAGTCTGACGTTTTAAGGGAAGACATAATTGCAAGAGCAAGTGACTCGTCAGTACCTACTGATGGGTGAGCATACATAGCGGCGTTGCCTTCGAAGAATGGGGTGGATGTCTCCTCTGCTCCGCTCCTTCTGTCTCCTTCGGTCGACGCTCTCTGCTTTCTCTCCAGCAGGTCCAGCAGTACCTGATCCTCCTCAGTAAAGGTGCCACCAGCTCCTCCATTCCCTTCTGCCACCAGCAAGTTTGTCCGATAGCCTCCTCGGCCGCCTCGTCGGCCTCCTCGACCACGTCCACGTCCAATATATCCTCGTCCTCGTCCACCACCTGAGTCTCCCTACTTAGGTGGTTTGGTACAAGCATATCGATGATGGCCCATCTCCCAGCAGTTGTAGCACTGTCGATTGTGTTGTCAGAGCTCTCCCTTGGATCCTGTGTCGCCCGAGCTAGCAGCTGCTAGTGCTAACTTTGCTTCGGGAGGACCACATGTCCCTGTCTGTAATCTGATCCGTGTCTCCTCCTGGATCATGGCTGAGATAGCCTCGAGACTAGGGATCTCTGGTTGGGCGAGGAGTAAGGTTGTCCTCTGTGCAAATGCTGCAGTCAGCCCATTGAGGAATTTTATCGTTCTCTCCTGCAGACACACATGTCTCTCCTTGCACTTCGGGTCCCCACAGCTTGCCCGTTTCGAGGAGTGATCATAATCCAGCCAGAGAAGCTCCAACTCCGTAGCGTACTCCTGCACCGTCTTCTCCCCTTGTACGGTGTCATCGATCTCCCCTTTTATCTGGAAGATCCGTAGGTTGTTTCCCACACCATCATAGGTTCTCCTCAACTTCTCCCATACGTCTTTCACCATCTCAATGCCATCTACTGTGGAAGTAATAGACTGGACTAAGGAATTGAGAAGCCAGATGTAAATCACCATATGAGTGGATTTCCACTCGTCGCGTCCTGTCGAGCCCTCTTCCGGCTCTGTCTTCTCGCCCGTCAAGAATCCCTCCAGGTTCTTTTCTGCAAGGGTTCTTCTCACCCGCCGTGACCAACTCAGATAGGTGGCTGGTCTATCCAACTTCAGATCGATGGAGGGTAGTTCCAACTTTGGCGGCGCTCGTGTCGTGCTATCACCAGCCGACACCTTTATCAACTTCATCAACGTCGCCACATCGTCAGCATCCAGCTTCTTGAGGATCGCCTCCATCGATGCTTCTTCTCGATCACGTCACAGCTCCACGACTCACGCTTGTCCTCGTCGTCCTCTCCTAAATCCGAATGTCTGGTTTCATCGGATCTAGGCATCATCGGCATCTCCTTGAGAATCTCATATGAGATAAATCTTCAAGAACGATGTTAGGCTTCCCTACACTGTAGGTGCCACAGATGAAATAAATCTCAAGTTTAGTCTTACCTACACTGTAGGTGCCACAGATGAGATAAATCTCAAGTTTAGGCTTACCTACACAGTAGGAGCCCTAAAAGTGGTGTGCACGGAGGCACCCACGACAGCAGCAGCGGCACAGCGGTGGCAGCGGCAGCGGGGGGGGGGGAGGGAGGGCGAGGTTAGGGGTAGGGTTTGTGTGGAAAGGGTGGCTCTGATGGTATTCTAAGCAAGTTTAGGCTCTGATACCATGTTGAGATTTTTAAGTGATTATTATTGGAATAGAGACTACATATATATAGGAGAGGCTAGCCTCCTCTCCTATCATTCTAGGCAATGTGGGACTAAAGCCCAATAATACTTAACACATATATCAACAAAAACGCTGCATGTGCACAGGGCCGGCCCTAGGGCAAGCCCAATAAGCCAGTGGGCTTGGACAACCCCCCGGCCCTAGGGCAACCAACCGGTCCATAAATTAAAGAAAAAAATTTCATCCAGCAAAAGGAACTGAAAGGAAGGGAGCTGGAAATGAAAGGAAAGAAAAAGGAAAGTAGCTTGAAAGGAAAGGAAATGAAAGGAAAGGTGCTGGAGCTCTGAAGGATGATTCTCTTTATCTTCGAATTATTTGAGGGAGAATACAAGATTGTTGGTCTTTACTTGTAGAAAAGTATGATATTTGATGTAGCAGTGTTGTATTGTTTTATTCTCTTAAGTATAGTTCAGTTGTTGTGCAAACATGTAGTTTGTTTCATATAAATGTGAGCTTTGTCTTTTTAGTGTATTCCTTCTTTTCAGTCTAAAGGGGATTGGCATGACAATTTTATGAGATTGTTAGGTTGCTGCTGCATGTAGCATCCTAGAAACAATGGTTTGTCCACTAAATGTTTAAAGCATTCCTTGATACTTTACATACTTGAAAGTTATTATGGAAAGTTGAGATGTAGAAAGTCTCGGTTCTATGTGGGTCTATATAGTACATACTCGATCCCTTCCCAGCCAAATCAACATATAAAACCTTGAGAATATTTGTGTTCTTATGTTATTTGGTACTACTGAACTAAACAGTCTTAGTTTAAGATCTAGTAAGTCCAACAATTAGGTTATCTACTATCTTAATAAGATAATAACCACATTTTTTATGTAGTGTCACTCCTTGCAATAAGGGGCAACCAAAGTTTGTTCCGGCTTGGACAACCCATCATCGTGGGCCGGCCCTGCATGTGCATGAACTAACTTACACATACAATTTAGTTTCAATTTAATCGTTATTTTCTACTAGTCTTTCCATTGATTGTCCCTGGAGTATCTACTGGTGTCGCATCTTGTGACTTCATGATCTACATTAACTATATAGTCTTTATCTTTATGTGCTGGAGAACGTATTATCCTTTCCAACCTTGGGCATCAAATCTTTCCGTATGCTTCGGAAAAAGAACTGCTTAAAAAAATGTCTGTTTGTGCACGTGTATGAAAGGAATCTGTTGTGAGTCATGTAAGTATTCAGGTGGTATTTCATTTATTTTGGTTTATTGCAGGGCATGTTAGGATGTAATCAGTTTATGAGATCGTCATTCTCTTGTCTAATGAACTAAAATCATTGTTTTTTACTTTGCCCCAATTTTCATGTTTTTTTTTTTCATTTTATTTCAGCTGCTTATTGTTATTGTTGAGTTTATTAGAGCTATCATTATTGACCTGCTGTTTTTGTATGCCCCTTTTCTAATACAAATGTGTTAGCCTTTCAGTTTTGCCAAACGGTGCGAATATACTACTACAATAGCATCTTTCCTCTGGTGGATTATTGGCTTCTATTGGATGATATCTGGTGGTAACACTCTTATGCAAGATGCTCCTAGTCCTAGGATCTACTGGTATGGTCATTACTGTTTATGCCTCCAACTGTCTCTTGGCTTAATTTGAATTTTTGGTGCAAAGCTCCAAGCATGCAATCAAGGCAAGAGGATGGCTCACCATAATCCCTACAAACTTTTTTCAGGCAGGACAACACTCACTGGTGCTTGATTTGCACTAAGAAAACTAAGGGGTTCAAAATTTTGATTAGACTAGGAAGACTTGAATTTTCTTAGGGAGTCAGGTAAACCAGAGAACCAGTTGAACATTTAGAATAATGGCTACTTTTCCCATTTGAAACGTAAATAGGCAAACCCTGACAAATAGCAATTGATGCTCCCCCGAACATTTGTCCTTTTGACCGTTTGTTTGGCGAGAACGGCAAACGCTGGGAACCAAATGAGGTGCACTCTGCCTTTTCCCAAAACTATTCAGGTAGAAAAAGAGACATGTTAAGGTACATTCCAAAAAGATGATGAACTCACAAAATAACATAATATGATTCCCTTTTTTTTGTGAACTTTTGTTATATATAAAAAACAAATATATATCTTAGCTCCAAGATATATGAATGACAATATCCAATGAATGACGATATCCATTTATCTTCAGTAAAAGTTCTCATCAACTGATGGCAATAGCTGCAATGCGACACTCTTTGTCAATCACTATCTAAGGATATTATCAGAGACTGACCTACAAGACATTCAAATTCATGCCTATCTTACATGCTTATGTTTTGTAAGCGTCTATTGCTATGCACAATCAGCAATTCCTGACATATTGTTTCTCGTTTGTCATGGTGATTCTTGGCAGGGTGACATTCACTTTTCTAGCACTTGAGGTACTCTACGCCGTCTTTTGTTTGGCTTTGGTCTTCGCAATGGTGATGGCACTCAACTATTGCTTGCCTTTCATTATTGCATTTCTTGATGCTATTGCTCCAGGCCAGGTAAGAACGAAAACCTTTACAATTTCCAACGGAAATGTGTTTTCTAAAGCTATTAAAGTTCACAGTGGCTATCATTTATGCTTTTATCATGAATGTACAGAAAGGTGCAGCAGCTAGATATATCAGCATGCTTCCAAGATATAGATATGTTCAAACGATATCCGGAGGGGTTATGGTTCATATGCCTAACAACACTGGAAGTTCCACAGATGAACAAGTTCTTGTACGAGAGGACGCGGTAATTTCTCATTTTTCTTTCTATATACTCTCGTTTACGTTTACGAATAGAACCTTTAGTCACCTAAGGGATTTACCAAGGGAAGAGTGTCTTCATTTACCAAAATCATTTTTCCTTGACAGAAAGTCATGGGTGGTGTCATTGGATTTTTCTTTTAAAGATAAAAGCTGAAACAATCCATTATTAGTCATGACTTGACAACATATGCTTTTATTCATAATATATGTAAATTCTGATAGAAGATAAAATATATGACATAATGCATTTTGTTTCACTTCATCATGGTAACAAGAAATTTGGTTCATATAATATTTAAAACAGACTTTATTATATCATACTATTTACTGACAAACAAGGTTCTTAAGAGTACTAGATGGCAGGTGGTCAGGGGAGTCTGGTGCTGTCAGGTCGTCCAGCTCTGCCAAATTGTCGGGCCTGTAAGGCGTAACCATGTCAAATCATTTTCAGTTGTGTTTTGGAACACTTTGGAACAATGCAATCATTCAAAAATGTTCTAGAAAGGGTCATGTCTTACACGCTTCCTGACGAAGAATGGTGTTGGATACATGTCAGATGCGGATATGGTCTCCTGGAGGTGTGTCCGTGCACTGTAGCTAAATGTAGAGGATAAACCTTTTTGAATTATCTTCCTTGGTTGTTTCGTGGTGATACCTGAGCATCTAAGTTGCATGGATACTCCTCCCGAGGACTGAACCGGTGTCCAAATAGTCAAATATGGCCCTGACATGTCTAGATTCAATAGGGAGGAAATACAATTGAGATTGTTATAAAGTAGCATTCTTTTGAAGTGTAGGTCCTTGCTAGAACTATTTGCAATCTAGTACTATCAAAGGCGTGCATAAATATAGTTATTATTATGATTGGAAATGAATGTAATATGTATATAATGTGCATATATTATTGTATCCATGTCGTATCGCCATCCTAAGTTTTTTAAATATGATGTATTATGAATCCTTATTGTGTCTATGTGAATTCTTGTTGGTGTCTTTGTGGGCATGCATTCACCTAAGGTGAATCCTTATATATCCGGATAATCTGTTTTGACACAAAGCTAACCTTTCTAAAGAAATTCTGGATCAGGGCACTTTTGACCTCTATATAGTGAATATGGGTTACAGAAGTGTGAAAGCTCAAGGTATCAGTAGGTTGAGGAAAAAAGTTCGTCTGGTATCTTAATCAGGGATGGAACTACATTGGGGTCAGAGGGGGTCATGCCCCCAACCCCCGCCCCACACACATCCACACACAAAGACACCCCTTTGCAATCTGAAACTTTTGGAAGAATATGTGTATATGTTCTTGGCTCTCATCATTCAATCATGGTTTTGTCCCTGGTGTTAATGACATAAGTATTCTCTTGCTCTCTTTTATGTCCTCTTCCAGTGTTCTAAGACATAAGTTGGTGGACCTTTGGTCATTAATAATATTATCTATATTTTAGGTCATTTACGTTGCTAAAAGAACTCTACATATTTACTGAATATTTCAGGATTAAGGCTTTCGTCTTCTTCTTGTTGGTGTATGTTATTGGATACTGATATATAAACTAAGAATCTAATAATAGCGGTTATGAGTCGTCAAATTTTGTTTTAGAGTTTTATAGCCCTGCCATGCATGCTGCCACTTACGGAGGTTGGATCACCGGGTGCAAATCTTTCTGAAACAATCTAATATTGAACTGCTTGCTCCGTGGGAATGTTTATGGTTGAAATTTTCCTCTCATATTTGAGCCACCGGATTTTGGCTTGATATATGTTAATTTCATTATTTTTCAGAATTGTTGTATCTGCCTGAAATCTTACAAAGATGGAGTGGAGCTACATTCACTGCCATGTGACCATCATTTCCACGCCAAATGCATTGGGAAATGGCTTCACATTTAACCCAACCTGCCCTCTTTGCAAGTACAACATCCTCGAGCGCAACGATGACCCTGTTTGAATGTTTGAAGTACAAAGTCATCCTTTTTGCACATTTTACTCGTTACTTGATATATAGAAAGATCCAACAGTAGTGCAAAAGAGAGAGCTGCACCTGCTTGTGGATGATTAGTATCATAACAGTGTCACAGAGGTTCAATTACTAGCAGGTCCCTGTATAGTGTCAATATGTTGCTTCTGCCTTGATCTGTTGTGTAGCTCCTGAATGATCACGTATGTACTGATAGCAGGTTCAGTTAGTAGCATACTACACAGTGCAATAGTTTCATTTTTCTAGTGTTAATATTGGAATCTTCAGTAATGCACAAAAGATTGCGACACGGATCCGACCCGGATGTTCGGTAGCTTAACTTGGCATGAATGGGCATTAAATGTCCCCAAATGAGCATGTGCATACAGCCATCTATGTTGCATGGATACGAGAAAATGGTGTCCCTATCTGTATCCATATTCATTCAGTCGGACGTAGCTGATTGTCTGTACTTATCCAACATAGGTAAATATATTGTAATTTGTATCTATTAAAAAATTATGCATCTCATATCTATATTCGTATTGTGTTTGTATTCGTACAACGTAGGTAGCCAAACTCTAAACTCAATGGTAAAGCCATCCCATCCCTTCTGAATTATCTGTGGTAGGACTTCGTTTCTAGATTAGCTAATTATTCAGACCTTGTTTACTGGAACTTGATATTGTAGAAACGACGACCGGCAAAATAGTACATGATGTATAACTTTAACTTGTATCAATTTTGTATCATGCTTGACTACGAGTGAGCATTTAGTTAATTCGGTTCCAACCGAACCGAATAATCAAAAACCGAATTCGACCGAAACCGAATAAGCAAAACCGAAACTGAACCGAAATGACCCATAACCGAATCAAACCGAACCGAATTAAATCGGTTCAATTTTTGGTTTATATATATATATATATATTTTTTTTTGGTTTATATATATATATATATATATATATATATATATATATATATATATATATATATATATATATATATATATATAATTTTTTTTTTCTTATTAGGATTTCGGTTTTGGACCGAAACCAAATCGAATCTTAGTAGAATGGCTATAACTGAGGTAAATTGTATCATTAGTTTTATTATTATTATTGTGCTTGCTCGGGTACTTAAGGATGTATTAGATGATATATAACTAAAGTTATTAGTATATTGAATTTTATTGAAGCTTGGAAGTTCCCACTTTGGTAGCATGATCTTATAGTATCGTATGTTTATGAAAGATGATTTTCTTTAGGTGTTATGCAACTTAAGTTCAAGGTTAATCAACATGACAATGGTGCTGATTATGTTGATCTTTAGCAAGCAGTAGCTTTATAGAACATAACACCAAAGCTTCACAGTAACTGCTTGGGTTCAAGGTTCAAAAACACTGCATCTTCATAATACAACATCTCATCTTAAGCCTCAAGTTTCCCCCACATCATAGAGCTTTTAAAGGCAGGCAACTTCTACGAACAATAACTTATAGTGTCTTCTTCTTCTTCCATGTATACATACAGTAACAAAGTGACTTCTTCTTCTTCCAGGCGATGCGGAGATCAGCAGCTTGATACTCTGAAGGAAGATGTTCTGCCGCAAAATTGGCAGGAATTGTCTGCCCGAGATGACATAAGCAATGTTTACAAGGGTTCATGAGAAAAAGTACCAATTTTGCAATCATATTTCTAGTTTCAACTATGTTGCGAAGACAAGTTTCAACTATATTGCAGAGACGCGGTGAAATGATGTCCATATCTGAATCATGTTTGTATCTGCATCGTGCAATATAGATATTGTGTTAGTCCCGGGGCGTGATTTAGCGATGGAAAACTGATTTTATGCAAAACTTCGAAGAAGGTGCACGACAGAGATCCCGGAGGATTCTGAGAAACGAAATCAAATGTAACACTTCGAAGAAGGCACAAAAGATTTCGTAGTAGCAGCGATAAAATTCCACTAACAGTATCTGATTAGATCAGAAATGTACTCGTTCAGAACGAGTTGCAAGTGGATGAACAGAAGAATAAAATGGACAGAATGAGAGAACGGCCTGCTGGGTGAATGATCTCCGGCGCTCAAAGTTAGATTCGTCCCATACGATCAGCTTCTAGGAACCAGTAAGTTCAGATATGAACATTTGGAATACTCTGCTCTTCTGACTCCTCGACGCAAAGACTCCTTGGATGGCGCTGTTCCTCTTTTCTCTGCTCTCATGAATTTCGTAAGAAAATTGTAAGGAATGAACTGTCCTGAATGAGAGAGAAGAAAGCAACTTATATAGAGACGCGCAGTAACCGTCCAGTATGGAAAACGCTCGGAACATGGGAAAAATTGCTCTCGAACATTTCGTAACAGCTCAAATCGTGCACAGACACAATTGAGCAAATTGGCACACAACGCGCCAATAGCGCATATCGCGCGATAACTGCGCACATCACGCGCACTCGCGCACCGCTGCGCCAACTGCGCATAATGCGCCAACTGGCAGCACCATCAGGTCGCGCGATCGGGCCACGCGAACGGGCGCGCGATCGGCTGCACAACGAACACAACTTAAGCGCACTATGCGCCTATCAACGCTGACGTGCTAAGTGCTAAGTGCAAAGTACGCCAACAAAATACCATATTACGCCACATGAGCCCGAGTCCAAGTCCAAGTCACTAAGCCCCTACGGGGCTTTGCTCCAAAGGAATAAATTCCAAGAGCATTACAAAAAGCACAAATGCTTCATTGTTGATTTAGCCTTTTTTCCACTAGAAAAACACCCCTACATGGCACCCATGTGCGTCTCCACAACCACATGTGCATCTCTCAACAAGCAAAGCTTATATAAAGAGATACCCACCATTTGGCGTAGGCAATATGGGACTATGTTTCTATTGCTAAAGGCCAAAACAACAACAATCTTCCACGTATCTCTTTATATGGGTTTGAGTGTTCTCCACAGTGACTGTCCATCATGCATTAGAATAGATGTCACTGACGACTTGAATCTTCCCGCATAGGTCAAACAATAGACTATAATACAAGAATGGACTAAGCCTTGAATTTTGTACCATAACTGCAATTCTTTCCACTCACATAATGTAGTCACACATGTGCTTCTAGCTGCACATTAAAGGCCATGTGCCAGCCTAGTTTCAGTGTATTATTTTGGGCGTCTACAAGTTTAACCTCAAGAGACGGCCTGCTATCTCTGTCCATACACTATAGGTGAGTTCTTTATTAAAGAGACATGGCATGAAGTCTTGCGCTTCCTTGCGGTGCTACGCCGCAATGACTTGGCTTAAAGCCGAGGCATTACCTCTACCCGGGAACCTCATCGTAGTGTCATACTACTGTAGTATGAGGTCACAAGCCTCTCTGTAGTACCAAACTACCCAGCATGAAGCCTTGCGCTTCCTTACGGTGTTACGCCGCAATGACATGGCTTGCAAGACCAAGACTTTACTCCTACCAGGGTACCTCATCATGGTATCGTGCCACTGTAACATGAGGACACCGTCCCCTTTGTAGAGCTGTCTACAACTCTTTAATTTCATCATACAACATTAGGTTACCTTTCTATTTGCGGTGCTACACCGCTGTGACTTAGCTCGCAAAGCCGAGGCATTACCCTACCTGGGAATCTCATGGTGGAGTTACCCCACTGGAGCATGGAGTTACACTTTCTGTAGTGTTGTGCTACCGTGCTTCCTGTAAAGTACACCAGACATTCACTCTGCCTGAGAACTCATTAAGGCGTTTAAGCCATCCTCATCACAAGATCTATTTTTCGTAGAAAATATACAGTAGACAACAGTGGTTGTAGGTTCGTATCCTTTCCATGCCACAGAGGATATGTACCCATTGTTCTTGATATTTTTCCAGTTAGTGGTCCTCCCTTGAATCAAAAGTTAGATGCCTAGTAAATTTCTCTAACTAATAGCATAAAACTTTATGGTAGGATTACAATAACACAATATCAGAATGCCTTCAAGCCCATTTTACAAGCTGTGTCCTCGACCAGCTAGTGCTTGAGGCCTTTTGTGAACGGATCCGCCAGGTTCTCCTGACTCCTAACATCAATCACTGCAATGACCTCTGTTGATGAGATCGTGCACTGCCATGTGCTTTAATCGCACAGTTTTCTTCTTCCCGTTGAAGAGATCATTTGATGCCACCACTGTAGTCGCCTGGTTGTCGCAGTATATCGGAATCGCCATTATCTGCGCCCCAACCACTGGAAGATCATACATGAGCTACCGAGGCCATTCTGCTTCTTTCGCTACGGTATCAAGTGCAAAGAACTCAGATTCTATGGAGGAACGAGAGAGCATAGTTTGCTTCTTCGATTTCCACGATATAGCAGCTTCACCCATTGTGAAAATGAATCCACCTGTAGATCTCTCGCTTTCTAACTCTGAGCACCAGCTGACATCACTGAAACCTTCTACTACTGGCGGATCTCTGCTGTAGTGCAGTACATATATCTGAGTCTTCTTGAGATATCTTATTATCCGTTTTATAGCTTTCCAATGCTCATCGTCTGGGTTGTTCGTGAATCGACTCAGCATTCCCATGACGAAAGCTATGTCAGGCCTTGTGGCAGTAGTAGCATACATCAAACTCCCGATGATGCTTGCATACTCCAGCTGCCTGACACTCTCCTTGGAATTAGGCTTCAGCTTCAGATCACTCCTGTAAGGCGTATCGATCACTGAAAGATCCTGATACCCGTAGCGTGTGAACATCTTCTCAATATAATGAGACTGTGACAGCGCCAGTCTAGTGTTTGTCCGGATGATCTTGATCCCTAAGATTACATCAGCTTCCCCAAGTCCTTCATGCTGAACTTGGTCAAGATGAACTTCTTTGTCTCCGTGACACAGCCCATATCCGTACCTAGGATCAGCATGTCGTTCACGTACAGACAGACGGTTATATCTCTTCCATTAGCGAACTTCGTGTAAACATACTTGTCCGTCTCGCTGACCCTGTAGCCATTTGACCTTTTGACCTTGTCAAACTTCTCATGCCACATTTTGGGAGCCTGTTTAAGACCGTACTAGAATTTTACCAACTTGTAGACTTTGTCTTCAAGACCCTTGACGACAAATCCCTCTGGTTGTTGCATGTAAACCTCTTCGGTTAGCTCGCTATTCAGGAAGGCTTTACATCCATCTGATATATCACCAACTTATGCATTATTGCGAGAGCAATTAACATTCTGATGGTGGTCATCCGGGCTACTGCAACATACGTATCGAAGTAGTCGATCCCCTGCTTCTGAGAAAACCCTTTGGCTACCAGCCTAGCCTTGAACTTGTCAATAGTTTCATCTATTTTTATCTTTTTTTTGAAGAACCATTTGCATTCGATGGGTTTTGCTCCTTCAGGAAGATCAACCAACACCCAAGTGTTATTATAGGTGATTGAATTAATTTTATTATCTATCGCCTCATTCCAAAAAATGTCTTTGGTCTTCATCGCCTCATCATAGGTAAGCGGATATGCTTCCACATGATAGGTGACAAAGTCATTTCCAAAGTCCTTCGGCCTCCTCACTCGCTTAGTTGACGGCCCAGCGAGTTCTGGTTCAACAGTTGTTTCATCAACAACTTCTTCTTGGACTACGTTCTTATTGGAAACTTTAATTTCCTGCGCACCCTCATTATTCTCTAGAATATCAGCAAGAACAATGTTCTTGTGCCTTGCAAATTTATCTTCAAAATATTCTGTGTCGCGAGATTCAATGATATAATTTGATTCAATATCAAGAAATCTTCGAGCATCACTCTTCTCGGCATAACCCAAGAAGATTGTCTTCGTAGTCCTCGTCCCGAGCTTCTGAATCTTCAGATCTTGGAGCTTCACATATGCCAGACACCCCACACTCGAATGTCATCTTCATACAGTTTTTTCAGAGACTCCCATATCACTCTGGCAATAGTCTTCGTAGAATATGATTTCGCGAGGGAGTCCTCCATAGCATTAATGATTATAAGCCTACAAAGACTATTCTCCCTTCTCCATTTGGTTTGATTTTTAGTAGCAGCAGTAATTGCAGCTGCAAACTCAGTTTCTGGAATATTTGGTTCTTCGTCAGTTAGCATGTGGTCAACTTCTGCAAGTTGAAGATTAAAGCTAACCTTTCTCTTTCAGATTTGGTAGTGCTCTCTGTAATGCCCCGCTCCGCACGGTGCATTACGGTGAGTCGTTGACTCGAAGAGTTGCGTTGACCCAATGAAGTATCGATGTGACTCGATGCAAAGTATAAGTCTAGTTTGAACAAGGTATTGACTTCGATTGATCTGGTGTGTAGGCTATGCTTTTACCCTGAATCATAAGGGTTCGACATTTTGCCTTGTTCACGAAGGTGTCTACGAAACCAAATCATCGCCTTGCAACGGATTGTGGCATGGACGTGGTAGGCTGAATCAGTCGAATAGTTCAACGGGGTGGCTAAGTCAAAAGAGTTAGCCGTGCAACCAATTATGGAATCGAGCCGCATTAACTCGGCGGAACGATAAGGCGTATCTGCTTAAGGTGGGCGGGTTCTTGACTCTCTCTCCCTACTCCTTCACGTTTAATAAAATGTATCCTTGTATGCGTAAGTTACCATTAAGTTAGCGAGCGTGGCTCGATTGGTTATAGGTCTTAGTATGTGTCGAACATTAAGATAGAACATTGAATATTGAACAATTGAAGCGACGTGCATCAAGTGTACGGGTCGCGGTAGGGCGGTGATGGTAGAACATTGAAAGATAATATCGAGATGTGCATCACGTGCACGACTTCGAGAACATTGAACACTAGACCTAGAACACTGATTATGGCGTTATGCGTGCCCTCGTGCACGGAAGCTATGAAATGACTAAGTAACTACGGAACCACGATTATGTGAATAACTTATGAATGGAATGCATTGAGTATAAGTATGAGATGTCTAAGCCGTTGGGCGTCGTGCATCAATACTGATGTGTTGGGGCATAACGTCGAAGGAACTTGAGATAGAGATGAAGGATTATGTTTATGGAACATGAGATTAGTTGGAATGATATAACTTGTATGCTATGGCACGTATTGCATGGTCAATGGACTCGGATGGCCCGTGCACGGGTGCGGCTTCCCTCGAACGGTTACGATCGGGGCACCGGGACCGTTCGGCCTAGGAGGGAATTATGTATGGTATTTATGGTGCACATCATTAGGTCGGGTTGCGACCGGCTAGTGATGTGATAAGCTATGATATCAGTAAGTTTGGGATCCTTCAGATACTGGGCTAGCAATCCGTATTGGAGCGATCATAGGCTTACACATAAGGATGCCAAGTCCATTACGGTGCAAAATACCGTGACCTTCATATAGATAGGGCCGGTAGCTGGGATTAGAGTTGGGTGCAGGCGCAGGGCCTACCACCCTTATGCATATGTCTAAGTTTTGGTTGGTTGGTTGCGTGAATCATATGGTTGGTTATGCATATTTCTGACGATTGCAGGCTAAGCAAAATGAGACGGGGATGAGCACGATCACTATATTTATGTTCATATTATGTCTAACTGTATTTGCCGCAGGGACACGATATTGGACACATTTATATTAAGTTGTTATGTTGAATAATGCCATGAAATTGACCCTAAGACTAAATAGAAAGATCACCAATTAATGTTGCATGTCTCACCAAATGTACTTAGTGTTTGGTTTGGGTGCGAGTGGGTCTTGATTAGTGCAGCGAGGACGAAAGCACTAATCCCCCACTAGTTTGTTTGCAGGTTCAGGTTACGTTCGGGTCGGGTCAGAGCTTGGCTTGGACGCGCTGAGTCATGGAGTCCTTAGCATTTTAAGAGGAGCTACCGTATAGGCGTTCGGACTTGCAACATGGAGATGTTCGACCGAAGACTACTTGTTGGCTATAAATAGGCATAATATATGAAACAGTGTAATCCTTTGTGAGCTAGAGAGATCATGAGCGTTGTAGCCAATTGGCATATTAAGTTGGGCTATTCAAAGCCTTTGTAATCTTCAGTTCGTTATCAATTAAAGAGATTCTTATTTTATACTCTGTTTCCCTTTGCTTCTTATGTTATCAATTTGAGATAAATACTATGTGAACCTGTTATCTTGCCTTGCACGAGCGTAATTCCAGGCGCGCACGGCATCACGCCCCAATGAGGACGATGATTCGGATGAAATCTAGCGAGGACTAGCGATTTCCCGGATCGGGGCGTGACAAGTTGGTATCAGAGCGGTTCCATCCTCTGGACCGTGAACGAATCTCTTTGACCCTCAGTTGCTTCGATATCGAAAATCAGTTGACTCTAAGTTGTTTCCACGACCGCGTGGCTCATGGATATGCTCGATGCTACATTGGATGTTCCATACAATAAGTCTATATTAAGTGTGTACGTCTGCCACAAGTATGTCGTGACTATCACGCTCTCTGAGTGCCATCGGAGAATGTTGGTTGCACGAAGTGCAAAGAGTTATGAAATGTTGGTTTTCCGAAGTGAAACAAAGTTGCGAGTCGTTGGTTGCACGAAGTACAATGAATATGGTTATGTTGGTTGCATGAAGTGCAAGAGATACATGTTGTTGGTTGCACTAAGTGCAACAAGTCGATATATGAGACGATGCGTGTTATATGGCTATACGAATGGTTATGTATTATTGGTTGCACGGAGTGCAGCAAGTCGTAAATTGTTTGTTGCATCGGTGCAACGAGTCGACATGGTTTGATACCTGTTGTATGGCTATACGGATGGATAGTCGACATGGTATAGATGCACGCAGTAACCGCCCAGTATGCAAAACGTTCAGGACGTGGAAAAAACTGCTTTCGAACGTATCGTAACCACTCAAATCGTGCACAGACACGATTGAACCAATTGGCGCACATCGCGCCTAATAACGCATAATGCGCACTAATTACGTACAACGTGCGCTAACTGCACACAGCGCGCGCACTGCTGCGCCAACTGTACACAGTGTGCACTGCGCCAACTACGCGTCATCGGACAACCCCAATTGGTCGCACGATCGGCTGCGCAGAGTGCGCCAACAAAATGCCATATTATGCCTCATGAGCCCGAGTCCGAGTCGCTAAGCCCCTATGGGGCTTAGCTCCAAAGGAATAAATTTTAAGAGCATTACAAAAAGCAAAAATGCTTTATTGTTGATTTAACCTTTTTTCCACTAGAAAAACACCCATACATGGCACCCATGTGCCTCTCCACAACCACATGTATCTCTCAACAAGCAAAGCTTATATAAAGAGATACCCACCATTTGGCCTAGGCAATGTGGGACTATGTTTCTATTGCTAAAGGCCAAAACAACAACATATTGTACCTCTCAAATAATGCCGATATTATCTCGTATCCATATCTTGTCCTTGTCCATATTAGTGTTTATATTCTTGCAACATAGTACTTCAAGCTATAAGCTGGTCTTGAATTTCATATTTAATGACTCCTGTCATTCCAGTTGGTTAGTTTTAACTTTCACTAGTATTAGCTAGTCAATACCTCCTTACTAACAGGCAAATGAAGCATTTTTGCTACCATTCTGATGTGTGGATATGGTCTAATTTATGTGGGCATAGTGCAAGTGGATACCTATCGAAACAAACTTGGAAGTCCAGCTCTTTTTCCCCATTATTTCAGAGAGACGCCCATATATAATTTGTGCATTTTTTTTATAAAGAAGGTTTACAAATTTCTATAACTCTATTAAGAAGTACTACCACAACAAGAGAAACTAGCATAAAATTGTCAAGGTAAAGGTTAGCAAATAGTATTTTTCAACAAAATACATCATACGGGGAATTGATATGCATCTACTAATGTATCTTTGGGGAAATCTAGGACATAAACGGAAAGGATTTTCTAAAAAAAATACCTCTAATACTTCAACAAAAATTATTATGTTGCTTATTTTTTTAATAAGGTTGCAAATAAGACTGTTAACATAGATGAGTGAATACATTAAAGGATAGGATAAACAATGAGTGTATGCATGGAAAGTCAGATACAATATTGATTGACAACAAGATGAGAAAAAAATTGAATTGTGTAGTCTGTACTATAATTTATTATATTTGTCGATACTGATATGTATTGTCCATATCATATTAGTCTGATATTGCCTCTAACTTCATGGTGTAAGTTAGGCCGGGCTAGGCCGACCCGGACCCGGACCCAATTTTGACCAGGTTTAATCGGACCTGGGCCGGGTTGGGCTCAACCCGGATTGGGAGGCGGGCTGGTGCGGGCCGGCCCGGTTCCCTGAACCCCGAACCCAGCCAGGACCCACGGTCCAATTTTTATCGGGTCGGGCTGAACAGGGCCTGGGCCTGGGTCGGGCCGATTCAGGGTTGGACCGGCCGGACCGGTTTGGTTTAAGAAACCATTTTTTATATATGTTTAAAAAAAACTTTAAAAATTTAAAAAATTTAAAAAATTTAAAAAAATGAAAAAATTAAACAAAGTTATCCAAAATAAAGTTTTCTAAAATGTTTTCTTAAAAAATATAAATTAGTATAATTTTAAAATGTATAATTCAAAAAACTAAATTAGTATAATAAGATTAAAAATATATAATAAAAATTTAGATCGATCCCCTGCTTCTGAGAAAACCCTTTGGCTACCAGCCTAGCCTAGAACTTGTCAATAGTTCCATCTGCTTTCATCTTCTTCTTGAAGAACCATTTTCATCCGATAGGTTTTGCTCCTTCAGGAAGATCAACCGACACCCAAGTGTTATTAGAGGTGATTGAATTAATTTCATTATCTATTGCCTCCTTCCAGAAAACAACATCTTTGGTCTTCATCGTCTCATCATAGGTAAGTGGATCTGCTTCCACATGATAGGTGACAAAGTCATTTCCGAAGTCCTTCGGCCTCTTCACTCGCTTAGTTGACGGCTCAGCGAGTTCTGGTTCCACAGTTGTTTCTGTTTGTAAGAACAAAAAGTCATTATTATAAACTTAGAAAAGAGTACAAGAGTACAATTGATTTCTGGGGAAGTACAACTATAGGAATCTGATCAAAAGACGATCACTTTATCTCTTGGACGATGTGATATCGAAGGCACGAGCCTCTAGAGGATGCAACAACACTTTAGCAGGAGATTATGATCCTTCTTGATGATTTAAGATTGATTTAAAACTCTATTTATAGAGTTCTTGAAATAACTGTTTAGCAGTTATTCTAGGTTGCGCACATTTCAGGTTGCACGCCTCTTATTCACTTGTGCGAATGGTTGTACTAACTGTTATGGACGCGTGGCATCGTTTGATTGAGATGCGCATGGTCGTGGGCAGTGCAGTGGGCATGTTCTGTGAAGTTAGTGGCTTGTGTGCCACATCACTATGTTCTGAACACTGTTTGATCACCTTGTGCGAGCTTCATAAGGTTGCACGTGGCACAATGTAGCAACTTGCGCGAGCGGTTGTACCAACTGCTGTAGATGCATGGCATCGTTTGATTGAGATACGCGTGATCGTGGGCAATGTAGTGGGCACGCTCTGCAAAGTTGGTGGCTTGCGCGCCACGTTACCCTATTTTAAGATAAGAGTTGATCAAGTGGCGCTAACTTATCAGGCTGCACATGGGCGCAACTCAACAACTGGCGCCTTTGACTAGGTCTTCTGTGCTGTACTGATTAATTCTCGTGCCACTCAATGACTTGTGCGAACCAGCTGTCAGTATTAATTACATGCTGACAAAATCTTCTCGAGCGCCGCGTTGCACGGAATTCGAATGGATTTTCCTTAATCTCCGTGCTGTCAGTTGTCAGGTAATGATGATGCCGTTACAGCTTCTCGAAGAAGTGTGCCACGTGGCGCTCATGCAACCTGACTCCAGCGCAACCATATGTTGGCATAAGATGATGCTGCACAACTTGATGGTTTGGCGCAACATAATGATTTGGCGCCATCTGATGATCGAACACTTTAATGAATGGCGCAGCTTGATTTTTAGCCTCTACAAGACCCACTTCAAAGTTTTCGAAACTTGAAAATACTTTAAAGTTTTGAAATACTTTGTGTCACGCCCCGCTCCCGCAGGAGCGATCGTCCTCGCTAAGGCGTGATGTCGCACGAGCCTAGGTTGCGCCCGTGCAAGGCTAAGTCCGGAAACGGCCGATTCGAGCTAGGCCACAGAGTCGCACAGAGTGTCCCCATTTGCAGCGAAAAGTAAATAAACACAAATTGAAGCAAATTTAAGCTCTTTGTTGACATTCAAGAAGTTTACAAGCGGCGCTAGGCCGAGATTACAAATCGCTCAAGCTCTCTCTCTCTGAAACATAAAAGACGTGCCAAGTGGCTTACAAGATGGAATGATTCATGGCAATGTTCCGATACATTATGTCCTGTATATGGTGCTTCAGCTCCTTGCAACGCCCCAAGGCTCCAGAGTTAGCTCCGCGCCTTAGCGCGTTCGAGGGAAGCTCCGCACCCGCTGAAGTCTCCTGCTTCCTACAAGCAATCTGTGGGGTTATCAGTATATTGTTATGCACTGGTGGGGAGGCTAGCTCATCCACAATGCTATCATTACCAAACACGTTCGATTTACTTCTGTGCACCGTCTATCATTCATTATCTTTCTAATCTTTCCATAGGGTCAGTTTCATGGCATATTTCATAACCTATCTCGTGTTGCCGAATTCAATTGTTTGCATGGAAATACATGCACGACTTACCCATACTTACCGTCCGGCCTTCCCTGTCCAAAGTAAACCAAGTTAGTCAATAATTTAGATAAACTTTTAATGCCAAGGGCGTGTCCTACGTAGGCGTGTTTTCTAACTCAATTTCATGAAGTACTCTTTATCCTTTGGTGTGTTACATTTCAAGCCTGTTCAGAAGGTACTTCATTTAGTTAACTTAGACTACTTTATTTCAATGCAAGGACTTGCACGTGGATTGCCACCAGCAAAGCCCACTTAATCTATATGCACCGGTCGCTGGCATCACAAGCTATTTTGGACATATTCCACCCTTGGTAATTTCTCACCTATCATAGCGTGCGGCTGGAGCACCTTGATAGTCTCTTGAAATACCCGACCTTACGTCTTCTGGGTGGCCAAGCCCGCACCCAGGCACGGACAGTAAGCCATTTGATTTTCGCCTAGGCCGGCCACGATCCTTCCTTTGATGGTGCCGCTGGAAATTCCTTATTGCTCCCACCTCCCGTATACTATGGGATTGTCCACGACCATTTTGTTTTATTTGTCATTTAACTTAATGGCTGTCTCTGAGCCGTAGGCTAACCCTTAGCCTTAATACGTTATCGACCAGGTTGGCGGCGACATCCGTACAGTGCGGGTAGCGAGCCCCGATGCACGTCCCCGTCATACCTGTCGCTAACCATTCCTTCCTTTCTTATCTTTTATTCATTCTTTCTTTTCTTTCTTTCAATTATTCGTTCATTCATTGATTCATTCACATATTCACTCATTCTCTTATTCATTCATTCATTCGTTGATTCATTCATTCACTTATTCGTTCATTCATTCATTCTTACATTATGCAACTTCCCGTACGAGAGTCGCCTTGGCGACCCATCGGTCCCGAAGTCTTCCAATATTGCTATACTCTACTCGGAACGACTATGTCGATAGTCTTCCGTTTCATTGTTGTAAACCATTTATTGTTTCATTGTCGAACGCATAGAAAACTCGAAATGTAAGCTTGTGCCTTAGCACGAGTGTGGAGCGCGGTGTGAGAGTTCTCACATTTTCCATGTTCTTTTCCATATTCTATACAAGCATACAAGATGGGATTATTCCCTTAGCTAGGTGCATTGAGTCATTTATTAGCATGTGCGGTGTTATCGCCTAGCGATTCTAGCCATAGTGTCCGTATTGTTATGTGTCTAGGCTAAGCAAAGACGGGTTCATCGGAGCCACCCACCTTAGCGATGTTCGCATCGGCCGAGCAATACTCCGAGCGCGCCTTTGAAAGTCTAAGTCTGGATTCATCCTTGACGGGACAATGTAAGCCTTACAACGATTCTTCATCAAGTCGATGCCAACTCTTCGGGTCGACAGCTCGTTTGAGTCGTTGCACTTGCCGTTTGAATCGGCGTTCCGCTAGGGCGGAGCGGGTCATTACATAATACACCACTCAAAAAAAGTCTCGTCCTCGAGACTTCCTGAGTGCAGGTCATCCTACCATTCCTTAACTCGTGTCGTCGTGTTTCTTAGACAATTCTATCGAACGACGCTATCGTTCGATGGCATCGAACTATGCTCGATTATCCTTCCAAGTTTTATGTTGCATGCGTTTGGTGAATTTTATTGAATGACTGTCCATTCATTTTAGACTTGATGGTACTTATTTAGTTGCCGTGTTTCTTCGACTTGGTTGCTATTTTGACGCGTTACGGGACTGAAATGGTCGTACGAGGTGCGTTGTAATTCACCGAACACGAGAGTCGTAGGCTGAGGCTAACTCACTTTCGTTTATACGCATCTCAACACCCACTTGCAGCTGCATTCGAGTTCATCATATCGCTGAGTTTGGATCGTGCACATATTCAAGGTGTCCCCCGAATACATACATTTCAACCAAGCTTAGCGATTAGCGATGTCGGACAAGCTACTCGTGATAGTTTCGATTTGTCGATCGTTTTACTATCTTCGATTAAAAACCGAACTCATGTGCGTCTCACTATCGTTTATCTTGATCCTCGAGATGATCCGATTCATTTCTCAAGCGTTCTTGTTTATGAAATCAATACGATTTCTTCTTCTTAGCGGAGTCGACCAAGTCTTAAGTACCTTCCGTCCGATTCAAGACCAAGTATTGCACTATCATCGAGTACGTCTTACTATCAATGATTCAATTCATTATCCCAACATTACTTGCGCATCATCCATTCCTATCATTCGCTTTGTTTGGGGCCAATCTCATCGTCGTTCACGCACACCCCAGTTCTACATCCTACTCTAAGTCTTGTTGCCCCAAGTCTATCGTCCGTCCAGACGATACCGTAATGACAATCACACAGGTTCAATCACTCGGCATAGGGTCATCTGCCTATCCGCTAGGTCAGCTCACAAGGTCATAGTTACAAGTCAAGTTCACGGTTCATCGTGCAAGGTCATCGCACGATGCTCGCCCCAAGTCCTATGGTCAAACCATTCTGTTCGTTCGTACGGGAGTTTCTACCCAAGTTCATTTCACTAAAATTCTAATCATCGAGCAGTGTTCACCCTACTCGCCTTAACACATTCTCCGTTCCAAGTCCGAGCTCGTTTAGGAAAGTCATCCTACGATAGGTTGTCCTCAATCAAATCCTTGACATATCAATATCATGCGTCCGCACTAGCAATTATCGTAGTCTATCTCTTCAAGTATGTTTGATACAATTCACCTATCCATCCTATCCAATTCACATAGTCGATCACAAGGTCGTATAGCTTTGTAATATATCGCGCCCCGATCTCACGCAAGTCTGATTATCCACGGCGGACATGAATCACCATGTCAACGTTCCCGCGAAATAATTGTCTCATCGGAACGTAACTCTTGTGTTGCGTCTAGACTTACTCATTTTCGATACGCGGATTGGGCCTACTCAATCCTCAACTTTACTTCGTCGTCCTTCATAAGTCCGATAAATCCTCCAATTTGCCTTCGCTTCAAACCACAAGTCGAAGCAATCAAAATTGCCATGTCATGATATTTTGAGTTCGATCATTCCCGCTGGACATGAATCACCATGCCAATGCTCACGCGGAACGATCATCCCAAATTCGACGTGATGCATGTGCGAGGCTGGAGTTGCGCTCGCGCAAGACAAGATCGTTGTCGTTGTGGTTATCACCGAACAATCAAGTCACCTCCCTTCTTCATTCCAAACATTCTTTTTTATCCAAATTTTCCAACATTGCATCCTTTGAAATAATAACTTCTAACACGATCATCATTCATCGAATCAGAGTACCCCCGAGTTATCGTACATCGATCTTTGATACGCCTCAATACCATCGATGATGTACATAACCTGACGATCTTCCTTTTGCAATAAATTTTGAGTCGTGCAACTTAATTCCTTAATTTACATTGTCTCGTGCTAACTTTCTCATTGAGCAACGTCCATTCTAAATCCTTAGTCCTTCTCGTATCTCCAAACCAACGTTTTCCATGCATGCCATCTTTCAATCGTGCTATCTTCAATCTCGTCCATGCGTATTTCACCTTAACTCAAGTTTCAATCCCTTCGACTAAATTCAAAATCGCATGCACGATCTTCTATGTTTCCTCGACCAAGACCTCCATTCGTTTCATTGTTCGGACTCTCTATTCAATCGTTTCGTAATTCGCACTACGCATTCTTAATTCGTCCGAACGATATCTCGTTTGAGACTATCGAAGTCAAAACCAACTAAGCGTTACTCGTTCTAAGGCTTCGTGCGATATCATCTCTTGCCGACATACTCGTTTTCTCCGTATATCCTTTTGTCTCGCTCCAACAATTTCTATGACGTCCATACACCACTCAGGGTTCGAGCCATTCGACTAGTCGTCGACACTCATTCTTATTCTTCCTCGAAGCTATCACATACACCACTCGGGATCAAGTTACTCTACAAATCCTCAAAAGGTCATTCGATTCCCAATCGACATGCTCAATTGTGCGTTAGCTCGTTCCTCAAAGTCTAAGAACCACTTCTCGTGTTCGCTTTAGCGTTGGTCAAGTAGCGTCTCTATCGACATTCAGTCTAAATCTCACTTATTCTCGTCCGAACGATAGTCGGTCTCGCTCGCAAACTCGTTTGCACCAAAAGGTCTAGGTGCACGACACTCGGCACAACTTAGCCAAAAGGCTGCATGCATAATCTTCCCGCTCGAACTATACTTCGGTCTCGCGTACTCGTTCACCATTGTCAGCGTAAGGTTATCCAAGTATGCCTTGCGTTTGCTAACTTTTAGCATTTTGGTTTCTTCCGACTCGAGTCCGTCGCATTTTGGCACAAAGGCCTTCGCCTATCGATCCCGTTCAACCGAGTACTCGTACGAGCTTTTGAAAGTATTAGACTTATTGTATGGAACATCCCAAGGCACAACGAGAGAGAGCGTGTACTTCTTTTGTTTCAACGAGCTTTCAAAACTGAGAAAATCGAAATGAAGTCCAAGGACGTAAAGCCGTACTTTGATACCAATCTGTCATGCCCCGCTCCTGCAGGAGTGATCGTCCTCGTTAAGGCATGATGCCGCACGGGCCTAGGTTGCGCCCGTGCAAGGCTAAGTCCAGAAACGGTCGATTCGAGTTAGGCCACAGAGACGCACAAAGTGTTCCCATTTGCAGCGGAAAGTAAATGAACGCAAATTGAAGCAAATTCAAACTCTTTATCGACATTCAAGAAGTTTACAAGCGACGCTAGGCCGAGATTACAAATCGCTCAAGCTCTCTCTCTGAAACATAAAAGGCGTGCCAAGTGGCTTACAAGATGGAATGATTCATGGCGATGTTCCGATACATTATGTCCTGTATATGGTGCTTCAGCTCCTTGCAATGCCCCAAGGCTCCAGAGTTAGCTCCACGCCTTAGCATGTTCGAAGGAAGCTCTGCACCCGCTGAAGTCTCCTGCTTCCTGCAAGCAATCTGTGGGGTTATCAGTACATTGTTATGCACTGGTGGGGAGGCTAGCTCGCCCACAATGCTATCATTACCAAACACGTTCGATTTACTTCTTTGTACCGTCTATCGTTCATTGTCTTTCTAATCTTTCCTTAGGGTCAGTTTCATGGCATATTTTATAACCTATCTCGTGTTGCCGAATTCAATTGTTTGTATGGAAATACATGCACGACTTACCCATACTTACCGTCCGGCCTTCCCTGTCCAAAGTAAACCAAGTTAGTCAACAATTTAGAAAAACTTTCAATGCCAAGGGCGTGTCCCTGCCTCGGGTTCTAGCATGACGTAGGCGTATTTTCTAACTCAATTTCACGAAGTACTCTTTATCCTTTCATGTGTTACATTTCAAGCCTGTTCAGAAGGCACTTCATTTAGTTAACATAGACTACTTTGTTTCAATACAAGGACTTGCACGTGGATTGCCACCAGCAAAGCCCACTTAATCAATATGTACCGGTCGCTGGTATCACAAGCCATTTTGGACATACCCTTGGTAATTTCTCACCTATCATAGCGTACGGTTGGAGCACCTTGATAGTCTCTTGAAATACCCGACCTTACGTCTCCTGGGTGGCCAAGCTCGCACCCAGGCACGGACAGTAAGCCATTTGATTTTCGTCTAGGCCGGCCACGATCCTCCCTTTGATGGTGCCGCTGGAAATCCCTTATTGCTCCCACCTCCCGTATACGATGGGATTGTCCACGACCATTTCGTTTTATTTGTCATTTAACTTAACGGCTGTCTCTGAGCCGTAGGCTAACCCTTAGCCTTAGTACGTTATCGACCAGGTTGGCGGCGGCATCCGTACAGCGTGGGTAGCAAGCCCCGATGCACGTCTCTGTCATACCTGTCGCTAACCATTCCTTCCTTTCTTATCTTTTATTCATTCTTTCTTTTCTTTCTTTCACTTATTCGTTCATTCATTGATTCATTCACATATCACTCATTCTCTTATTCATTCATTCATTCGTTGATTCATTCATTCACTTATTCGTTCATTCATTCATTCATACATTATGCAACTCCCCGTACGGGAGTCGCCTTGGCGACCCATCGGTCCCAAAGTTTTCCAATGTTGCTATACTCTACTCGGAACGACTATGTCGATAGTCTTCCGTTTCATTGTTGTAAACCATTTATTGTTTCATTGTCGAATGCATAAGAAACTCGAAATATAAGCTTGTGCCTTAGCACGAGCGTGGAGCACGGTACGAGAGTTCTCACATTTTTCATGTTCTTTTCCATATTCTATACAAGCATACAAGATGGGATTATTCCCTTAGTTAGGTGCGTTGAGTCATTTATTAGCATGCGCGGCGTTATCGTCTAGCGATTCTAGCCATAGTGTCCGTATTGTTATGTGTCTAGGCTAAGCAAAGACGGGTTCATCGGAGCCACCCACCTTAGCGATGTTCGCATCGGCCGAGCGATACTCCGAGCGCGCCTTTGAAAGTCTAAGTCTGGATTCATCCTTGACGGGCCAATGTAAGCCCTGTATCGATTCTTCATCAGGTCGATGCCAACTCTTCGGGTCGACGGCTCGTTTGAGTCGTTACAGTTGCCGTTTGAATCGGCGTTCCACTAGGGCGGAGCGGGTCATTACACTTTGAATCATGCTAGTTTTGTCTGGATTGCGCCAGCTTACTGTCTGAGTTGTGCCAGTCAACTCGAGCTCGATTCTTCAGCATAGATTGCGTAACTGTTTGGGCTATAAATAGCCGTACACTCCGTGCCTTTCATTTTTCACCAATCATGACTTTCTCGAAACCCTACCTCATTCTCTTCTTCATGATCTCCTTTCACCACTCTGTCTCTTCTTCTTCCCGATTCAGAAGCTTCTTCGACAAACCCAAATGGCGACCAGGAGATTTGATGTTAAGAAAGGAAAGGGCTTCGCCGAGCCTTCACCTCGTACTTCATCATGTAAAACACAACGATGTGTGTATCAATACGTTCGGTCTTTGTCACAATAAGAGACTGTTAATCTGGCCATAGAAGGTAAGCACTTGATCATAGACCCGATCATTGATCACCCTATTTAGGGTTTGGCCGGCTCCTGGCGTCGTGTACCCACTCTTTTTAGAGTGGGATGCAACTCATAACTTGTGCCTCCCTTTTTAGGGTTTGTTTACTGTCGACCCATGTTGCACGACGCTTCGAAATCTGTGTTGTATTTTGGGCACAATTTTGACGCGTTGCGCAGCAAGATGCGGCATAACATGATTGTTTGCGCAACCTGATGGCCGCGCATGTTGAGTGCGGCGTAATATGGGTGTCACACAACTTGACTGAAATAGAGCATTAAATACTCGGTTCATTCCCAACGATGAACCTATTTATGGGGCACTCTTTTCGAAACATCTTTTTTTTCTTTCTCCCTCGTTAAGTGATACATGCCCATTTATTGGGCAGACGAAGAGTTAGCAGGAGCCGACCTTCACCGTATATATAGGCATGAGGTTGCAATCCTCTATCCTCATTCACACTCATGGCACCCAAGAAGGCGAACCTTACTGTCAATGGCGAGGCTTCTGAAGAGAAGTCAAATTCTGCGCCTATGGCGTATCTGCTGGAAGCCGATCCATCCATAAGGGCGGAGAACTTCCTGAACTGCTTTGGCCTGACCCCAGCAGTCTTCGCTCGTTCCCAAGGTGGGCCATCGTCTTCCGAAGATCGTGGCACATAGGAACAGAGGAAAGGATTCCTCCGTCTGATATATCGTTCGGGGATCCACAATATAGAGGAGTTGAGCGCTGCTTTGCGCCAGGATGATGGCGGAGAGAAGAAATGACGTGACATTTTAATATAATGGCTATAGTGCCTTTTAGTGTATGTCTCTTTTTCTTTTCATTATGAAATGAAAGACAGTTTAACTTTATAAATCCTGGCACATTTGAACTTTTGTCGCATAACTGTGTTAACACGTCTCGATTTTGGGCATATGTGAGCTATGTTGTGTAACTGTCTTGATATATGCCGCACTTTCTTGGTTCTGACAATCATCAACTTCCAAATACCATGTGGTGTTTCTTCCTGAAATATATGCCTATAGACGCGCATAACGTTTCAGCTTCAATTGTACATGAATAGTTGCGATAAGAAAAATACATTTACTGTATTATCTTCTTCTTTCTGATGTTTGCAGGGGACCAACTGACAAAAATTCCCAGAACCGACATCGGTGATCTTGGATGCTATGAAGTTGAACCACTTTGACACACACATCAGATAGCTCAAAACTCTTCATGCTTAAAAGGGTTTCCTCGAGATGGTAGGAAGGGGCTTTATACATGAGAGTTAGACGGTGGAGACACAGAATTAGGAATTGTATCACGAGGGTGATCTCATTCCTACTTCTCATGAAGGGTCGTCTCTTCTCCACCAGTTGTATTGACAACAAATTTTCTTCGAGCTGCTGCACTCCGTGGTTCTCCTCTCGTCTTTCTGAGAGAGAAGACCAGAGTTGATTTCGTTGCCTTGCTCGCTGCTTCAGGTCGAGTCGACAAGGAACTGGCACCAACAAAAAGATCCAAAGATGTAACAGACCTTCATTTGTTAGATTTAGAATGAAAATTCGAGATGTAATAGATTTCCATTAAGATGTATCTATATTTTTAAAGAAGGAATAAAGAATAATTTTTTCTTCTTTATGATTTGATTTGATGTGATGATATAGAAAATAGAATCCAGAGGTAATGTGGACGTGAATTCATTTTTTCTATTGATAATCTTCAAGTCAACTGGGACTCAAAGACGGGAAAATATATCTAAAAGACGATATCTGTGATAAAACAAATTTTATCATAAAGAAAAGAAATCTTTTAAAACATCTGGGTTTCAAAAGACAGAATTGATGATTCGGATATGCTCCACAAGGGATTTTGAGTTTTTATTATCTTGTGGCTTTATTTACGAAAAAGTAATAAATGATAATAAATGTAGGCCCATTCACAAAATGAAATAGAGATGAAAAGACTGATGAATAAGCATGTCTTTTCGAGGAAATGTCGCTTCGATTCCCGAGACAGAATGTTTTGGCTTTTCTGTCTATAAATAGTGTAAAACTTTTCTGAGGGCATTATTCACCCCTTTTCTTTCATTTACAAATGTCTTCAGAAGATATGCCTAAGGAGGTGAAAGTCATTTCGAAGATCGAAACCGCTTTCGACACTCCTTCCGACGAGCCTCCGCCACCTACTCAGCCAGAAGTCGAAGAAAGCTCGGTTGTCCCTGGACAGAAGCAGGACATTTTCGCCAAATCGGTGGAGCCTGGGAGTACTACCGACGAAGAAGCTCTGAGGAAAGCTTCATGTAAATTGTTGGAGTCGTCCAACAATAATGTATTCGAGCTCCTTGCAAAATTTGTCTTCGATCAGGAGGGCTCTGGTCCTCGTTAATTTTATGTATTTCCTTCACTCTGAATTATGCAATAAAAGGAATTTTATTTACGTTCTAAGTCTCTGTGTTGACATTTTTTTTGTCTTTAAACATAATATTTCTTGAGAAACTTTCCATTGATAGGTATTATGGCGACTCGACCATCCATACCAGTCAATTGATAAGCTCCGTTGGAAAAAACTTTACTTACAATGTAAGGTCCTTCCCACTTCGCTTCGAATTTGCCTTTGCTCATATGCGTCATAGTTATAGAACGTCTGACGGTTAGAACTAGTTCTCCTTTCTGAAATGTTCGGACTTTGACTTTAACGGTTGAAGGCTTTTGATAGACGAGCTTGGTATAACTCAATATGTTATTGAGCTAGGAGCCGTTTCTCGTCAAGCGCTTCAAGCTCCTGAAGTCTCAGACAATCATTGTTTTCGGTTGTGAGTTCATTGGCAATGGCAATCCTTAGGAAAGGGATCTGGATTTCCAATGGTAAGACGGCCTAGCATCCATATACCAAAAAGAAAGGTGTGCAACCTGTAGGAGTACGTATAGTAGTACGGTAAGCCCACAGACATTCTCCAAGCTTTTTACTCCAGTTTTGTTTATTGGTAGAAACAAACTTCTTGAGGAGTTTGATGATGGTCTTATTAAATGCTTCTGCCAACCCGTAAGCTACAGGATTGTAAGCTGTAGAAGCAATATTATTGATCATGTTGTCATCGCGAATCGAGTGAACTTCTGACTGATGAATTATGACCCATTATCATAAATGATTCACCGAGAAACAACAAATTTGTAGATCACATGATGCTTAATAAAATTGATAACGCTGCTTGTCTTGACCTCAGCTAGAGGTATAGCTTCAGCCCACTTTGAGAAGTAATCGGTTATGGCCAATATGAATCGATGTCCTTGAGACGAGGGAGGGTTGATAGGACCAATGACATCCATGCCCCAAGCTTCAAAGGGCCAAGATGCTGCCGCCGGGTGAAGAAATTCTAATGGTTGATGGATGAAGTCAGCATGGATTTGACATGCTCGACACTTCCTTGCATACTCGATTGCATCAGATATCATCGAGGGCCAATAGTAGCTCATACGGCGAATAGGATCCTATAATTTAGGACCAGGTTGATGTGCGCCACAAACACCGTCATAAACTTTACGAAGTACATGTTTTGCTTCTTTTTCTCCCGTAAGACAGCGTAGGAGTAAACTGTCAAACGTTCGTCGGTAGAGTGTCTTTGTAGCATGATTATATAAAATCTGAGTGACTGCCGACGAATTATTGTAGCCTCATTAGGATCTTCGGGTAGGATATCATGGACTACGAGGTCTATGAAAAGAGTCCTCCAGTCTTTACTGATGGCACAAATTTTAATTGAATTGTTGAATTCCATGTTTGAGTTGTTAACTTCAATATTTAAGTTATTCTCAAAACAAAATAACTCTCTATTAGTGATGACAATCATTTGTTGTTTTCTTACTGGAATTGCTAATACTGCTGCAAGATTAGCGAGTGCATCAGCTTTCGTGTTACACGCTCAGCGTACATGTTCGATGAAGAAGCCTTTGAATGAAGTAGCCATCCTGATCGCCGCATCATGATATGGGACCAGATCTTGATGTCGAACTTCGTATGTGCCTCTTACTTGATTGACAATCAGTTTGGAGTCTTCGTAGATACTCAATATCTAATTGTTTAGCCAATTAGAGACCAATGAGTAGAGCATTGTATTCAGCCACGTTATTGGAACACGACTCATCTAAAGAATAAGCTCTTTGAATAGCTAACCCTTCTGGTGAGACGAGGACGATTCCGACTCCAGCAACAATAGCACCTTTTGGTCCGATTCTGGATACACCATCAAAGAATAGATGCCAGGTAAGAATTTCTTCTGAAATCATGTTGGACTCCAAAGTTTCGTCTGGAATCTCGTCGTAGAGTTTAGACGTTTCGGGAATTGGATGAGCTGCAAGAAAGTCAGCGAAGGCTTGTCCTTTAACAGACTTTTGAGGAACATAAACCATATCATATTGTGCTAACAATATGGCCTATGTTGCAAGCCTAGAATTGAGTGTACTGGACTTTTTATTAGGACCTGGAGAGGGTTAACTCTAGAAATAACATGAATAGTTTGGCCAGTGATATAATGTCTCGTCTTTTGAACAACAAACATCAAAGTTAGACATTCTTTTTCCACTGGAGTGTATCGATGCTCAGCTCCAATCATTGTACGGCTAAGGTAATAGATAGCCTGTTCATGACCTTCTTTATTCTTCTGAGCTAATAAAATACCTAGGAAATGGTCCATTGCTCGAACATACATCAGGAAGGGTATTCCTGAGACTGGAGGCACTAGAACTGGAGGGTTCATCAAGTACCGCTTTATGTCTTCAAATGCTTGTTGACATTCTTCAGTCCAAATAAAAGATACACCTTTCTTCATGAGTTGAGTGAACGGTCTACAACGTCCAGAGAGATTTGAGATGAATCTCCTGATATATGCAAGCCGTCCCTGGAATCCTCATGGCCCGTTTAGGTTGCGTGGAGGATGCATCTCTTGAATGGCTTTGATTTTCTCAGGGTCAACGTGTATACCTTTAGAGGTAATAACGAATCCAAAAATTTGCCACTAGAGACTCCCAGGAATGACTTGGTGGGATTCATCTTGAGTTGATACTGGCGCATTAGATCGAAAATAGTTCTCAAGTCTTGAATGTGGTCTTCTTTTAGACGACTTTTGACAGCAATATCGTCAACATAACATTCAACAGTCTTTCGTAAATAATCACGAAAGATGGTACTCATGGCTCGCTGATAATTTGCACCAGTATTCTTATGACCAAACGGCATGACGGTGTAGCAATAGACTCCAAGAGGAGTGCAAAAAGATGTATGTTTTCCATCTTTTGGATGCATCTTGATTTGATTATATCCTGAGAATCCATCCATAAAGGACATACGTTCAAATCCGTAAGTATTGTCGATCATGACATCAGTGATTGGAAGAGGGAATTCGTCTTTGGGACAAGCTTCATTAAGGTCTCTGAGGTCGATGCAGACTCGGACTTTCCCTGTTTTCTTCAAAACTGGGACAATATTAGCCACCCAGTCTGGATGTTGTTCTTCTCTGACGATACCGCAGGCTATAAGTTTCTTGACTTCAGCTTCTATGGCATCCATCATGTCGGGTCAAAACCGATATTGTTGCTGCTTGACTGGTTTCATATTTGGCAGAATGTTAAGCTTGTGGGTAGCGATCTGAGGATCCAACCCTGGCATGTCTTCATAGCTCCAAGCGAATACATCAATGTATTCTCTAATGAGTTGGATCAAATCCTGTTTATCCGCTTCATAGAGGCTTTTGCTGACAAATATCGATTTTGGAGAAGTTTTATTTTCAACATTGACTTGAACCAACTGATCTTTAGTAGGTGGCTCACGTTGCTCAAAGCGAAGTTCCCATTGAGTATCCATCCTTTGTACCCGAGGATCAGATTCATAGGCTTTGGCAAAGTCCGTCATCTTCTGAGAACTCGGCAGTTACCATATTGGAAGATAGAGTCACTCGATGGACGTGCCCTACACTGGTGTCTGAATCCCATGAGACAGAATCAGAAGAGTTAGATCGTTTTTCTTTATCAGATTCGGAAGCTTCTAGAGTTGGAATTGGTGAAGAATAACCTAATCCCCGCTTCGTTTTGCTGTAGTATTGTTGTAATTTTCCTTTCGGAGCAGGAATACGAATAGGAGTTCGCCTTCTTTTTCTGTAATTGAGACCAGCTTTAAAATTATAGTCCATCTTTTGAATGATATCTTTTGATTGTTGACTATAACGACGTAGTTGAAGTCTTCTGTTATCGTGATTTTCATCTTCACCATCGGACGTGATCTTCTGTTCTGTTCCTTACTAAAAGTATAGGAAGTTCATCTTTCTTCCTGGAAGAAACTAAGAAGAAGGAGTCTTGCATAGGCTCGAGCAATACTTCATTTTGGGAAGCTTCAATTGCTCCTATGGTGAGTGGTTTGAAGTTATCTAACATTTTTAAATAACATCGAGTATAATAAAGAACATCAGTATACTGTAAAGGAGATGCTACTTTATTGATTTGTACATCATCATTTACAACATGATTCTTAGCCTTAACAGAAGGCTTAGTAAGGTTGATAACCAGAGGAGGAAAAGAAGAAGGTGAAGGTTTGTTACGACGAGGGTCGATAATAAGAGGCTCAGAAGAGAAGTGAGCTTTTGTTCCCTTTCTACAGTAGGAGGTTTGTTATGAGAAAAGATGTATATCAATGTCTGAGAAAAAATGGGACGAGTAGCACATCCTTTGACGGGGATCATGAGAACATCTTTTGAAGTATGTTTCTGATCTTTCTCACTATCCATCGCCAATACAACTTTCATGAACTTCTTCTTGTACATCCGAGAGTCCGTAAAATATGCTTCAATACCCCTAAAAGGATTTAGGTCGGCTACTTCCTTTTGGACTTCTCCATTGACGTCCACATATTTGAAGCATTGATGTAAAGTGGATGGTACAATATTATGCTCATGCAGAAAGGGTCTTCCCAGCAAAGCATTGTAAGAGCCATGATTATCAATCACGTAGAAAGTAACCTTTGTACGAAGATTTCCTATTTGAACTTTCAGGCGGATCTTTCCCAAAGGTTCACTTCTTCCAGAATTGAATCCTAAGATTGTCGTAATGGTTGTTGAAAGATTGTATACAGGAATCTTTAATACATCTAGTAGAGTCTTTGGCATGATGCTAAGTGCAGACCCAGGATCGATCAAAATGCGATCAACCTTCATGGTATCGACATATCCTGTGAAGTAGAGGGGTCGGTCATGACGATTATCTTCCAACAATATCATCTTGTGTAAAGGTGATGTTTGGCATCAGCTCCATCACACTATGACAATGAAGGCATGTTATAGCCTCTTCCTCTAGTTTCTTAAGGAATGTTAGACAAGTATCAGCTTGCATCAAAGCTTCACTCAATGTTTCTCGAGTTTCCTTCGAAGAGACGAAGTAGCTCAAAAATTGACAATCTTGTCGGGTATTAGCCACTGAGCCAGTATATCAAAGTTATACGGCTTCACAAGTCCCAAAGTTGGAGTCTTCTTCAATACTTTATCAAAATGGACATGCTATTTTCCTTTGTCATCTATCGTCTGTTTGGGAAGAGTTGGCTCTACTGGAGGTGATAAAGCTGATGGAACATTGACAGCAGGAGAAGATGGTGCTTGAGGAGCCTCCAAAGCTGGAGCAAGATTTTTTGACCTTCTGAATAGTCTCTTAGGTAAGGTTTTCCAGACCTGGTACCAGTTAAGACTTCTTCTTCGGATACAGGCTCAAAGGACACCATATGGAAACTATTTGCCTGTATCTTGTTTCTGGAAGGTTTCTTTTGGCAAGATGGAGATTGTCCAATAACCCAAACCAACCCGAGATTGGTTGTGAGAAAGACATAGGGAAAGAGGTACATGAGATCCCTTTCCATGGTTCAAACTAGAGGCCTTTTGTAGATCATATCCCATTTTCGTCATTACTTCACGAGACTGTGGACTATACCGATGGAAAGCTGGTTGGTATTTGGCTTCTGACTTTGACAATGTTGTCTCAGCAGGGGAAGAAAAATAAGGATTATCTGCTGCCGAGATGAAGGTGGCAGTTAGAGGTGGAAGACAATGTTCACCAAATGAAATCATATGACATGATTTATTTTTAGTGGTCTTCTTAGACTTGGTGGAAGAAGATGGTGTTTCAAAGTCCGCCACTAAATCTGGATGGATCCATATAATTTCCCCTTTATCAGTAGACAGAGGAACAAGACCATCAGTTCGTGCAGGTAGAAGATTAACAATCTCCAAGTAGTTCTTGAGATGGGGATGACACCGTCCTGCACAAGTTGAGCTGGAAAATTTCTAAACTTTAAAGAGACGACATTAGCCGTTACAGTTTTTCGTCATGTTGGAGAGTGATTGCACCGGAATTGACCATCTCCTGAATTTTACCCTTGAGCACATAGCACGCTCGAGTTGGATGTCCAATAAACCTATGGTAAACAAATATTTAGGATGGTCAGTCTTACCAACTTCCTCTGGCCATTTTGGTTCTGGCAGTTGACGTTTATTGCTCTTGATGAGACAATCAAAGATACTCATGATATCATCTTCATCAAAAAAGCATTCTTCTTTTGGACGTGGTACCCGTTATGGTGGTGCTGTTGGGATAGATGTTGGCTGATTTACATTGATGGCTAGGGCTTCTTTGCCTTTGAGATTAATGGCCAAAGTCTTCTTGCTCTTGCGATCGTTCTGACGGCCACTATTATTTGGTGTAGCGTGTTCATCTTTGTCAAGGTTAGGCATTTGAATACCTAATTGCTTGAACTTGTTAGCGCTCTCTTCTTCTGCTTTGGCGTTCACTATGAAGGAAGGCCAATTCTGGAATTGTGTTGATCCTGTCAACATGCTGATTATAGGCAACATGTTTGATTTGTAAGTGTCTATAGTCAAAGCATCTGGGGTTCCGAGAGGTATTTTGAGTGCTTCACGGCAGAATCGTTCAATAAAATGTTCAGTAGTTTCATTATATCGTTGTTTGATTTTGATGAGAGCAGACGTAGTCATGTCGTTGGTTCCCTCATAAAATCATTCCAAGAATATTTGTTTGAAGCCAGCGAAAGAGGTAATACAACCATCTGGTAAACTACGATACCATTCATATGCTGCACCAGCTAAACAGCCGACAAATACTCTAGTAAGAAGAGCATCATTTGGTTGAAGTTGATCAGTTATTACTTCAAAGTGATTGAGGTATTGACTTGGAGACGTGCTGCCATAAAATAGCATAATAGTAGGGAGTTTGTATTTAGAAGAAAATTGGACCTCTTTCCATTCTATGGGATATGGCTGTTTGATCCCAAGCTTATGCAGGCCATCCTTCTGTTTGAAAGCTTCAAATTGAGTACGTAAAAGTTTTACGGACTCACTGGTATCTCCCGTTGATTGTAGAGGAGTGGATTGATTTGATATGTTAGGAGGGGGTACCGCATGATAAGTACCACCCCCGGTACCAGATTGACTTGGAATAGCCTGCGCAAGAATGGAAGCGGTGTGAGGGGACTGTACCCCCAGATATTTATGGGAGCTGATGTTGTTACAGGTTCCTGAGTCGGAATCAATTTGCGACCGGTGGAACTGTATGTTGTGCCATAATCACAGCATGCATGCCTGTCATCATCTCAGCCATGTTCTTCAAACTAGCCACCAAAGCAGCAATTCTCTGCTCTTGACTATTAGAACTGGAAGTATCTTGATCTTCTATGACGGCATAAGCAGTCACTTCTCTAGCCTTTGAAGATGAGCTAGTGGAAATGATGGTCCTTTCAGAACTTTTACTGTCAGCATCAAAGTCATATAAAGAACCACCCTCCAGAATAAGTGATAGGGATATCTTTTGACGGAAGGAATCTTAGTTAGAATCAAGAAGATTCCTTTGACCGATTGTGTCTTGGTCGAAAAGAAGATTCTTTTGACCGATTATTTTTTGGCTTCTTGTTCTAGTATATTGGTATACTCCTTCACCGGATTCATGAATCTAATCTAAGTACTGTTGACTGGGATTGCGGGATACATTACGTCTTGGACGTTTTCTACCCCCAGTGCTTCGAGATGCCATGTTGACAGGAGCATAGAGTAATTCATCTTCGTCCACTAGGATTGGTTCAGGAGTCTGAACATAATTCAAACGGTCAAAGACTGACCGCTTGGCTAACTGACAACAATATTTGATGACAACTTCATGGTGGTAATTGTAATGATGCTGTTGGTCCACCGCTGGACGGAATGGATTTGCAACCTTCCGCTTCTGTATTAAGAGTTCACGGAGGTCACTAACAGGACGAGAAAAAGTTGTAGGAATGTAGTCCTTGACGATATTCGGGACATGGTTCCTGTTCTTGAGGTGTCCCGTACCTTGAGTGTACAAGGACGTGTTAAGCTGGTTAGCATAAGTCTAAGGATTTTTTACCTCAGAATTCTTCCTCTGGCGCAAGTTAGCAACTGGTGCAGGTTGCGCTTGATAAATCTTGTGATTTTTCGAGGTTGACCCTAATTGGCACATGTTGATATAGGTGCGTAAGTCTGATAGGGGAGCTACTTGTGCATCTACTTGAGATACTAGCAGTTTGCCTTGTCGGGATCTTGAAATACATAGGGTTGGTAGATCCTGCCATTACCTCTTTGGAGTAGGCATAATACCCTTTTGCGTGGAAAGTTTATTCTGAGTAGAACCTATTTTCCCGACAGAGATTTGGTTGTCTCTGTTAAGGAGAATAGGATTCCTATCTGAATTAGCAGTACTTTCCACCCAGTCAACGACTCGAGCAGAATAAGGAAAAGCTAAATAGCGTTTTCCTTGATTTAGTGATTTTTCACTAAACTTCTGGTTTGGTGGCAAAGAGGGAGCCACTAAACAGCATTTTTTTTTATGTTTCGCTAGTGCAGAAGTATGTGCAGGTTGCGCCAGAGCATGAACATGTGCAAGTTACGCCAGAGCAGGAACATATGCAGGTTGCGCCGAAGCAGGAATATGCGCAGGTTGCGCCAGGGAGGAAAAGGCCAAAGGGTGCTTTCCTTTGTTTTGTCCAGCAGTGTGTCGAGACGAATTCCCCTTCAATTTCAGATTCGGAGAAGTAGAGGGGTTAGCCAAAAGGCTGTTTCCCTTAGGTTGCGCCAAAGCAGTGATGGGTGCAAGTTGCACAGAAGCGAGAACAGGTGCAGGTTGCACCAGGGAAGAAAAGGCCAAAGGGCAATTTTCTTTGTTTTGGACAGCAGTGTGTCGAGACAAAGTCTCCTTCGATTTCAGAATCGGAGAAGTGGAGGAATTAGCCAAAAGACTGTCTTCCTTAGATTTCGCCAAGGCAGTGATGGGCGCAAGTTGAGCAGAGGCAGGGGATTGTGCCATCAAGGACTTAGGAGTCCAAATAGAGCGCGTCTTGCTCTTAACAGCGGTAGCAGTGCGCTTGGCATCCCCAGTATTGATCATGGCCTCGTAGGCTGTCTGGTCGACTTGAACGACCAGAGTCTTCTGCGTCTTGCCGATTGACGCGGTATCCCATTGAGTTGTCACTTTCTCGTCGGAGGAGAAAGTCGTCCCCAGCAGATTCGCCATTTTGTTTGCAAGAACAAAAAGTCTTTATTACAAACTTAGAAAAGAGTACAAGAGTACAATTGATTTTTGGGAAAGTACAACTATAGGAATCTGATCAGAGGACGATCACTTTATCCCTTGGACGATGTGATATCGAAGACATGAGCCTCTGAAGAATGCAACAGCACTTTAGCAGGAGATTATGATCATTTTTGATGATTTAAGATTGATTTGAAACTTTATTTATAGAGTTCTTGAAATAACTGTTTAGCAGTTATTCTGGGTTGCATGCATTTCAGGTTGTGCGCCTCCTGTTCACTTGTGCGTATGGTTGCACTAACTGTTATGGACGCATGGCATCATTTAATTGAGATGCACGTGATCGTGGGTAGTGTAGTGGGCACGTTCTGTGAAGTTAGTGGCTTGTGCGCCACGTCACTCTGTTCTGAACACTGTTTGATCACCTTGTGCGAGCTTCATCAGGTTGCACGTGGCACAATGTAGCAACTTACGCGAGCGGTTGTACCAACTGCTGTAGACGCGTGGCATCGTTTGATTGAGAAGCGCGTGGTCGTAGGCAGTGTAGTGGGCATGCTCTGCGAAGTTGGTGGCTTGCGTGCCACGTCATCCTATTTTAAAATAAGAGTTGATCAAGTGGCGCCAACTTGTCAGGCTGCGCATGGGCGCAACTCAACAACTAGCGCCTTTGACTAGGTCTTCTGTGCTGTACTAATTAATTCTCATGCCACTCAATGACTTGCGTGAACCAGCTGTCAGCATTAATTACATGCTAACAAAATCTTCTCGAGCGCCGCATTGTGCGGGATTCGAATGAATTTTCTTTAATCTTTGTGCTGTCAGTTGTCAGGTAATGATGATGCCAACACAACTTCTCGAGGAAGTGCGCCACGTGGCGCTCGCGCAACCTGACTCTAGCACAACCAGATGTTGGCACAACCTGATGCTGCACAACTTGATGGTTTGGCACAACATAATGATTTGGCGCCATCTGATGATCGAACACTTTAATGGGTGGCGTAGCTAGATTTTTAGCCTCTACAGTTTCATCAACAACTTCTTCTTGGACTATGTTCTTATTAGAAACTTTAATTTCCTGCGCACCCTTATTGTTCTCCAGAATATCCGTAAGAACAATGCTTTTGTGGCTTGCAAATTTATCTTCAAAATATTCTACGACGCGAGATTCAATGATATGATTTGATTCAATATCAAGAAATCTTCGAGCATCACTCTTTTCGGCATAACCCAATAAGATTGTCTTCGTAGTCCTCGTCCCGAGCTTCTGAATCTTCAGATCTTGGAGCTTCACATATGTCAGACACCTCCACACTCGAATGACATTCAAGTTTGATCTGACTTTGAACCAGAGTTCATGAGGAGTAATGTCCGAAGTTGCTTGCGGCCCTCTATTCAGAATAAAAGTGGTCGTCAATACAGCTTCTCCAAAGTAGCATTTTGGAAAATCTGCAGTCAACAACAGTGGGTTTATTATTTCTATCAACTCTGTTCTTTCTTTCTGCTACTCCGTTTGATTGAGAAGAATATGGAGTAGTAGTCTCGTTGATAATTCCATGTTCTTTACAGAACGATACGAATTCATAAGACCGATACTCTCTGCCTCGATCACTTCTTATTCTCTTGAGTTGTTATCCAGTTTTCCATTCAGCTTTGGCTCTGAACTCTTTGAACTTCTCGAATACTTCGTCTTTAGCCTTGAGCAAGTAGACGAACGTATATTTTGAGAAGTCATCAATGAAGGTTATGAAATACTTCATCCAGTCTTTTGTAGAGAACTGTTTGAAGTCATAGATATCGGAGTGTACCAACTCTAGAAGATATGTGCTTCGATTAACCTGAGGAAAGGGTTTCCTTGTGATCTTCGTCTGAGCACATACTTCATATTTCTCTACTTTACCCCCACATTTGGAGACAAGTCATAGACTAGACATTCTGTTTGTTCTTTGCAATGAACATGTCCTAGTCTATTATGCCACAACTCAAGAGTATAATCAGAATGAGCGATTGCATTAATAACATTAGACTGATTTACAAGCTGAAGTTTAAACATTCCTTCGGTATAAAATGCTATCCCGAAGTATGTTCCTTTTATGGACATCACCATCTGACCAGCATTGATGTCCATCCTTAGGCCTGCATTACAGAGTAAGCCTCCAGATATCAGGTTCTTTGCCATAGCAGGTACATGCTTCACAACTTGAAGCGTCAGAGACTTTTTTGAAGTCAGCTTCAACACCACCGTCCCGATCCCTTGTACTTCAGCTTGTGCCTAGTTTGCCACCATTACAACTTCAGAAGTTGGTATTTATGTGGTGAACCATTCCTTGCTTGAGCAGACATGGCAGGTGGCACTAGTGTCTACCCACCAGTCAGAGTCAACCCCCACCGTAGTGGCCTGTACGTGCAATCATGACAATAACGTTAGTGATCATTGAAACTTACTAGGCTCACCTTGCTCTGATTGCTTGGGCTTTGATTTGCATTCACTCTTGAAGTGGCCCTTCTTGCCACATTTGAAGCAAGCCAGTTGAGACTTTGGCTTCTATTACTTGAAATAAGTCTCCTTCACTTTCAGATTATTGGGGTCCTTCTTCTTGTTGTGGGAAGCCGCCTGCTTTTCCTTGGATTCCTTGGTGTGGACCAAATTGGCGTTAGCCATCTGTTTTGATAGAGCGTCCACCTTCAGTTGATCCCTCATCTGGTCCTTAATATAGATTTCTTACAGGAGATCTTCGAGACTGATCTCCAATTTTTTTCTATGCATGTTCGCATAGAATTTGCTCCATCCAGCAGGGAGCTTAGAGACGATTCCCCCAACAACAAACTTGTCATTGAGGGGCATCCCCTCATCTTCCAATTTCTGATGCAGCTTCAAGAACTCTTTCACCTGAGGCAGCATCGTCTTCTCGTCTTCAAAGAGCCATTTTTGATATTTCTCAACGAAAATATCTTGCTCATGTTCTTGTCATCTTCATACAATTTTTCCAGAGACTCCCATATCTCTCTGGCAATAGTCTTCTTAGAATATGATTCTGCCAGGGAGTCCTCCATAGCATTAATGATTATAAGCCTACAGAGGCTATTCTCCCTTCTTTATTTGGTCTGAGTTTTAGTAGCAGCAGTATTGCGACTGCAAACTCAGTTTCTGGAACATTTGGTTCTTCCTCAGTTAGCACGTGGTCAACTTCTGCAAGTTAAAGATTAAGGCTTACCTTTCTTTCAGATTTGGTAGTGCTCTCCATCAAATTTTTCTAACTTGTTAAAGTTGGAATTGATGAGAGCAGAACGAGAGTTTTCCATCTTTGAATTCTAGCTTTGAGATTGTTAGTCATGGGGCATAAATTATCCAAAAAAACTGATTTTATGCAAAACTACAAAGAAGGTGCCTGACAGAGATCCCGAAGGATTATGAGAAACGAAATCAAATATAACACTTCGAAGAAGGCACAAAAGATTTCGTAGCAGAAGCGATAAAATTCCACTAACAATGCAACAATATCTGATTAGATCAGAACTGTACTCATTCAGAACGAGTTGCAAGTGGATGAACAGAAGAAAAATGGACGAAATGAGAGAATGGCCTGCTGGGGTGAATGATCACCAGCGCTCAAAGCTAGATTCGTCCTCATACGATCAACTTCCAGAAACCAGCAAGTTCAGAGATGAACTTTTGGAACACTCTGCTCTTCTGACTCCTCGACGCAAAGACTCCTCGGATGGCGATTCCTCTATTCTCTGCTCTCGTAAATTTCGTAAGAAAATTGAAAGGAATGAACTGTCCTGAATGAGAAAAGAATGCAACTTATATAGACGCGCGCAGTAACCGTCCAGTATGTAAAACGTTCGAGACGTGAGAAAAACTGCTCTCGAACGTTTTGTAACCGCTCAATCGTGCACATACACGATTGAGCCAATTGGCGCACAACATGCGCCAATAACTCATAGCGTGCTAATTGCGCACAATGTGCGCTTACTGTGCACAGCGCGCACAGCGCTGTGCCAACTGTGCACAATGCACATTGCGCCAACTATGCGCCATCGGACAATGCCAATTGGTTGTACGATCGTCTGCGCAGAGTGCGCCAGCAAAATGCCACATTACGCCTCATGATCCCGAGTCCGAGGTGCTAACCCCTACGGGGCTTAGCTCCAAAGGAATAAATTTCAAGAGCATTATAAAAACACAAATGCTTCATTATTGATTTAATCTTTTTTCCACTAGAAAAATACCCCTACATGGCACCCATGTGCCTCTCCACAACCACATGTGTATCTCTCAACAAGCAAAGCTTATATAAAGAGATACCCACCATTTGGCCTAGGCAAATATGGGACTTTGTTTCTATTGCTAAAGGCCAAAACAACAACATAGTGTACCTCTCAAATAATGTCGGTATTATCTTGTATCCATATCTTATCCTTGTCCATATTAGTGTTTGTATTCTTGTAACATAGTACTTCAAGCTATAAGCTGGTCTTGAAGTTCATATATAATGACTCCTGTCATTCCAGTTGGTTAGTTTTAACTTTCACTAGTATTAGCTAGTCAATACCTCCTTACTAACAGGCAATAAAGCATTTTTTGCTACCATTCTGATGTGTGGATATGGTCTAATTTATGTGGTCATAGTGCAAGTGGATACCTATCGAAACAAACTTGGAAGTCCAACTCTTTTTTCCCATTATTTCTGAGAGACGTCCATATATAATTTGTGCATTTTTTTTATAAAGAAGGTTTACAGATTTCTATAACTTATTAAGAAGCACTACCACAACAGAGAAACTAGCATAAAATTGTCAAGGTAAAGGTTAGCAAATAGTATTTTTCAACAAGATACATCATACGAGGAATTGATATACGTCTACTAATGTATCTTTGGGGAAATCTAGGACATAAACGAAAGGGATTTTCAAAAAATACCTCTAATACTTCAACAAAAATTATTAGTTGCTCATTTTTCAATAAGGTTGCAAATGAGACTGCTAACATAGATGAGTGACAATACATTAAAGGATAGGATAAACAATGAGTGTATGCATGGAAAGTCAGATGTAATATTGATTGACAACAAGATGAGAAAAAAATTGAATTGTGTAGTTTGGACTATAGTTTATATATTTGTCGATACTGATATGTATTGTCCATATCATATTAGTCTGATATTGCCTCTAACTTCATAGTGTAATTTGGGTCGGGCTGGGCCGACCGGACTGGACCCGGTTTTGACCAGGTTTGATCGGACCTGGGGGGTTGGGCTCAGCCCGGATTGGGGGGCGGGCCTGTACGGGCCGGCCCGGTTCCCTGAACCCCGAACCCAGTTCGGACCTACGGCCCGATTTTTATCGGGCCGGGCTGAACCGGGCCGGTTCAGGGTTGGACCGGCCGGACCGGTTTGGTTTAAGAAACCTTTTTTTATATGTTTAAAAAAAACTTTAAAAAAAAAAAATTAAAAATTTAAACAAAGTTATCCAAAATAAAGTTTTCTAAATTTTTTTCTTAAAAAATGTAAATTAGTATAATTTTAAAATGTATAATTCAAAAACTAAATTAGTTAATAAGATTAAAAACATATAATAAAAATTAGTACAATTTAAATTAGTATAATTGAAAAATATTTTTATTAATGTTTACAAAATTTCTATAAAAAAATTGTACATGTATAATAAAATATAGAAAACGAATTGTACAATTAATTTGCTAAATGAAACATGAATTGTAAAAAAACATGTACAAGTTAATTTACAAACTTAGAAAATAAAAATTAATAATTTTTTTTAATGTCAAGATTTACATAATTTGAAAATTAATGACTAATACAAGATTACTAGTACATAAACTGAATTAATGACTCATACAAGATTACTAGATGTCCATACAAGATTTTAAATGTTTGCGTAGCTTTCCTTTACGTAGCTATAGTCCCATTTGAATCGTTTCTTACAATGCAAAAATTCAACAAGAATTTTAGTGGAGTATCTTCTTTCGGTATCGCCACTTGCACGCTCATTGTAAACTCTACTAAAATGATGCCAAATTTTCAAACCTAATTCGAACTCTTGTTGCGGTGCGTGTTGAGGTTGTGGTGCGGGTTGCGGTGCAAGCTGCGGTTGCTGATCTTGTGGTTGCTGTGGTAGTTGACCAGTATCTATGATATAAAATAGCCTCTTCACACTAGGTTACTTGTATTGTAAGAGAAAAGTAATTATTTGTGTGATTAATTTTAAAGATTTATGGCCTGTTTATAGATTTTTTGGGTGTAAAATGACCTAATTTACCATCAAATATAGTTGTTATAAGGGCATTTTTGGTCATTTTCAGCAAAATGACCAAAGTACCCTTAAAATGTTCAAAAACAGCCATGAAGAAGGTAAAACGGTCTTTTGGCCCCCCTAACGGTTAAAAAGATTCAAAAAATTGGCTGGACCGAGCCTGAACCGGCCGGTCCAGACCGTGTAAACCCCCCTATTTTTTAAAATTTTAATTTAATTTATTTTTATATAATTTATAGTTTTTCTTTTAAATGGATTGGTATTAGTTAGTTTATTTACTATTAGAAATAATAAATATTTTCTACATGATATAAACATGATGGGTATTTTTACAAACAATTATTATATTATTTTGGAAATTTTTGTTTTATTGTAGGTAAATTAATTTTTAATATTTTTATTTTGTATATATATATATATAGATATATATATATATATATATATATATATATATTTATATCTATATAATATATATTATATATATATTTTTTTTTTTGTCTGGTATATATATATATATATATATATATATATATATATATATATATATATATTAATATATATATATATATAAGAAAGTAGAAAAAATCCCAAAAACTTCCAAGATATATATTAAAATATCGCCAGCGGTGAAACCCCAAAACTCACGAGATATTAAAATCTCGCGAGCGGTGAAACCTCCAAAACTTGCGAGTATATATATATATATATATATATATATATATATATATATATTATATATATTATAGATATATATATATATATAAATATATATATATATATATATATATATCTATATATATAGATATATATATATTATATATATATATATATATCATTACCAAAATATGTCAGATTAGCTGCGCCAGATGACGTCGCTAACCAGGAAAAAAAAGGTCGCTAATTCATTTTACGTGGTCGCTAAATACGTGTCGCTAACTAAGTTTACGTCGTTGTTCGTCGCTATAGCGACGTAATTTTGCGACAAGCTTCGTCGCTTGCATTTTATGCAACTAGCGACAATCACCGACATTGCGTTGCTGATTAGCGACGTTAAAATTTGTTGCTAATTGTTGCTGGCAGTTCAACTTTTAGAGTCGCCACAGGTGAAGGTTAGCGACGTCAGGTTCTAGCAATTTGTGTTTGTCACGTCACCTTTTTAGTGACGTTTTGCAACAATCTACGATATTACGATACTTACATAGCGACGTCCAGATACGAGCATAGTGACGAAGTTAGCGACAATGACTATTAAAATTGCTGACCTGTCCAATTTGCTACGTCAGCATATTTGCGACATTCTGCGACGTTCGGCGACGTTCTGTTTTCCAGGTTAGCGACGTTCCGATACAACTTAGCGACGTAATCATGCGTCGCTAAGCATCTCTAATCGTCGCTAATTCCAAAAAAATATAAAAAATAGAATACAATCTGCTTTTTATGCAAATGACAGTTATATTATATAGCATTGTACCTACATTTAGAATGACAATTTGTAAATAATAGGCCCGGAGCAACCCTCTGTAGAATTTCTTGGGTTCGTCGACCCCTTCGGTGGAACCCTCAATACCGGTAAACCAATATAGAGACATAATAAAAATGCATTACGAATAATCAAATAAATAGAATCGAACGATCAAAATCCACTACCAAATGGCTATAAAAAGTGTGTTCGATAATATTCAACATAACATAACACAAATTGTCAGTAAATGTAAAAAAAAACATAAAGACCTAACAATGGGTCACCAACACGACAAATAAAAATAAGTCCAATAAAGGACTACGCCTGGTTAGGATGCGGAGGAGGAGGAGTAGGCAGTCCCGGTATCTGGGATATCATGAACCTATACTGTGCCGGGGTTAGCATCACCGGTGACGACTCATCAGTAGAAGGAAGAGGAGGCAGTAGAACCGCTACAGTTGGTGTGGATGCCGACATACGACCAGGAAGTGTTTGCTCCATGGCTAGTTGTCTAGAGTTGGTGGAATCCACAAGAGCTGCAAGCCTCGAAACCTGCTCGCCAATGGCCATCTGCGATCGTGCAACGCGTGAACGGCAAGATCCGCCCTCTCCTGTACCGCCTGAATGGCACGATCCGTCTTCTCGCCCGTCTCCCTAATGGTGCACTTGAGCATATCAAATCGTGCGGCGAGGGCCGCATCGTTCGTCTGCGGCTGAGACTGGTGCTGCTCCCCAATCCTCCACAATAGCTCGTGTAATGCCCCGGTCCTAAAATACTTAGGACTAAGTACGTTGACATGCCAGCTGCATGCATACGAAGTAAACTCTAATATATGGAACCGTCGTATGTATACATAAGCTGTAAAATGCAGTAAACCATAAGACTAATCTCATCCACAAATAAAGAAGGAAGAATTTATAAATCAACTTATGAATTGTCATTTACATATCGTTAGGCAGAGACAAATCTACTACCAAATAAAAAGAAAAGAAATACATAACAAATGGATTTGTCGAGCGATGTGAAGGCGATCCAAGTGCGATCACCTCGAAGAAAGAGAGTAAAACATGGCCCTGGCTAGAGCACCTGTGAAACATCACAAAGGCACACACCTGGAGAGATCACCAGGTCCTCAGAGGGACGTAACAAGATACAGAAAAAATATGCCATATAAACTGTGATATATAATAGAAAATAAAATGATGCATGCAATAGGGTGCCTACCTGTTCAACAGTGATAATGCAGTTAAGAATAAACCTTCAACGCATGGTCACTCTAGCTACAGGTACAGGAAACTCAGGTATGGTCCCACCAGGATACCAGGGACCTCAAAGCATAACATTCATCGAATGTCAGAGGCCAGCAGGATCAGGAATAGGAAAGTGCATACGTGACCCATACGTTAAGGAACTGTTCTCTCCATCCAGTACCTAGTAGGGTCACATCCATGACATATGAACCTCTAGCAACTGCCAAGTCTACTAGCATGCACATCTATTGGCAGTTAGTCCTAACCATTGCACGTCGCATATGTATCGGTGGCCGGCCGACTATGCGAGTACGTGTCCTACATGTGACTCACAACTCGTGAATATGTGTCAAGGTCGTATGATATATACCAATATCTCTCATCAATGGGTGTTCACTAAGCAAAGTCAATGCAAAAGAATAAAACAAAAGCAAGTAAACGACCGATATAGTCGCTTGCACCCAAGTGTTACTTGGACACGCAGTGATATAATACTAACAATAGATAAGTAATACCGAATATAAATAATTAAAAATAAGATAAAGTAAATCACAGAGTAAGGTGGCAAGGTAACTTACCTGACAGTACGGGAATAACAACTCCAAGCAATCAATCACGTCAGCAATGAATCTCAAGATCCACGAACGGCTCCAGATGCTGAAACAAATATCAAGAACGTTCCCGGTGTAAAAGATATATCTAATAAATGCCTGTCTAAAAGTCCAATTCTGGAACAAGGTCAAAATCATAATTCTGGGTCAAAACGATGTCCGCTGTTGGACCAATTTTGTACCGAAATGCATGCCAGTACCTATGGTCTCTAAAGTCATCAAACTATATGTCTACAGGTCGGGTTTGAGGAGACGAATTCAACCATATGTCCAAAGTTAGATTCTGGTGGGCCGTGCACAATTTTGTCCGTTGGATCGGATCACAGGCCCGCCAAATAGGCGTTCCAGTCGACCTTCTCAGATTTGGACCAAACTTGGCATACAGGACCAAAGAAATGATTCGGACCTGTTGGCACAAGTTTTGTCTCGAACCGACGATTGTATACGAAGTTATGGCTTAATTTGCAATGGGTCGATACAGGGGTATCTTGACGGATACGCATCGATTTCGTCGCGCATACGCAACGAAATCGAGTTCCGTTAGTTCCCACACGTCGACAATATCCATACGCACCTTTCAATGTTTATGGGTTGCGACCACATCGCCCGATTTGTCGGGGCGCACGCCGTATCGGGAAATTTTCTATAAATTGGTAGTTTTGAAAACTTAATTTTCCCAAACTTTTAACAACGAATTAATTTCTGTATAGTCGACAAAAAATAAATCTATAAGATAGGTTTTAATCTCCTATAGATTGACTAAAATTCTATTCAAACAATATTTCTAAATCGGTCAACAATTTGGCTAAAGATTGCCTTCCCATTCGGGTCTCCGAAACTAATTCTAACTGTCAAGTACGTTAGTTTTTTGCCAACTTCGGATCGGTTTTCGTCCCGATTTTCATTCGATTTAACTCAAACTTACATGGTATTGAAGAGGTATAGGTTGGGTACTCACCTGAGAAGATGGTTCAAAAATTGATGAACAATAGAGGCGGAGGCATAGCCGCGAATGTAGGGAGTTGAACTGCCGCTGCTGCTTCTGTTCTGTGTGGCTGCTCCAGTCCTGGGCGGCTATGGCCGATGTTGTGCTGACTCTGGCCGACGGTCAGCTGACTACGATGCTGTGGACACGCGCACGCGGCCATGGGGTGGGTGTCGGTGCTCTTTGGGTTAGGGTCTTGTACTTCCTTCCCTTTATTTTTGCTATATATGTATTTTGTGTCTTCGTGAACTAGGGGGGATTGCTTCGCGAGCTCGGGTAGGCTGTGAGCTCTGTTCCCCTGCGGGGTCAATAGTATTTCTTTGCCTTTATTTTTTTTTATACTCCACATTTTTTCCTTTAATAGAACTCTAAAATATACATTAAAATCCTAAATATTTGAAATACATTTTCCCCCTAATTCTAAATTTATTTTTATTATAAAATTACTTTTAGTATCCCAAAAATTTTCTTGTAAAAATAATTCTAAAATCTAAAATGATATATAAAAATAGAAATAAATAGATAATATTTTTGTATTAAGGGGGAAGTATTACTATGCTTAGTAAATAATAAAAATCTTTAAACTAATTAACCACGACTCATTTCGTAAAGTAATAAAAACTCAATTAATAATTTTTAATAAATAAAATTTATATTATTAATTATTGTTATTATTATTATTTTAAGGGGTTTACATCCTACCCAACTTATAAAAATTGTCCTCGAAATTAAAAATGATCTTAATATCGAGAGTAACGAGATTTAACACCAGGGGGAGCAGGTACATCAAATCGTAACTCTGTTTCCAAATTGATGAGGGAGGTGGTTATCATGGAACCCAATTCGACGTCATATTCTACAAGATGGAGTATTCTTCATTCCAGACTCTACCCAACTTATAGAAGTTGGCTAATCGCTAAAATCATTATGAGGCTTCTGGGAAAGACAATATCTAGGGAGAGGCACGAGAATAATAGATACCTTCAGGATACCATCATGTATCCTAAGTGAGCCTCGATATTTCCATGCCGTTCTTGGTCAATAACTTCTATAGCAAAATTATTACAATCTACATCGTTTCTACCGACCATGCTTCAACAAGATGAAGAATCTCTTGTTCGAACATAACTAGAACGTGTCGGTTTATAGAAATTCACTATTTGTCTAACATGGGTAACTAAAAGATTTGAGTCTATAATAGTAAAAGACCCTTGCTAAAGATTTTGATAAGGTAAGAGCTAGGAGTCTTTAAGCCATAATGACGGGAGTATGTGGCTTGTGTTTGGTATCATATAGGAGGCATAGGTTTATTTGAGAAGAATGCATACAACGTAGGTGTGATATATCTTGCACAGGTCATGGGTATTCAGTTTACTTAAGAGAGTGGGTCAATATTTGCATGGTTACAATCAAATGGGGGCAAAAATAGGCATCTATGGTTTGTTCTAAGGGAAAAATGTGTCATACAATTGGTGTAATTGAAATGGAGCACTTGTAGGTGTGTTTGTGTAGAACATGTGTGTAGCTCACTACCAGAATAAGTCATTTTAGCGACGCCTAAAGACGTCGCTAAAACGCCTAAAGACGTCGCTAAACCAGTTTAGCGACGTATTTAGCGAAGTCTTTCTCTTGTCGCGTAAACCTTAGTCGCTGTTTGGAAAGACGTCGCTGATCGTCGCCGACGTTTACCGACACAAAGCTACTTCGGTAATATACCGACGTTTACCGACACAAAGCTACTTCGGTAATATACCGACGTTTATCGTCGTTTCGTCAATGAAATAGCGACGTTTATGATGTCGCTATACGTCGGTATTTCCTGGAAAAATTACCGACGTTTACGATGTCGTACTTCGTCGGTATATCCTGGGGAATATTAACGACGTTTTGTGATGTCGCTATACGTCGGTATATCCTGGGAAAATGAGGTAAAATCCTGAGAAAGTTACCGACGGTTACCGACGCATACCGACGAAACTGACGTCGCTATCCGTCGGTATCCTGGCAATATATGCCAGTTTAGAGACGTCTACCGACGCAATGTGCCGTCGAAAAGCGTCGGTAAACGTCGGTAGACGTCGCTAAATTTAAAAAATTAATAAATAAATAAATTGCAATATGCAGTTTTCTCCACATAATCATTTTCTTCCGGCAGTTTAATCTGAAACACAATACACAAGCACATTTTATCCCTGGGTTCGCTGACCCCTTCGGTGGAACACTCAACATCGGTAAATTAACATCCAAATGAAACGAATAACAACATAAAATAACCAAAGTCCACACAACATATATAAACCAATATCCAAATTGTCATGGGTCTACACAACCAATAACCAATGTATCTATGAAACCAACAAGCAAGTGTCACAAACAAATACAAAGAAAACAAGTACTCAAAGACTCAATACAAACAGTCCTAACTAGGACTACTGGGGATCTGGAGCAGGAGGGGACGCGCCGCGACGAAGGGCTAAGAAAAGCTCATAGTCCTCCTGTAAAATCGACACCGATGAAGGAGGTAGTGACGTCGGTGGAGTCGGTATCGATGAGAAAGACAGTGGCGCCGACGGAGTCGACGACGATGAAGGCGCACCCGGAGGACGATAACGCTCCAACGCTGCAAGTCGCTGGTGGTATGAATCCATGGTAGATAATATTCTATCACTGCTATCAGCCACTGAATCCTGCACCAATCTCAGCCTCTCACCCATGGTCATCTGTGATGCCTGCAGATCCAATACGCTGCGCTCCGTCGACGCTGTAAGATCGGTGACGCTCTGCTCTGTCCGTTCAGTCACATTTTGGAGCTCCATAATGATGCGGTCGAGCGCATCTGTCACTCCCCGTTCCCGGAATATGTATTTTAATACGTGTACTGCTTGAATGTATTATTTAATATTTATCATGCATTTGTTATGTATTTAATTCCTTTAATTTTTTGCTAATTATTTTTCTGTATTTTATTTTCTGCTCTTGGGTTCGGCTTGGTTCGGTTTGTTTTCGAATTTTGATGGTTCATCATGAACCAAACCCAACTCTCCACCTACCACATCTTTATTTAAAGCCCCAACCCCTTTCTCTCTCTTCATTCTTCTTCTTTCTCATTTACTCTTCTTCTTCCTCATAACTCTCTCCACCTACCAAATCCATAGGCAAGTAGATCTTGCTTCCACATGAGAACCCATTTTTATGGTTCAATTATCTTCCTTTCGTGATTCTAAGATAGTTTAGAACTTGGCACTTTACATTTTGAAGTCTCATTTTTAGTAGATCTAGAAATTACTATTTTTTGGATTTCATTGGTTTTGATCTATTAAACCTCCTTATTGCCAAGTTTTGTTCGTTCCAGATTGTTGAGATTGTGTTATATGCCATTCTGACCCATGGAAATCCCATTTTTGTCTTGGAATGAAGGTTCCACGAAATTTGGAGTTCGGAAAGAGCTTTACGCCCACGCTTTTACGTGCCAGCATAATATCAGGCTCTACGCACACGTTTATACGTGCTCGTATAATATCAAGCTCTACGCCCACAATCATTCGTGTCAGCGTGAATCTATTTTACGCAAGTCGACTTGGCTTGGCGTATTACTCTTTACGCGTATTCATTCGTGCGTAAACCTGACTCTTTACGCGTGCAACCTATACGCGTGGCTCGACCCTTTAAGCATACAATGTTTCACGTGTAACGTTATTCTTTATGCATACAAGATTCATACGTAAACTTTGATTTTTACGCATACAATATTTTACGCGTAACTCTATTTTTACGCGTACTATTCTGGCTTGGCATAAGACGAGTTTTTACGCGCAACTTTATTCCTTATTGAGCGTATCCCTTTTACATGTACTCCTTTACGCGTAAAGATATCCTTTTACGCGTACATGTTTTACGCGTAACGTTACTTTTTACGCGTACAATGTTTTATGTGCGTACAATGTTTCATGCATAACATTATTCTTTACGCAAACTTCCCTCATGCGTAAACTCCTTACGCGTAATTTATTGAGCGTACTCCTTTTTACGTACATGACATTTCCCTATTATATCCTTACGCCTTTTGACATGAACCCGATATAATCATGATATGTTAATATTGTTAATACAGATTGTTATGTGGAATGTACCTTGTGTCTCGATTGATTCATGGATACCCAGAATGACTGAAACTTAACCCTGAGAGTTATAAACTCGACCATACTAAATACTAGTTTGACTTTTATGCCTTGGCACGAATTAACATTGATTGTTACCTTGACTAAATGATTGATCATGCGTTCCTAGTTGGAACTAAAGAGACTGGCTAGTCGTCTTACTGAAACTGAATGAGACACGTTCATATTAACTATGAACCATTGCAATCGACTAGCCGATCCCGAACATTGGCATATGGACGCGTGCAGGCTTCAACTAATTTTCTACAAAAGCGGCATGGGTACTTTACAGTCAAGGCATGATTATTCCGTGGCTAGGTTGATTGTTGCATTACGCTATATAAGACCTACAACCTAACCGCACAGGCATCGTTGTAGAGTTATGCATATCATACTTTGTACGGAAGTGATCATTCTGAATGACCTTGATCCATGACATAGGATTTCAATTAACATGGGGACTACTAAGTTAAATAAAATAACGATTGTATGGAGAGAATGGATTCCCGAGTTCTTATATGGCAGCCATCCTTGGGGCAATTAGTGCCCCGACATGCCGGCTGGTTCCTACAGATACTACAAATCTGTCACACGGACAGGAAGCGGTATCTGCTTATATTTATTTACTGTAAACTGATGACGGGCGTCCCGCTGGGACTCGTCTAATTCATGACTGACGCAATTGATTATTGGGTAGACTAGCCTTGCTTGTGCATAGTAAGAACTGAGGAATCTTTATTGCATATTTCCAGGATAACTTGGAACTCACAGTTAGCAAGCCATAATAGTTACATTGTCGTTTAAATTGATTTGTCTGTGTACTGTACTTACTTCGTTAACTAACTGAGATGATCAGAATGTCAGAATATGACGGTTCAACTTCTGTCCTTGTTTGGTTGGAAAGTTGGTTTGAAGTGTCGTGATGTTGTGTGAACCACAGTAGCAAGCGGAGACTTATTATTATATTCTTAACTCTTACTATTGGTTTTAGTTCTCATGTCGTGCTTCCTTGTGGTACTTGCTATTAGAGGTCTAACCTCTCTGGTTTTGTATGGCCAGATTTAGAGCCAGTTCCCGAGGACTCAGCTTACTTCTACCTCAAAGATGGTCAATACTAGAGGGATGATCGCAGGAGGACACGAGTGGGTTCCTTGCTTCCCTGCTCGTTTTGCTACTTACTTCATATTTTATCGCTTGGCACCTACATGTTAGTCGGATTGTCTTGTACTTACTTTTATATAACTGTAACTAAGTCAGACTGCAGCTGATAACGATTGTGTATACCTTGCTATACCATCTGGCTATGTTTTGTACAGCCAGATCTCAAGAATATTTTGACTAAGCATTTGGGATGCCTTACTGCTTTATCTTACATGTTCTCTATTATTGCTTCTTGTTTGAATGATTGAGACAATAGATGTTGAGTAACCCTAGCGAGACTTTCATGTAGTATGCACCCCCTCGTCTTTTAGACAACATTGATCGTATTATACGGTATTCATCTACCCGTAATACGTAGCTGGCTGAGTCACTCCCCCGCTCTCCGGTATTCTGGTTCTGGGGCGTGACAGCATCCAATCGTGCTATAAGCGCAGGCTCGTCCGACTGGTGCTGAGACTGGTCCTGAATCCGTCGTAGCAGCTCGTCCTGGAGAGATCCATCATCTGGTGGACTCGGGCAGACTCTTGGGACGACTGTGGACCATACACACTAGCGGGGGATGCCCTAGAGGACTGGCTCACAACTAGGGCACCATAGGATCCCGTACCGTAGTACGTACCCCTACGGAGGCCACCAGCGGTGATCATCCACAGCTCGTCCGCCGACGGAGCTTGAGTGGGCTGCGAAGAAGTACCGGCCTCTCCCACAGTAGGTGCACTAGCAGTCGCCCGGTCCCGAAGCCTCTGATACTCGGCCTAGAAAGTATGGATAGTACTATATGATTTCTAATCTCTAATTAATGTACTTATTATTGCTAACTACATGAATATTTATTTGCATGCATATTTACTAAGTTATATTAAAATTAACACGAAGTATTATAATTAACAAATAGTATTGTAATACTTACATAGGCAAGCTCGGCCCTCTCGTCAATAAGGCCTTCGCCCTTCCGATGGGTGGCCAGAAAGACGGTCACCATGTCGACGTTACCGACCTTTCTTACCTGTAATTAAATATATTATCTTAGTAATAATTTATCGAATTTGCATTAAAATAATATTTCTGAAAGAAAAATACATACCAGACGACGGAAATGTTCCGTCATCGAAATCGACCCACCGCACCACTTCGAGGCATGCTGCCTAGCCACCTTGGCCTTCTCGGACTTTTTCTTGTACCTTGGCTCGTTGAATCGAGCCTTCATCGCATCCCACTGATCAGGGGTGATCCAACCTTGGATCAGCTTTTCGGCACGATCACGAGCCTTCTGATCATTAATAGCATCGCGGATCAGCTTAGCAGCAACAGCAGGAAACATCCCCTCGATCTGCTCGGCCCGGTGCGGTGGATAGAAAAATATATCCTAGAAGAGTACGCAAACCAAATATTTTTCAGTAATATATAATATGCATAAATCAAATGATTCATGTTAAAAGCAAATCTATTTTAACCTTGAAGCGCACAAACCAGTAGGCCTTCCTATCGTCCGGAGCATCCGAGTAGTTTATCCAATGACCACCATAATTTTACCTCAGGAGCTGGCCTAGGCGTCTCTGTACGGACGGGGGACGATATCTATACAGACATATTATATTCATGAGAAAAGTTAATTTATGATAAACACAGAAAGAAATGATAAACCAAAATACTTACTTTGTACCGTCGGCCCAGATCTCCGTCCTTGTCTCCTCCGGAGGTGCGCAAGCATCATCTGCCTGATACTGGTCGGCCGTTGGCGCAGCCTCCTCCATCTGCTCATCTGCGTCCATCGTCGTATCAGTAGGAGGAACGCTACTCTCAGGAGCAGTTTCAGGCCTGGAACTACTCGTCCCAGGAGATATACCACGTAGCATCGTAGCGGGCGAAGCTACTGTCCGATACACAGGAGTATTGGGCGACGAGGATCCAGAGCCGGTACCAGTAGGAGGTACCGAAGAAGAACCCCGTCCTCTAGTAGTACCACCAGTAGGTACCGAAGGAATACCCTGTCCTCTGCCAGTATCAGTACCCCGTGCCCCATGTCGAGAAATGCGAAATAATCCTCGATGACATGTCATGCCTGATAACAACATATGATGAGATACAACAAAGACAACAAATAATAGAGACTAGAAATATGAAAGTGCAATAAAGACAAGATAATAACCAAGACAACATATGATGATACATTTTACAAGAAACATCTAAGTCCAGATAGTATATTTTACAAGAAACGTCTAAGTCCAGATAGTAACCAACTCTACATAATAAGAAAATGAAAGTAAATCTCTCTCAATCATCTTCAGAATAATCATCTTGTTCGTCTTCCTAGACATCACCTTCCTCCTCATCTTCACTTTCATCTTCGCCTTCGTCGGCTTCGTCTTCCTCTTCGAATAATTCTATATCTTCTACATTATGCGTCGTGTAATGCGTAACTTCCGTGGAGTCCACATCAACAATATTGGTTACAAGAGGTAGCTCGTCCTCCTGATAAGCTTTTTCGTCAACATCAAAAGTATCTCTAGCTTTAGTCTTGCATACTGCCCACCAGTCAGACTTCGTTGCTACCCGTCTCGAATAAGCTGTTAAGTACACGAGCTGAGCTTTAGTTGCTAGGGCAAATGATTCGTAGCCTTGATATCTACGCTTGTAGTTTATATCCACAAGACCATGCTTGTCAATTTTCTAACTTTGATTTTCAGTCGAATCGAACCATTCACACTTGAACAACACGATCTTTGCAGGTTCTCTGCCATAATTATATGTCAACTCCACAATCTCTCGCAAGATGCCAAAGAAATTATTTCCTGGATCGACGTCTTTGTAGTTCGAAGATTTGATACACAAACAACTCTTTTTCGTAGAATCAAGATCCAGAAAGTTATCTCTGATCGGAGCATTTGTCGACTTGAACCGAAAGCCATTGACACAGTAACTTGGCCATATTTTAACAAAAGTAATTGGTCCCTTGGCAAGAGTTCTAATTAATTCAATCTCGGGTGAAATTAGACGATCGACCTGAATACCAAAGAAGAGATAGTAAGTTATTTATTGCGCAGTTGCATTAAAAGAGGCCAGTAATTATCGGACTGCTTACATATTTGCTCAACCAAGAAGTAAAATGATGTCTCATTTCTTGTTCTAATGCTTCGTCTGTTAGGTAGGGTCTAACCGACCTCAACTCAGCATTATATGTGCTGAAAAACAACGAAGCAACCGCCAATTAGTACAACAATATTAGCTTATACTATTACATTGAGATGACGTAAACTCATCATTAATTACTTACCCCTCTAGCTTCTCCACTTCATCCTTGTCGCAATTGAGTAATACATACAACTGAGCATCCCTTAGCTCTTCGTCATTCAAATATCTCTTCTTTATTTTTCCCGAAGGCTTTTCGGACGTATTGAATACTTTCAGTATTCCATCATTAGATTCTTGATAACCGTCATCGTTTCTCGGAGCCCTCGTTCTATTCGTAGCAACATGAGGCTTGAAATACGTCGAGCAGAAGTTTGTAATCTCCTCGAGAATATAGGCTTCACAAATAGAACCCTCGACCCGAGCCTTGTTTTTCATATTCCTTTTTAGGTGGTTCAAATGCCGCTCAAACGGGTACATCCACCGATAACCGACGGGCCCACCAACACGTGCCTCGTAGGAAAGATGAATTGGCAAATGCTCCATGGAGTCGAAGAATCCAGGAGGAAATACCTTCTCGAGCTTGCATAGTATTACCGCAATATCGTTCTCCTGCTTTTCTAGACGATCGACGAGCAACTTACTAGAACAAAGATCTCTGAAGAATATGCTAAGCTCGGTCAATGGATCCCAAACAACCGAGGGTAAGAATTCCCGAAATGCAATCGAAATTAACCTCTCCATGAATACGTGACAATCATGGCTCTTCATACCTGTCAGTTTGTTCTCCTTTAGGTCGACGCATCTTCTCAAGTTCGAAACATACCCGTCTGGAAATTTCAGACCTTGAATCCACCTACAAAGTCTCATTTTATCCTCCTTCTCCAGTGAGAAAATTGCCTTAGGCTGTTTCAACTTCCCATTCCCGTCCTCTATCAAATGCAATGCAGGACGTCTATATATTTCTTCCAAGTCCAATCTAGTCTTTGGATTATCTTTCGTCTTCCCCTTTACGTCCATTAAAGTATTAATTATGTTGTCAAACACATTCTTCTCGATATACATAACATCAAGGTTATGTCTAATCAGATTAGTGCTCCAATATGGCAGATCCCAGAATATACTCATCTTCGTCCAGTTATGAGTGCGACCAAATCCGTCACACTTGTAGCCCGTAGCAGGCTCTTTAATAGCTCTTGGTAAATCTTTTACCTCTTCCCATATCATGTATCCGGGTTACCTTGGCGGGGGATTAGCCTTCTCCACAACGCCAGCACGAAAAGCATTTTTGTTCCTCCGGTACGGATGATCCTTCGGCAGGAATTGTCGATGACAATCGAAGAAGCACGGTTTGCCTTCGTATTTCAAACGGAAAGCCTTAGTACGGTCCATACAATATGGACATGTAAGACGACCATGCATGCTCCATCCAGATAACATACCATAGGTCGGAAAGTCATTGATGGTCCACATAAGTGCTGTCCGCATCTGAAAATTTTGTTTTCTAGATACATCGTACGTGTTGGAACCTACTTCCCACAGCTGATTCAACTCATCAATCAATGGCTGTAAATACACATCGATGTTCCTTTTCGGATTGTTCGGACCTGGGATAATAACGGTGAGGAACATATACGGAGTCTTCATGCACATCCAATGCGGTAGATTGTACGGAGTGACGATCACAGGCCAACACGAATACTGGGATCCCGAAAGTCCGAATGGGGTAAAACCGTCGGAGCAGAGACCCAATCTGACATTACGCGGATCAGAAGCAAAATATGTATACTCTCGATCAAAGTGCTTCCATGCTTCTCCATCAGATAGGTGATCCAACACTCATTCAGTCTGTTCCCGCTTATGCCAACTCATGTTTTCTGCACTTTCCTTCACCATAAACAACCGCTGCAACCGTGACGTCAACGACAAGTAGTACATCGAATCGGTAGGCTTCCTGGCACCGACAGACTTTACTCTACCACTGTCCTTGTAGCGATCGACACCATAAAATCTACATGCGTCTTCATCCTTGTCGTCTTTGTAGTACAACATGCACCCGTTGTGACATGCATCGATTTTCTCGTATCCCATCCAGAGCGATCTCACCATCCTCTTAGACCGGTAGAAGTCTTTAGGCAACTTAGCACCCTCAGGCAATATTTCTATAAGCAACTCCATAAGACGGTTGTAGCAATCTTGCAACATGTTAAAATCGGACTTGATGCTCAACAATCTTGTAACCACCTCCAACGGTGAATGATCCTCACAACCAGGATATAATGGAGTCCTTGCATTCTCCAACAACTCCATGAACTATACAGCATCGGTGTTCGGTGCCTCCTCAGGTGCATCATGATCGTCCGGATCGAAACTAGGCCCCGTCGCGTTAAAAATCATGTTCACCAACCCAACGTCGTAAGCAGCGTTGTTGTGGACATCCACATAAGGCTCATACTCCGATGCTAAAGACACAAGTTCTCCATGCGCGCTCCACTGATAGTAATTCGGCATGAAACCCTTTGAGTATAAATGATACGTGACTTCCACTTCTGGATGATATTTCAAGTTGCGACATCTCACACACGGATACTTAATTTTGGTACCGTCCATGTACTGAGGGAACGTCTTGGCAAACTGCAGGAATTGCTGTACACCCTCTATGAATTTATCATGCACACCACACATGTCATCAGGATGACGGTTGTACATCCACGAACGATTCCGTAAGTAGTAATTCATATCCATTTGACGATAATTCTACAAAGATAGATACACTTATTCGATTATATTGTCCAAATGGATGCATAGACACATAAGTATTCGAATATACCTACACTTCTAGGATACTCTATACATTCTTATAGTAACTAGGAGTCCTATGATATTACCTATCTCATGTACACTCTTCACACACACACACACACACACACACACACACACACACACACACACACACACACACACACACACACACACACATTACCTACGACATGTAGGGCTCAAGTCAAGAGTATAGTGCAATGGTATGCTATCATTGATGCCTATAATAAGGCATACCATATACGCTACACTAACATGAGTAAGGTATGTAACAACGGTATGCTATCAATCATGCTTATAATAAGACATACAGTGTACTACATACTAGCAATCAAGTAAACAAACGTGTCGTATAGGACACCAATATAGTATAAGGTATATCGTGCCTATACTCAACACGCTAAGACTTAGGTGACTACATGCCCTTTGGTGTTCTTCCCTCCCCGACACGACATGACACGAATGCAAGGAAGTAAGTACAAACAAGTCAAGTACAATATGAATGCATGCATGTGCATGATGATCGAGTATGAGTACTTGCCTCTCTTATGGGGTTAACAATGTCTCTAGATCACCAATAAATAAATAAAATAATGTTTTTAGAAGCTTTCTAATTTAAACCTCCAGTCAATTTCTAGAAATTTTTCTTGGTAAGGCCTAGACCAATCCTAGTTAGCTATATCTCGTGCTTCCACTTTCTATCCGATGTAGAACTAAACTACCAACTCGATTGCCTCTGTGTTGCAGTTAACTATATCTCGTGCCCCTACTTTCTATCCAATGTAGAACTAAACTGCCAACTTTATTGTCACCATGTTGAGCACTCAATCGAATATGAGATACAACCCAACAATTTCTACCTTAGCTCGTACAAGAAGGCTGAGAAATCAGGCACCAGGAGATCCAACATATCGACCCACTTTACTTTTGAAGTCAATATGTATTACGTCCAAGATTAGGTCCGATGCACTCCTAACTCCATATCGAGAAGAGAGTTCATATAATCCGATTATACGTACCCCTCTTAACATTGGGGTATGATACCACATGTAGAGAATAAGGTGTAACCCGAACTGAAGTTGATTCTTTGAGGTATATAATATTGGACTGCATTCTTTTATGCCTCTCTCTCTGCTGACTATAAGGGTCACTCCGATTTGGTGTTGAACTTTTTGTATCTGTTATTTATGGCCCATTGTTATTATTTTGTAGTGATAAACTCATTCATCGACTATAGTCTATAAATAAAATTTGGTTGGAATAATTAATACCATCATTTGTCTCAAAAAGAAGAAAAACAATCATGGACATTATCGACTTCCGGTGGAGCGACAAGAACTTAAACTTAACAAAGCGTATAGATCTGGGCTGAAAAGTGACAGAAGGAAATTCCATAGTGAACCATTTTAAGGACTGCCATGTGTGTATTATGTTTAAACTACGTTTGAACACTATCGATGTAGTGTATGCAAAATTGGATGATTCGTATTGGAAAGTGGTAGGAGATGCAATATCATTAGATAAACCTATGTTCGGATCATGTTTCACACACATTTCAAAGGAATCAATCAACACCACTACACACCCACAATATCTATCTTGCATGTAGCTTGAGACAAAAAAAAAGAATTTATGTTTAATATCACCATTACAGAAATAATATAAGAATCATATCAGTCATGATTAGGACTAACATTTAGGTTAGGGTTCACCTAGGCGGGGTCGGAGGAGCGGGTCGTCGAGGGGGTAGGTGGTCGCCGGTGGGGATCTGGAGATGAGGGTGAGCGGGGTCGACGAGGGAGAGCTGGGTCACCGAGGGGGTCGCCGGTGGGAGCAGGGTCGTCGAGGGGGAGCAGGGTCGCCGAGCGGGGTCGCGGAGGGTCGGGGGCCGAGGGGGGAGGGTCACCGAGGGGGAGGGGGTCGTCGGAAGCCGAGAGGGGAGGGTCGCCGAGGGGGAGCGCGCGGGTGAGGGAAAATTTCGATCGAAAAATAATTGGGGGGGATGAAAACTGAATGCCCTATATTTTTAATTTAGCAACGTCACAACTATACGTCGGTAAACGTCGCTAATATTAGTGAAATTAGCAACGTTACAGTAGTTACGTCGGTAAACGTCACTAATATTAGTGATATTAGCGACATTCACCGACTTATCCGTGATGTAAGTTTTTTTATACAAAAAAAGTTGCAAAACGTCGTCGATCGTCGGTAATAGTGACGTATTGCGACGTTTATAGAATACATCGCTAATTCCTTAAACGGTAGCGACGTTTTACTAAAACGTCGCTAATTGCGTCGCTAATATGACTTATTCTAGTAGTGGCTTGACTGGTCTAGTTCATGAATGTGAACCTTATTGGAAGAAAAAGGCTAGTGTTGTGTTCAAAATATCTCAGTCACGGTAGAGGGTATCAATTGATACGGTATAGAGCCGGACGTTATGAACCACTAGATTTTTAGACTAAATGGAATCGATCTATCTCAATCATCTGCTAATTCAAGAACCTTACATTCTAGAGAGGCTTGCCTATTCCCTAAGGAAATTCCTTTCTCGAAATTGTAACTAACTCACGATTTTATGATAGGACTGAATTTTGAAGATCGAAGGCTATGACCTTTTTATCCTTATTATCTAAATGCACGAGTGAAGGAAGATAAATGTAATATGAAAATTGTTCCACATTTTTTAAACAATTAGAAGAACAGTTATATTTGGAATCTAATTCTACGAGGTAGTGTCCACTAGATTCAATGTTCTATGCAGCTTATAAAAATTTGGTTATTCGGGGAACGTGCAGTAATAGGACTTCTAAGTAGGCCAAATTCGAAGAAGATGTATGAGGCTATAAGGTTCTGTAGTCATGGACTCTATAAGAAGTCTAGATAATACTTACTTAACATTGCCCATAGGTTGACTATGTTTCATTAAGGCAGTAGGAAAGGTCTTGGCTATGTATAGCCGGAAACAAGTTGGTACTACAGGGTTCCATTCATCTCATAACATGGGTTACTAAGAGACACGGTTAAGGAGCTTATGGAGGGAGAATTAGTGGACCAAGAGGTGGGGACCACATAATAGGTGGAAGGATCTATTTCATCTAGTTTGGTTTTTATAACCCCAATATGGCGATATGCAAGGATAGATTTAGCTGGATCTCAATGGATTCCCTAATTGTGCGTTGATCTTTGATTGAATGAATCTAGATTATAATCTATATTGACTGGACGAGATGCTATAAATTCAAACCGAGCCATCCTTAGTAGGCTGGGGTAATCTTATAGGTTCCAAGTCAAGTGGTCGGGCAAATTTTTCAGCCGGGTTGGTTAACCATGTTCCTAAAGCTCGAGAATATGCCTTCTGTGACTTTTGTGTTTATGTAGTACAAGAAGACTCAATTGAGTGGCACACTAGTGGCATATGCATAGTGAGCTTCGAGTAGATCATAACCATTTGTTGGGTCAAAAAGATTTGAGTCGAAGTTGGATCTCTAACCGAAGTCCGAAAAGACAATGGTGTTATGGTAGGGGTTATATCTAGCCTTTTTGACTTAAAAGTCGCATCATAAAAATAGAGTACGAGAGGACATGTTTTAGTAGGACATGATATGTCTACATGAAGGTGGAGTCGTCTACATCTTGTATATTAAATTTGTTGGAAGGTAACAGCTGGTCTCGTGCTTCGAATATCGATGTCACGGTAGGGGACATCAAATGATCTAAATAGAAAGTAGGAGTTCATGAGTCACTAATTTACCATCCTATTGAGAACCTATTTACTTTATTCCATCTTAAGCTTAATGAATCAAAATGTAGAAGGCTTACAATCTATTCACTCTAGTAACTAGGAAATGGTTTTAGGAATAATGAGGTTAGGAATATTTGAGTCGTGACATCATACCTTGACCTTTGGTAATAAGTCACGATGTGATCGATAACGTGATGTGGTAGTTATGAATCAATTTCGAGGATCGTAACCCGATTTCCAATAATGGAAATGATTGCGTACCATGATACATGAGTCGATAGAATAGAATGATCCACTCGTCCATAGTATACGAGTGTTATCGATGAGGGCAACGAACTCTACGGCATGTCATATGAAGACCTCTGACGACCAAGTCAAAATTTCTATTTGTGTCAAGCCTGCAGGACTATAGTCACAAGGGTTCTAGTGGTATCGAATGTAGTGCTCATGCATTGCGGTTGATAACTGGTAAATCATAATATGACAGGGTATTATGCTATGGATATTGGCCAAGCTAGTGAGTGTGTTATTCTAATGCTAAGTCACGTCTTAAAAATAAAATTATATAACTAGAATAATACATGTTGGATCCCTAATCTCGAGATGGGTGTTTATTATAGTCATGGTAAATGCTTGTGTTTCTGTCTATTCCTCTTATGTCTAAACTGCGGGCTTGGTCGAGTAAAGGTTGTGTTAAGGCATAGGGATTGCTAGTTAAGACAAGATTCAAAAAATATTTAGAGACTCACAATAAATTGTTTCTTGCGAATAGTTAGTCTCCTAGGTTGGTGATTTGATCAAGGGAAAGATCCTAATCATTCTCGAACTCAATGACTAAAAGATCATGATAGTAGGTTTAGGGTCGAGGGGAGGACAAGTAACTCGAGGCAAGGTTGTAGTCACATGGCTGGCCGATGGTAGCTACACTTGTGTATACAAATATCAGGGCCATGGGGGATACTCTGTATCTATCTATCAAATACGAGCGTTCGTCTTTCCAATCTGTGAAAGACAAAAGCAATAAAGTGTAACTCCTCTTCCCAAAATTTTAAGGTATTTTTTTTTAATTATTTATTTGAATTAGACGGTGATTTTAGAATTTTATAAATAATTAATTATTACGATAGAGAGCTTTAGTCATGATTAAATTTGGAGTACAAGACGACTAGAAATTGTGGCACGGATAACATGGATGTGTGTCTTGACTAGTGTATTAGCCATGCCAGGGAAGACCCAGCCATAAGTGTGACCTAACTAGGAAAACCAGGTCAAGTTGTGACATGACCAATATAAATAGTTTAATGATTTATTATTAAGATTTATTGACTTATAGAAGATCCGGTTGTACTCAACTAGTCCGAACTAGATTAGAACCGAGCCCAAGCCATGTAGACCCTTAGTACGACCAAGACGACCACATAGATATACTGCATGTATATTGGTTTTTTATTTTAATGATCAATGACTAATTATAAATAATAGTTAAATAAAATATATTATTGCTATTAAAGTTATATTTATATTTTTATATATTTGTTATTTTTGAAAATGATACGTTTTCTTGAAATGTCATTTTAGGTTTGTGGGACCTTTGACTAGAACAATATATGTATGCATATATATATTGTGTGTGTGTTTATTTGATTAGATGAAATATATTTATTAATCATTTGTGTGTATATTTATTGCGTGTTCTTAATAATTAAATGGTTAGTATTTTATAAGTAAGATATATATATATATATATATATATATATATATATATATATATATATACATACTTCCAACACTCTCACCCAGTGACGGCTGTCGCCAACAGTCGTTCCTCCGCATCCTGGTGCCGTATTCTTCACGGTCGTCAGCTAGCTGAACCCCTGATCCGCATACGACTCGGCAACGTCAATTCATCGCCTTGCCACGAAAGGTGGATTGGTAAATCAGTCTACCAACTGTCCCCGAATGCCCCTCCTAACTGCACGATCCGGGATCTCTAGGACCCAGCATCGGGCTGGAGATGGGAGCGGATCAGAGAGTGGATCGGGCCGGAGGCGACGACTGAGGGTCGTTCACGATGGCCTCGCCGTAAAGGATGTTCGGATCAACGATCTCCCAGACGTATTAATTTGGGCTTCCATCGTCGGAGGGTTGTTCACGATGGCCTCAGCCAGACGGGGGGTAGGGGGCGACGGCGTGCCGTCACCACTGATCGCTCCATTTTGGCAATCATGTATTCCTAACAAGTGGTCTTTTCTGATCTGGAAAGCTCAGCACAGGAAGCTCCCGACCGACAATTCCCTTACCACCATCGGTTTCAGCCTCGCATCCAGATGCCACTGCTGTACCTCTCACAAACCAGAAACAGCGGAACACATCCTACTCTACGGAGATCTTGCTAAGCAGATGTGGCGCGACCTTTCTCGACGCTATAGGAAGAGGCATCGGCCACGGGGCTTCAACGATCTCCTGGCTAACTGGGGCAACTCACATAGCCATCAGATCGCCGCAGCCGCTGGTATTTGGGTTCTCTAGAAGAATCAGAACAAATTCAGGTATGAAGGCCGCCAAGTCAACCCGACTCAACTGATCCGCGAAGTCCTTCGTCAAATTCTTAAACTCAGGAACCGCTGCTCCCACTCCACGGAGCAATTTTGGCAGGCTTTGCTTTAGCCGCGCTTACCGCATCCTCTGGTGCACGGTTAGGCTATTAGGTTTTGTTGTTTCCCCGCACATGGCGCGCTTACTTGTATAGGCTTCGGCATTTTACGCCTGATACATCAATAAAAGTTCTTTTGGTATATATATATATATATATATATATATATATATATATATATATATATATATATATATATATATATCTTGGCGAGTTGTGCCGCCAGCGGCTCACGTGGCTGTCTCCCTCCCTCGGGCGCCGTACTGGCGCAACCCGCTCTCAGGCTCGCCACGCCCGCCCACGTGCCTGGCTCTGGCACCGATTGCCAACTGGCTTTCCTCCTTCCCAGCCCTCGAGAAGCCAGCGGATCACGTGGTTGTCTTCCGCCTTCGGGCACCGTGTTGGCGCAGCCCGTTCTCGGGCTCGCTCCATGGGCACCTCCTGGCGAGCCCCTGACGCTCCTGGCAAGTTGCACCATGAATTTCCCTCCCATATCTCACCATTCGAGTTGCGCCTCTCGCCCACTGTCCGACGAGGGAGTGGTGGCCCCCCTGTTGCCCTGACCGGCGACGATGGCAAAGCCGCCCAGAACCCCCCGATCTCGTGCCCCGTGCCGCCCCTTCGCGAGTGTGCGGCCTCACCCGCCCGATGCCAGCTCCACCCGGATGGCGTGCCGGCACTTGCGCCAGGCGCAGGTCCAGAACCTCAACAGCCCCGTGGCTTACCCTCCCCGTTGGGCCACTCGCCTGCTCATGGTGCCCCAGGACTCCCCCTTCGGTCTCCGACGCTTGACGCCGATAGGCCGACGGGGGATACTCCTCCTGATGATCGTATCCTCGAAGGCGGCCTACCCCTCCTTCCCCTTGTCCTCCCCGTGGGCCACCCTCCTCCGATGTTCCTAAACACTCCTCCACATCGGACATTCCCCGTACTGCGCCCCCCCCCCCCCGAAGCCACCTCGCACTCGCATATCCCAGTACGGCGGACTACCCTCGTGCTCCCTCTTACGCTGAGATCCTCCGTCCTCATCGGAGGCAGCACTTACCCCATCCGGCGACAGATATTCAGCTTTTCGAGGTTGTATTCCTGCCACCTACCAATGGCTACCCCATCCGTATCCCCTTCGTCGTGCCAAAAATTTCCTCCCTATCTACCTTCTTTAATAAAACTTTTGTCCTCAAATTTGTATCCGGATGCCCAAAAATCAACGTCGCAATAGAAGCGGTCGCCAGTTGGTGGCTCTCTGTAGCCTACCGGGTCACGCCGCTTGACCCCAAGCACATGCTCCTCCACCTTTTATCCGAACCAGACTACTCAGTTGTCCGAGCCAAGGACACTACCAAAATACAGTAAATTAGCGACGGCACATTAGCGACGAAAAAGTTCCGTCGGCGTTAGCGACGGATTTGCGGCAAATAACCGACGACGTACTGACGACAAGCCGATACAAATTTTATTTTATTTTAAGGGGGAAAAAAGGTCGCTCATCCGTCGTTAGTGCGTCGGAGATATAGCGACGGATAATTAGCCATCGCCATCCAGTCGATTATTTGGCGGAAATTGTTGAGAGAAATGGCAGGACATTTCTTCGACGACGTAGCGACGTATGTTCAGTCGGCCAGTATCAAAAGGAGCGACGGCCTAGCGACGGGTTTTATCCGTCGCTAGTCCGTCGCTAAATAAAGGGCCCAGACTTAAATTGAAATGACGGGGGGAACTTTTTATTCCCCCCAAATTTCATTCTCTCTCCTCTCTCTCTCTCTCTCTCTGTCACGAGGTCCCAATTTCTTGGGTCGAATCGGATCATGCCCAGCCTGCACCGTTGTTGAGACGGTGGTAGTAAGCTGTATCACTCATGCAGGTAATCAACAATACAGACTAATTGCCACAACTTTAATATTCCGATAATTAAAACTTGTCCAACAAAAGTTACAACTGATAATAGAAATAGTCTTTTCAAACAACAACAACTGGAAATAGAAAATAACAACAGCTAAAAGATAGGCTCGTCATCTCCAAGTCCAGCATCATCTGGTAGCACAGCTGGATACAACTCAGGATCATAATAAATACTAATCAGTAGCTCTGCATCATCAATAGGACCTAAAAATGAAGTATCCAGTCAGGAGGGAGCAAAGTATAATTTATGATAATTTAACAATTGAAATAATAATAGAGTTATGCATTTTTAAACAAATTTGAAATAAATAGTTTTCCAGCAGTTAAAATATTGTGATGTGAATAGGCAATGAATATGACCGGATTGGGTTGTACAGTTGTATCCTATTGATACGATATGGCTTATCCTCGTGTGTATGAGGGGTAAGCTAACACAGTCATTATACTATTTTGGATGTGGTCATACTCATTACACTACTCCCCCAGTACCCAACAGTTAATCAGTCAATGCTCTCAGAGAGAGTTCCGTGTTGCATCGTGGTTTAAACTTGCAATAAAACGATTACTAAATAATTGTAAACTACCACAAAATGTACTTGCCTTTGATTATGACTGGATTTGGGATGTCTCCAGGATTGAATTCGGACTTGTCCTCGAAATCCTACAATCGAGAAGTCTGCCTTAGATTTCCAAAGTTGCCATGCTAGATGTGCTAGTTACAATCTCTAAATTTGTCCTAGTCAATTTTAATCTTTATTATACTAACACAAACAAAACTCGATTATCTAATGTGTTACATTTAATTATGATGAAAAGATCATTTTATATTTAATTTTGGAAAACTTTGTATTTATCGATTTATTGGCAAAACTTGGTATTTTATAATTTATATAATAAAACTACATTTTTCATTAAATGAGAAGAACATGAATTTCTAAAATGTTATAATTATTTATCATTTCTAAATTTTTACGTTTCCGAAAAAAATTAGAAAAATACAAACACATTACTAGCTATTACAAAAATTAGCAGAAATAAATGGGCTTATGCCTTTACAGACCATTTTACATGAATTTAAATAAGAAGAAAACTTTGGTTAGTCTCTAAAAATTATCCTACAATTTAATTACAAAATAAAATAATAATTTAAATTAAATTGAATTAATTTATGAGTCTCAGATATTGGTCCAATCGTTAAAATAGCTAATGCCTCAACGTCTGGTAAAACTGATTTCATTTGCATTTAGCTAGGGCCCATGGACCAGTACGGTCGTCGCCCAAAATCCATTTTATAAATATTTTTGAAAACTGATTTGAAATCCATTTATATAATTTTATAAAAAATTTGGCAGCATTCCCTCTATTTTCGGGATAACCCAAAACTGGGAAAATGCCAGAAACACAACCAGTAATATTGTCCCAAACCAGAGAAAACCCATAAATAATTCCAGAAACTATTTATATATAAATTGTAATCCACATAAACATACCCGAAAATATTCGGGAAAACCCGAAATAGGATCGGAACACCTCTGCAGTAAACTATCATTCAGAAAAATCCGAATCAAATACTAATCCAAAATCCCAGGAACTTTTTCGAGACAAACTCAGAAATTCTGAAATCAACCGTCAGAACAAATTTTCGAAAATCTAAAATTTAAACGAAAATTCCGAATACAGAAACTTTTCTGAATCGAATCTCAAAAATTTCGAGAATTCGATGAAACCACAAAACCAAAATGGTTTCGGGAATTCCGAAAACCAAGACGTAAACCAAAGAACGAATTCCCGGGGAAATTCGTGGACCAAAATTCATCACAGACTCGACACGGGAGGGACGAACTACTGAAATTATCAGAAATTACCTAAATTCGTTGGTCGGTGAGCCGCGGGATAACTTAGGGACGGAAACGTAGTCCGCAAGGGAGACGAACAGAAGAACGCGGAACGGGAAGCACTGGACAACGGATCGAACAGCGCCAAATCCACGTGCGGAAGCGCTGGACAACAATCCAGTGCACGGGGAGGTGCTGGACAGCAAATCGGGGACAGGGAGCCGCCCGGGTCGGGCTGGCGCGCACGGCCGCGGGGAAAACGGCGGCCGAGGCTGATCGCCGGTGGGGCGTCGGTCTCGGGAGGGTGGCGCCGGGTTGGATCGGGTTCGCCGGTGGGCTCGGGCGGAGGCCGGCGGTCGGGATCGACTCCGGGAACTCGGGCTAGGGTTTGGGTTGAGGAAAAAGGAAATGGAGTTTGATGGAGAGATAAGGAAGAGGGTTTTTTATAGGGGATGATGGGCGGTTTCGGGAAGAAGAACGGAAGAGTCGGTGGTTCCATGCGGGAAGTGAAGAGTCGGCCGTTCAGGAAGAGAAAAGCTCGCCCATAGCTGTTGGGAAGAAATATTGTTCCAGAACTAGAGAGAGAGAGAGTTAAGAGTATGAGTTTATGAAAGTTATTTATGAGAAATAATTATTTTGTTTTTAATTAAGAGAAAGCTATTTATATATATATATAAATACTTAAAATTTATCTAGGAAAAGATCTTGGGTTCGAAATGGACTCGGGACGGGTCTGAACCAACATTCAAAAATTCCAAGATTTATAATTTTTCAAAAATATGTTTTTTTTCTAAAATACAATTTTCCTAATTTAACAATTAATAATGATTCAATTAATTAACTGGAAATTTTTACAGGTCTGACTGAACACTAAAATTCTAGAAATAATAAATTAATTTAATTTGTAATAAATAAAATAACGCTAAATTAATTAATAAAATTACGGGTTTCACAATCTTCCCTCCTTAGAAAATTTTGTCCTCGAAATTAAAGGATAGGATTAGGAATTTACCTCAGGTCTCAAACAAATACGGGTACTGCTCCCACATCTCATCTTCTCGCTCCCAGGTAGACTCGCCTGGGGAATCGCGCCTCCACATAACTCTAACTGTGGGAGTCACCGAAGTCCTGGTCCTCTTCTCGCCTCTGTCCAAAATTGCCACAGGCTTCTCTGGTACTGTAAGGCTGGGTCCAATCTCCAGCTCTGAATGGTCCAAGATGTGACTCAGATCCGGGATGTAGCGTCTGAGCTGCGAAACGTGGAAGACGTTGTGCACGCCCTCAAGGTTAGCTGGTAGAGCTAACCGATACGCTACTTCACCAATTCGGCTCAAAACTTCAAATGGTCCGATATATCTGGGACTCAGCTTCCCAGCTCTGCCAAATCGGATAGTTCCTCTGGTAGGAGAAATCTTCACAAAGACACTATCTCCTTCTTCAAACTCCAGTGGTCGACGACTGTTATCTGCCCAATGCTTCTGTCTGTCTTAGACAATCCTGAGTTTGTCCCTGATCACCTTCACCTTCTTTGCTGCGTCAGTCACCATCTCTGGCCCCAGAAGTACTCTTTCTCCTACATCGTCCCATGCAAGTGGAGTATGGCAACGACGTCCATAAAGAGCTTCAAATGGTGTCATACCAATGCTAGCTTGGTAACTGTTGTTGTAAGAGAACTCTACCAAGTGCAAATGGTCTTCCCAAGACCCTCCAAATTCTAAGACACAAGATCTCAGCATATCTTCTAGCGTCTGGATGGTCCTCTCCGATTGTCCGTCAGTTTGGGGATGATAGGCTGTGCTGAACTTCAATTGTGTTCCCAAGCTGTCATGCAAACTCTTCCAAAAGTGTGAGGTAAATCTAGTATCTCGGTCAGATACAATACTTACCGGAACTCCATGAATCCGGTAGATGTGCCGTATGTACAGTGCTGCCAACTTCTCGGTGGATAAACCAACCTTGAAGGGGATAAAGTGAGCTGACTTAGTCAGTCGGTCCACAATAACCCAAATGGCGTCCTTCCCACCTTGGGATCGAGGCAATCCTGACACAAAGTCCATTGTTATATGTTCCCACTTCCACTCCGGAATGTCCAGCGGCTGTAAAAGTCCTGCGGGTCTCTGTCTGCTAGCCTTCACTTGTTGACAAATCAAGCATCTAGCCATAAATCTGGATACGTCCTTCTTCATTCTATACCACCAAACAATGGTACGCATATCTCGATACATCTTATTAGCTCCAGGATGTATAGAATACTGCGACTGGTGCGCTTCTTGCATCAGCTCATTCCTCAGTTCGCCAGATGGTACACACATCCTCGTACCATTCTTCAATGCTCCGTCACTGGCGATAGAGAATCCTTCAAGTGTTTCTGCCAGCACTTGATCTCTGAGTTTGCAAAGCGTTTCGTCTTGGAATTATGTCTCCTTGACTTTGTCCATCAGACTTGAACGCAATTACAACTGCATCATGGTTGAGTCAGCTCCAGGTACAATAGCTTCTCGCCCCAGTTCCTTCATCTTTTCCTCAGGTAGTACAATCTCCAGACCAAGCTTCTCTATGTCCTCCAACAAGTGCCGCTCCTTAGTTAAGAACATCGCCACTAGGTATCGACTAAGTGCATCTGCAACCACATTAGCCTTACCCGGATGGTACTGCAAGTCGATGTCAAAATCCTTCATCAGTTCCAGCCATCTTCTTTGTCTCATATTCAGTTCCTTCTGAGTGAAAACATATTTCAGACTTTTGTGGTCTGTATATATTTCCACTCTCTCTCCATAGAGATAATGCTTCCATAGCTTCAAAGCAAAGATGACTGCAGCAAGCTCCAGATCATGTATGGGATAGTTCTTCTTATGAGTCTGTAATTGCTTAGATGCGTAAGCAATAACTTTCCCATGTTGTTTAAGAACGCAACCCAGTCCTTTTCTAGAGGCATCACTGTAGATTGAGAAACCGCCGGTACCTGCGGGTAGCGCAAGTATTGGTGCTGTTGTAAGTCTCTTCTTCAGTTCCTCAAACGATGCCTGGCAAGCTTCCGTCCAGATGAACTCTTCATCCTTCTGAGTGAGTTTCATCATCGGTTCAGCAATCTTGGCAAAATCTTTCATAAACTTCTGGTAGCAGCCAGCCAAGCCCAAGAAACTTCTGATTTCAGCAACTGAGCTTGGGGTAGACCACTTCTCAACAACAGCTATCTTCTTAGGGTCTACCAAAATTCCTTCTCCTGTGACAACATGGCCAAGAAAATCTACCTTGTCTAGAAAGAATTCACATTTGGATAGCTTACCATATAACTTCTCTTTCCTCAAAGTTTCCAGAACTTTCCTGAGGTGCTCTTCATGCTCCTCTTCAGTCTTCGAGTAGATCAGGATGTCATCAATGAAGACAACGACAAACTGATCTAGGTATTCATGGAAAACCTTGTTCATTAGGTTCATGAACACAGCAGGAGCATTCGTCAGTCCAAACGGCATGACCAAGAATTCAAACTACCCATACTTGGTGTTGAATGCCGTCTTTGGAATATCCTCCTTCCTGACCTTGATCTGATGGTAGCCGTATCTGAGGTCTATCTTCGAGAACACCTTGGCTCTACTTAGTTGGTCAAACAGGTCATCGATCCGGGGCAGAGGGTACTTGTTCTTAATGGTGATGTTGTTCAGCGCCCGGTAGTCGATGCACATCCTCACAGTCCCGTCCTTCTTGGGCACGAACAAGACAGGTGCTCCCCAGGGTGAAGCTCCATCTCTGATAAATTCAAGGGCCTTCAGTTCATTGATCTGATCCTTCATCTTCTTGGCCTCTTTCGGGTTGACTCTGTAGCATCCCTTAGAAATAGAGGAATAGCCGGGAACTAGGTCAATAGTGAACTCTATGTCTCAATCTGGGGGTAATCCGGGAAGACTATCAGGGAAGACATCCATAAATTCTACTATGATAGGATGGGGAGGTCCGGGTTCTTCTGTGATAGAGGTGTAGGTAACACACTCCATATCCTCCGGAGTTCGAGAGATTTCAAACTCCGACTCTCCAGGTGGGCTAAAGACTACACATCCTCTGTGACAGTCTATCAGCGCATGCTGCTTACTCAACCAGTCCATCCCTAGGACTACATCATAGTTGGGTAAGGGCATCACAAGCAAAGGTGCTATGAATTGGGGGCCTGAAATGGTGATAGGGCAGTTACAGGTCTCCGTGATGGGTAAGGGTCCTCTACCGGTCATGACTCTACATATCTTCTTGCTAAAGCCCGTAACTATGTGGTGTGCAGAGATAAATTTTGTGGATATGAAACTATGTGATGCACCCGAATCAAATAAAGCTAAGACAGGATAGGAATGCACATAAATGAAACCTGCGATGACATCAGCTGTAGGTTCCTGCTCTGGCTCCGCCTCATCTGCTGTTAGGGCAAAGGCTCGCCCAGTCTTCTGTTGATGCTGCCCTAATTGTTGTTGCTGAGTGGGCAGAGGACCTTTCTGTTGAGTTGCTCCAGTTCGGTGGACTGACGAGGGGCAGTCCTTCACTTGGTGGGTGGCAGACCCACAGACTAGGCAGTGTCCTAGCCTCTTCTTGCAGATGTTCGACTGATGCCCTGGCCTCTTACAAAAATTACAGACAGAGATCTGCCTCTGAGGTGCTCTATCATTGTTCCTCACCTGTTTGTGCTGCTGCTGGTGGTGAGAAGGCCGGTTGTTGTTGTTGTTGTTGGGCTTCTTCTGATTAACCTGGAAGTTGTTAGTTCCAGGATAATTCCTCTTTGAGCGAGCGGGTTGACTCTTCTCTATATCCTGAGCTCGCTCCAGGATCCTTTCATAAGTCTTAGCACCGCCTGAGATCACATGGGTGCGGATCTCTTCTCTCAGCCCATATCTGAACCTTTTAGCACGATCATCAGGGTCAGCTACCAAGTTCTTGGCAAAACGGCTAAGTTGGCCGAATTCTGCCGCATATTCTCCAACAGTCATATTTCCTTGCTTCAGGTTCTGAAATTGCCTCTACATCTCCCGCAACTCTGATGTTGGGAATAACTTCCTCTGGAACAACCTCTTGAAGGTGTCCCAGTCAAGCTGCTTGTCCTAGAGTCGGGGTTCATTCCGATACCAGGTGCTTGCTATACTTTGCAGTTGGAGTCCTACTGCTTCGGCCTTGAGGTCTTCTGGAATTCGAGCGATGCTTAGGAGATGCTCCATGCTATCGAGCCATTCGTCGGCATAGACGATTCCCTCGGTTCCCTTGAAGGGTCGAGGGTTCTGCTTCTTGAAACTCTCAATATCGCCCACCTTGGCAATATGATCCCCATTAATTTAGATGGCCTTAATGTTACAAAAATTAATCCCTTAGATTTATGTTTACCTTGGCAGGCCTTGGTTCAAGTTGAGCTGCTTCTCCTCTTCCCAGAGCAGTCATAGCCACGTTATGAGCATTCTCTATGCTTTTCCTCATAATCGCAGTTTGCTCTTGATGAGCTTCCGTTTGAGCTCTCTGGACTTCTAACACTCCTCGTAGCAGACCTATGAGGTCGGTGGGGTCCACAGGCACCGGTGGGGCAGCTGGAGTAGGTACTTCCACAGGGGGCTGCAGCTCAGTCTGGGAAGATGATGGATCCGCCGTTGTATTATGGGGACGGTCGGCCAGCTACCGAGGTGTAGGATCCGAACTTGGTTGGGGAGGTGGGGTATGATAGGGTGAATATACCCCATCGCCAGCAGGATTTGTGGCCATATTCTGGAAGGTTTAGGATATAAACATAAGCAAGGTAGCCTACCAGTCTATAATAAACAAAAATATTTATAATATATAAAATATTTCGGTCCTATGTTGTGACAAATTAATGTTCTAGTTTTCTAAATGTTTCTAGATATGTTTTTCCTAAGTTGTTGATTGTTTTGACCTGCATGGGCCACCACTAAAAACATGTCACGACCCGGTCCCAATTTTTTGGGTTGAATCGGATCATGCCCAGCCTGCACCGTTGTTGAGACGGCGGCAGTAAGCTATATCACTCATACAGGTAATCAACAACACAGACTAATTGCCACAACTTTAATATTCCGATAATTAGAACTTGTCCAACAAAAGTTACAACTGATAGTAGAAATAGTCTTTTCAAACAACAACAACTGGAATTAGAAAATGACAACAGCTAAAAGATAGGCTCGTTATCTCCAAGTCCAGCATCATCTGGTAGCACAGCTGAATACAACTCAGGATCATAATAACTACTAATCAGTAGCTCTGCATCATCAATAGGACCTAAAAATGTAGTCTCTAGTCAGGAGGGAGCAAAGTACAATTCATGATAATTTAACAATTGAAATAATAATAGAGTTATGCATTTTTAAGCAAATTTAAAATAAATAGTTTTCCAGCAGTTAAAATATTGTGATGTGAATAGGCAATAAATATGACCGGATTGGGTTGTACAGTTGTATCCTATTGATACGATATGGCTTATCCCCGTGTGTATGAGGGGTAAGCTAACACAGTCACTATACTATTTTGGATGTGGTCATACTCATTACACTACTCCCCCAGTACCCAACAGTTAATCAGTCAATGCTCTCAGAGAGAGTTCCGTGTTACATCGTGGTTTAAACTTGCAATAAAACGATTACTAAATAATTATAAACTACCACAAAATATACTTGCCTTTGATTATGACTGGATTTGGGATGTCTCCGGGATTGAATTCGGACTTGTCCTCGAAATCCTACAATCGAGAAGTCTGCCTTAGATTTCCAAAGTTGCCATGCTAGATGTGCTAGTTACAATCTCTAAATTTGTCCTAGTCAATTTTAATCTTTATTATACTAACACAAACAAAACACGATTATCTAATGCGTTACATTTAATTATGATGGAAAGATCATTTTATATTTAATTTCGAAAAACTTTGTATTTATCGGTTTATTGGCAAAACTTGGTATTTTATAATTTATATAATAAAACTACATTTTTCATTAAATGAGAAGAACATGAATTTCTAAAATGTTATAATTATTTATCATTTCTAAATTTTTACGTTTCCGAACAAAATCAGAAAAATACAAACACATTACTAGCTATTACAAAAATTAGCAGAAATAAATGGGCTTATGCCTTTACAGACCATTTTACATGAATTTAAATAAGAAGAAAACTTTGGTTAGTCTCTAAAAATTATCCAAAAATTTAATTACAAAATAAAATAATAATTTAAATTAAATTGAATTAATTTATGAGTCTCAGATATTGGTCCAATCGTCAAAATAGCTAATGCATTAACGTCCGGTAAAACCGGTTCCGTTTGCATTTAGCTTGGGCCCATGGACCAGTACGGTCGTTGCCCAAAATCCATTTTATAAATATTTTTGAAAACTGATTTGAAATCCATTTATATAATTTTATAAAAAATTTGGCAGCATTTCCTCTATTTTTGGGATAACCCAAAACTGGGAAAATTCCAGAAACACAACCAGTAATATTGTCCCAAACCAGAGAAAACCCATAAATAATTCCAGAAACTATTTATATATAAATTGTAATCCACATAAACATTCCCGAAAATATTCGGGGAAACCCGAAATAGGATCGGAACACCTCTGCAGTAAACTATCATTCGAAAAAATATGAATCAAATAATAATCCAAAATCCCAGGAACTTTTCTGAGACAAACTCAGAAATTCCGAAATCAACCGTCAGAACAAATTTCCGAAAATCTGAAATTTAAACGAAAATTCCGAATACAGAAACTTCCCCGAATCGAATCTCGAAAATTTCGAGAATTCGATGAAACCACAGAACCAAAATGGTTTTGGGAATTCCGAAAACCAAGACGTAAACCAAAGAACGAATTCTCGGGGAAATTCGTGGACCAAAATTCATCACAGACTCGACACGGGAGGGACGAACTACTGAAATTATCAAAAATTACCTAAATCCGTTGGTCGGTGAGCCGCGGGATAACTTGGGGACGGAAATGTAGTCCGCGAGGGAGCCGAACAGAAGAACGCGAAACGGAAAGCACTGGACAACGGATCGAACAGTGCCAAATCCACGTGCGGAAGCACTGGACAGCAATCCAGGGCACGGGGAGGTGCTGGACAGCAAATCGGGGACAGGGAGCCGCCCGGGTCGGGCTGGCGCGCACGGTCGCGGTAAAAACGGCGGTCGAGGCTGGTCGCCGGAGGGGCGTCGGTCTCGGGAGGGTGGCGCCGGGTTGGATCGGGTTCGCCGGTGGGCTCGGGCGGAGGCCGGCGGTCGGGATCGGCTCCGGGAACTCGGGCTAGGGTTTGGGTTGAGGAAAAAGGAAATGGAGTGTGATGGAGAGATAAGGAAGAGGGTTTTTTTATAGGGGATGAGGCGGTTTCGGGAAGAAGAACGGAAGAGTCGGCGGTTCCATGCGGGGAGTGAAGAGTCGGCCGTTCGGGAGGAGAAAAGCTCGCCCATGGCTGTTGGGAAAAAATATTGTTCCAGAACTAGAGAGAGAGAGAGAGAGAGAGAGAGTTAAGAGTATGAGTTTATGAAAGTTATTTATGGGAAATAATTATTTTGTTTTTAATTAAGGGAAAGCTATATATATATATATATATATATATATATATATATATATATATATATATATATATATATATATATATATATATATATATATATATATACTTAAAATTTATCTCGAAAAAGATCTTGGGTTCGAAATGGACTCGGGACGGGTCTGAACCAACATTCAAAAATTTCAGGATTTATAATTTTTCAAAAATATGTTTTTTTTCTAAAATACAATTTTCCTAATTTAACAATTAATAATGATTCAATTAATTAACTGAAAAATTTTACAGGTCTGACTGAACATTAAAATTCTAGAAATAATAAATTAATTTAATTTGTAATAAATAAAATTACACTAAATTAATTAATAAAATTACGGGTTTCACACTCTCTCTCCCGCGGCGGTCGACGACCTCACTCTCCTCTCTCTCTCTCCCGCGGTGGTAATCGGCGACCTCTCCTCTCTCTCTCTCAAAGGTAATCTCTCTCTCTCTCTCTCTCGGTGGTCGTGGGTGTCGTAGGCTGCCGGGGGTGTCGTGGGCTGCGGGGGTGGCGGAGACTGCGGGGGTGACGCGCGCAGGACAGCACGGGGCTGCGGCGGGCGGCGGGGGGCAGCGCGCTCCGGGGCAGCGGGGGGCGGCGGTGGTGGCGCGCGCGAGGCAGCACAGGACTGGGGTGGGCGGCGGGGGGTGGGAGGGGTGCTGGGGCTGCGGGGGGCGGCGCGGGGCTGCGGTGGGAGGCGAGGGGCAGCGCGCTCCGGGGCAGCGGGGGGCGGCAGGGTGGCGCGTGCGGGGCAACGCGGGGTACAAATACAATTGTTTTCCATAAATAAATTCACTTTATTTATTTTGTATCTGAGAAAATTACAACTGTAGGAATCTAATCTAGAAGACGATTACTTTATCCCTTGGACGATGCGATGAAGAAAACTCGAACTTTGAAGAACTTGGACAGCAACTGGGCAATCTCTCTGTTCTCTCTGAAATTGACTGTAGTGTCTGATGAAGATGAAGAAACTCTCTTTTATAGAGTTTAGGATAACTATCCTTAAGCATACGCTCAGGTAGTTACTTGACGTGTGCATAACTGCAGGGATGCATGGCAAATTCTGATGAAGATATATTAGCGTGCGGTTGAAAGTAGTGGAGCATATTCAGGAGAGACTGATGGCATGAATGCCACGTTGCATAACTTCTGAAGAAGTGGATAACTGAGTGCAGGATACGTGAGAACGTGTGTTAACTGCTCGTTGAAAATCATTCTGGACACAACTGCTGTAATACGCTGCCTTAGAAGAAGAGTCATACGCTAGCTTTGAAGGCACATGTCTTGCATACGCTTACTTGGACAGCGTAGAACCATATAAAGCTGATATGCTCACATTATTGACAGGGAGTCGTATGGAAACTATACGCTCACTTGTCAAGGAGTCGTATGGAATCCATACGCTCACTTGGTTGAGAAGGAGTCGTATGGGGTCCATACGCTCACTTAGTTGAGAAGGAGTCGTATGGGGTCCATACGCTCACTTAGTTGGAAAGGAGTCGTATGAGATCCATACGCTCACTTAGTTGGAAAGGAGTCGTATGAGATCCATACGCTCACTTAATTAGAAGGAGTCGTATGAGATCCATACGTTCACTTAATTGGGAAGGAGTCGTATAAGAAATAAGTAGACACGTGGCATGTTTGAATAAGTAGACACGTGGCCATCATCAATCTTCTTTGATACGCCATATCTTCTAATAACTGACAAAATCTTCTCGAGCGTCGTGACTGCGGATATGATGGCTGACAGACTGTCAAAACTGACAGTAATGATGGCTTTTACATTTATGAGAGATGCTGAGCTGTCTTCGTAAAAGACAAAACCGACTCTTCGAAAACCTATACGACGGCTAGTCTTCATTGGACAGCTGTCTTTGCACGAAAGACGAAGTGTCAGATTCATCCTTTACTAAATATATGCTGTGCTGTTATCTCAGAAAATAATAAAATATTCACTGAGCGTACAGCCTTTGGATGAGCGTATGGCCTTTGACTGAGCGTATGGCCTTGAGCGTATGACTTGGACTGAGCGTATGGCTTTGAGCGTAAGACTTGGACTGAGTTTCATGTCAGCGTGTCATAATTTTCACACCCTACAAGACCCCCTTCAAAGTTTTCGAACTTTATGAATTTTAAAAGTTCGAAATTACTTTGAACTTTAAAGTGAGAATAAGTCCTGACACGCTGGCATGAGTTTGTTATCTTCCTCAATATCAGTGCAAATCTTTAGGGATTTTGTTTAAAGAATATCCGCCGTTTGAACTTCTTTCTTTCTTCTATAAATAAGTCTTCCAAAACCTATTTTATTTCTTTTCCACAGCTTTTGCCTTCGAGAGAGAAAAGAGCTTTCAGAAACTCAAGATCTTTCTTCTTCTTCTTCGTCTTCAACTCCATCTCCATTAATGGCACCCAAGGTTGATGCTGCTGCGAAAGGAAAGGGGAAAGCCCCTAAAGAGTCATCTCATCCTGCCGTCGATACTGCCACCACCAATAAGACGGCCAGTCAGCGTATTTCATGCAGTGAACGGCCATTAAAACCTCTCTATGGTGAGGACGAAGATGATGAACAAATAACTATTCCTTTTTTAGGGCTCTGGTTAGAACAGAACTCAAAGAGCGTATCCCTCTTTAGGGTCAATACGTCAGCAAATACGCTTCCCTCTTTAGGGTTTAGCCGTATTCCATGTTTTTTGTTTTTACGAAAAATATGTTTGGAGCGTATATCTGTAAGATACGCATATTTTTGATAGAAATATCAAAATACACTATCTTAAAAGAATATGCTATGGCAATTTGTCTCATTGAGATACGCTAACTCCTGTGTTAGCGTAAATTTTTGATGATCATCTTGTCAACCATACGCTGATACGCTCAAACTGATCATAAACTGAACTTTTAAAATCATTCACTTAAGATAAACTGATCATATACTGAACCTTGAGTCTGCCATACGCTTAAAGAAAACTGAGCGTATGCTGAACCTTGAGTTTACCATACGCTTAAAGAAAATTGTGCATATGCTGAACCTTGAGTCTGCCATACGCTTAGTAAAAACTGAGCGTAAGTTGAGCTATACGCTTAGTAAAACTGAGCGTATGTTGAGCTGTACGCTTAGTAAAAACTGAGCGTATGTTGAGCTGTACGCTTAGTAAAACTGAGCGTATGTTTAAACTTTATCATCTCTTGACATTGAAGATTTTTAATACTTTATTCTTCATTTGCAGTGGATATTCTGGCTCAGGAAGCAGAATTTGAAGGAAGTATGGGAAATAATTATAAAAGTGATCTATCACATGTTCGTTTTCCCCAATTTGATGGACCTTCCACAAGAATAGCTCTGTTGACCAATCAGGAAGATGATACTTTGCTGAACCTGATGAGTGGACTGCCGTTACAGAGTGTAGATGGTGTTGCCCATTTGAAGCCAGCATTCCTTTTTGGAGATGCTATTGATATGAACTCCCAGCCTGCTCTGGACAAAGTATCATACAGTTACTATAGGGATGGTGATGTAAATCAGCCTATGTATTTGACTGGTTTGACAAAGAGTATCAACATAGCCCGTTTATTCCATTCGGGCCAGCAAAGACAGATGAAGTGGGATATTACTCCATCCCGACAAGCTAAGGCTGGGTGGATTGGATATCGTCAAGGAAGGTTCCGCAGTGGTACTGAACCATATGTCACATCTCTGCGAGGACTATTACCTGCCACCATCCCTCCTGAGGACTCGGCACTGCTGAAGCCAGTCAGAGTCCCAATTTTTGCCAATGAATTTGCTCAATTAAAGAATGCCATCTACCCAAAACAGTCAATGAGGCTGACTAGTCTAGTAAATCCAGAGAACACTAGATGGACTGCTCTAGTGAGATGGATTTTGCAGAACTTCGGTGCACAGTTGAAGGTGATAGGTTTATATGATGCCATTAAGTGTACTGCTTATGGTTTCAAACCAAACCCGAATCTGTTTTTGGCATTAGCGGAGAGATATAACTATCGGACCGGCACCTTCATGACCCCAAAGGGCGAGATGGGATTTGCCCTTCATGAAATGGCATATATATCTCAGCTACCAACGGCAGATTTGCCATATGAAGAATATATCCCTTTTGTTGACGAAATGAATAAGATTTCTGCAGCCAACCCACTAATTCTTTATGTATTTGAAGAATTAATGTGTCATTACAGCATCTGTAAAGCTTTTTATAAGGGACAAGGTGGAGAGGGGGACTCCAATTGCTATTCTTCGAAGTGGATGGCTTATTTGTTTCAAGGCCGTACTGACGAAGTTTAAAAGAAGAAAAAGACCGAGCAGTATGTCGGTAAATTCAAACCCTTGAGTCAAGCCGAGATTAACAGATTAATCCAGGAGACTAATCATGACGACATTGTCGTCGAAGAAGACAACGACAGCTACAAGGCCGGTGATAGGTTAGAAACCTATATTAAGCAGGGTGGCCGAGAATTGTCCGTTGAAGGTCATCTGGCCGGATTCATATCTCTTTGGCTGAGGAAATTCGTAGTTCCTGGCACCTATTCGGCAGACAGGATGCACAGAGGAGTCGTCTTCGCAGCGGTCCGTCTGGTTTTTGGGTATAAGATGGATCTATTAACGGCAATGACCTGCCGTCTAAATGCCGGATTAAGGGCATACACAGATAGGATGTTCGAATTGGCACGGAAGAGCCTGACGTCCTTTCCTCGGGTAGAAATGCCTTTTACATACTTGTTTGGATGGCTGCTTCTACATTTCGAATCTCTGATGAGTGCTGGGATGGCTAGGCCAGATGATACTTTCCTTGAAAGGTACAAGCACATACCGAAATGGAGATATGATACTTTAACCGATTGCAAAGTTATCTTGAACAGGGGAGAACTATGGAGCTTCACCTGTGTTTCTCCACCTATTGGTTATGAGACCATGCCCGGGAGATTGATTGACGGCGTTGGTGCTAATGAGTTGGATGATGTCCAACATGAATGGCTAAAGAGAATCAGGCCATCTCATTTAATTTGCCGCCGTGACAACATCACATATCTAGAGCCATATCTTCCGAGCAGATTTGCTTGTCAATTTGGTTACGATCAGTTGCATGTGGGCAATGCAACGACGTGTTTTGCTCATCAAGGCGGCTTGGTTGATGGTGCCAGAGCTTGGCTATATTACATTGCCAAAGGTACAGGGGCTACCTTTTCTATGCCAGATCCGGTCAACTATCGGAGAGGAGCTAAGATATTGGCGTCCTATGCCAGATTTTATGTATCAGCTAATACCTTTGATGAAAAATTTAGCATCTTAGGTAAAAGCTTTATTCATGTTGAAAAGAAATCAACCAAATCCGCCTTGCCTAGGGATTGTCACGACAAAGAAGATCCTCTGGCCACCGATGAAGTTGATGATGATGTTTTGGAAACTTTCTTCTCTGATGACCTTCATCAACCATTGCATGTGCCTATCGGGAGTGCTGAAGAGAGTATATCTGTTGATAATACACCGAAGAGGAAGAGGAGTAAAGGTGCTGCGGGTCCTGCCGCAAAAAGAGCTACTCGAGCAGAGACTCGAAGTCGCGGAGGAATTACTATTCTCGGGAATTCTCCTGTTTCTGAACGAGCCAGAGATGTTGATGACGCAGGTAGTGATCCAATAGACAATTATCCTACTGTTCCTTTAACCAAAAGAATAGGAAGGAAAGTAATAGTTTCAAAAACTAAATTCGTAATTTGTCTGGATGCAGAGAGTCCCACCGATCGTGCTATGCGATTGGCCGCAGAAAAGCAAGCTGCTTTTGATTTTTCTGTAAAGACAGAAGAAGAAGAGATTCCTGAAACTGCTGGGTCTTCTAGGCCTTCTGATATAGGCTCAGTTCCACCAATGGCCGATGATACGCAGGAAATTAGTCAACCTGCGGTAGAGGCCGAGCATCAGACTGAAACGGCTAATGACTTACTGATTTCGGGAGAATCAGTGAAGGAAGCCACTCCTCTCAATCCAATTGTTGAAACTTCAAAGAGCAAACAAGTTGACTATGAACCGTCGTTTCATTCTTCTGGAGAAGAAGACATGGAGATAGACGATGAATCACCGTCTAAAACACCAATCGATGCACTGAAGACCATTGGTCAACACTCAGGGTTGACACCAGAATCGGAGAGGCATCTGGAAATAGAAGTTCAAATTCCGAGTACTTCTGGGGCGGGAAGCAGTAAAATAAATTCCGTGTCAGAAAGTACCCTGAACAGACTAAGAGCCGGATTGAATGATCCGAAGGAGACTGAATATGAACCAACTCCAGGTAATATTTTATTCATCAAAGTTTTGTCTTGTCTTGGTTTTATTGTCTTTAAATTTCTGATCATGTTTCTTTGATTCCAACAGCTGTAGGAACTGCACCGGCTATGAGTTCTACTCAAGCCCCACTTATTCAAACTGAAGTGGGTGAGGGGAGTTCCCATCTGCCGAGTTCTCCAAAAGCACTAACTTCAGCTCCAAGAATAGAGGCTCCTCCTGCTCCTTCCCCTATTATTGCAGCAACTCCCAGTTTTGACACAGGAATAGCAAAAGTCATGGGGATGTATTCAGATATTATTTATACATATCTGGATACATATTCGAGGCGACTCATGAAAGATGAAACTATGCCCTTTTCGAGTCTTTGAGAGGCGACAAGTTTTCCACGTTCAGCTTTGAGACAATCTGGTTATGAGGCTCAATGTGTCTTCTTTGAACATCTCCTGAATGAATTAGAAGCAAACATCCATAAATATTGGGAGATTAAAAAGGAGGACGTTAATTCTCTGACTGCAGCTGAGATTGCTCAATTAGAGAATGAAGCTCAAGCTCAGCACATTGCTCTGACAGAATTCCTCGCTCAGTCTTCCAAAGAGCTAATGGCGAAAGACGAAGAAATCATAAGTACTCGTCAGAATATGGAACGCCTAGAGCAAAATAAAGCGTCAAAAGCTGAAGAACTTAGAAAGCTGAGGGAAGAGCTAGCTCGTATTCAGGAGCAAATTGCCTCTGTGGAAACAGAACAATCAAAGATTGCTACTGATCGAAAATCTGCAGCTGAACGCTGTCAAGTTTTACAGCAGGAGCGAGATTTGATGCAAACTAATCAGATTGAGGAGATCAATCGCCGTAGCTCTATTATTGTAGAATATGACCAACGGATGATTGGAGCAGAAATAGCAGAGCGAATCAAGAAAGCTCATGATGAAAAGATGAATAATGTAATCGTTCGTATTCAGGAGATCATTACTCCTCCTAAATAATTCTTTTATATTTATCGTGTATTTGAAGTTTTGATACCCATTTGTAATCATTATTCTGATTTTGATTGAAATGAATATCTTGGCTTGATTTTAATTCTGTGGATAATATTTTTGTAGAAAACATGTTCAGAGATAAATAATACATGACATATTTCAATAGAATAGAATATACAAATAAACTTTGCAACTCTATCATGATATTAAACCAAGGATTTTTAGTTTAATACTGATTAGAGAAAACAGAATTCCGATATAAAGATATCTTTAAATTCTATTTTCCATGATCTTTGGACTCGGAAATCAAAAGACGAGATATCATTCTCAGAGAATAGAAAATATGATACATAGAAAATTCAGAGGTAATATGGACATGATTTTCTACAAGATCTTTATTAAAACCACTGGGGATCTAATAAAACAAAAATATCAAATTCTCTGGGAAGATGATACATGGTGGAATATCAGTTTCCTCTGGGGATAACGATATCGAAATAACTTTTGTAGAGAAGAATTTTATATTTGCTGGGGAATGATAAAAATATTATACATAATATTTCTTTAAGAATTTGCCATTGATAGGCATCATCATAACTTTCCCATCCATAGAAGCAAGTTGATATGCTCCGTTAGAGAAGACTTTATTTACTACGAATGGGCCTTCCCATTTCGCATCAAATTTGCCTTTGCTCATATGTGTCATGGTCATAGGACGTCTGACAGTAAGGACCAGTTCTCCCTTCTGATATGCTCTGACTTTGACTTTCCGGTTAAAAGCTTTTGAGATTCGGGCCTGATACAGCTCGATATTTTGTTGAGCATATAATCGTTTTTCATCTAGAGCTTCCAACTCTTGAAGTCGAAGACGATCATTGTTTTCTGTTGTAAGTTCATTGGAGATTGCAATTCTCAGAGAAGGAATCTGGATCTCAAGGGGAAGAACAGCTTCACAGCCATACACCAAAGAGAAAGGCGTACATCCGGTCATATTGCGAATTGTGGTACGGTAGGCCCATAAACATTCACCAAGCTTCTCGCTCCAGTTGCGTTTGTTGGAAGAAATGAACTTTTTTAAGAGTTTGATGATTGTTTTATTGAAAGCTTCTGCTAATCTATTAGCTGCTGGATTATATGCTGTAGAAGCTAAATTATTAATCCGATGATCGTCGCAGAATCGAGTAAATTTCTGACTGATGAACTGCGGTCCGTTATCATGGATAATACGTCGAGGAACACCAAATCGATAGATGACATGATGTTTGACGAAGTTGATAACACTAGAAGTTTTAACTTCAGATAACGGGATTGCTTCAGCCCATTTGGAAAAGTAATCAGTTATTGCTAGAAAAAACCGATGTCCTCTTGATGATGGTGGGTTGATGGGACCAATGACGTCCATGCCCCAAGCTTCAAAGGGCCATGATGCCGCTGTTGGGTGTAAGAACTCTAACAGTTGATGGATAAAGTCTGCATGAATTTGACAGGCTTTACATTTCCGAGCATATTGGATAGCGTCAGCCACCATCGTAGGCCAATAATAACCCATACGTCGGATACGATCTTGAAGTTTAGGACCTGGTTGATGAGCTCCGCAAACACCATCATGTGCTTCACGGGTTATCTGTTGTGCTTCTTCACCAGCAAGGCATCGGAGGAGAAGACCGTCGTAAGACCGACGATATAATGTCTTCGTCGTATGATTATAATAGAATCTGAGAGATCGACGTCGAATAGACGCTGCTTCACTCGGATTATCAGGAAGTATATCATACAAAACAAAATCTAGAAACGGACGTCTCCAGTCTTCAGTTATGGCTTCTGTTTCATTAGAAAAGACATATTCCATAGTAGAATCAGAGAAAGACGAGGACATTTTGTCAAACTTTAATCCAGCATCAAGGTTGAGAGAATCTTTGTCTGGTTTATAGGGAAAAGCCAAGGCCAAATTATTCTCAACACAGAATAGTTCTCGGTTATAAACCACTATCACTTGCTGACGTCTGATTGGTATAGCTAATACAGCAGCAAGATTAGCTAAAGCATCAGCTTCTGCATTATAGGCTCGTCGAACATGTTCAATAAAGAAACCTTCAAAAGATGAGGCTATAGAAAGTGCAGCTCGATGATAAGGTATCAAATCCTGATGACGAACTTCATACGTTCCTCTGATCTGATTGACAATAAGCTTGGAGTCTCCATAAACTTCCAAATATTGAATATCTAGATGTTTAACAAGTTGAAGACCAATGAGTAATGCATTGTATTCGGCTACATTGTTTGAACATGATTGATCCAGAGAATAAGCCCTCTGAATAGTTAATCCTTTTGGGGATACAAGAACAATCCCAACTCCGGACAATATCGCCGTTAGGACCTATTCTAGATGCTCCATCGAAGAATAGACGCCAGGTAGAAATTTCTTCAGAAATCAGATTTGAATCCAGAACTTCATCAGGAATCTTATCATATAATTTAGAATCTTCTGGAATCGCATGAGCAGCCAGAAAATCAGCAAGAGCCTGTCCTTTAACTGACTTCTGAAGAATATAATGCATATCGTATTGAGCTAACAAGATTCCCCAATTAGCTAGTCTGGAGTTGAGAATACCAGGTTTTTTCATCATAATCCTGATGGGATTCACTCTGGAAATGACGTGAATCGTTTGACCGATAATATAATGTCGTATTTTCTGAACAGCAAACATTAATGCTAAGCATTCTTTCTCGATTGGAGAATAACGCGGTTCAGCACCCGTCATTGTGCGACTGAGATAATAAATAGCCTGTTCATGGCCATCTTTATTTTTCTGGGCAAGTAATGCACCAAGAGAATGATCCATGGCTCGAACATATAGAAGGAATGGTATCCCCGAGACGGGAGGTACCAAAACTGGAGGGTTCATGAGATACTGTTTAATATCGTCAAATACGTTTTGACATTCTTCGTTCCAAACGAAAGATACACCTTTCTTCAGAAGTTTGTTGAATGGTCTGCAGCGTCCTGATAAGTTGGAAATGAATCTCCTGATATAAGCAATTCTTCCTTGAAATCCTTGTAGCTCTTTTAAGGTGCGTGGAGGACGTATCTCTTGAATGGCTTTGATCTTCTCGGGATCCACGTGTATACCTTTAGCGGTAATGACGAAGCCGAGAAATTTACCACTAGAGATGCCCAGGAAGGACTTAGTAGGGTTCATTTTAAGTTGATGCTGACGCATTAAATCAAAGATAGTCTTCAAATCTTGGATATGATCCTCCTTTCGTCGACTTTTGACCGCAATATCATCAACATAGCAGTCGACTATTTTTCGAAGATGTTCACGGAATATAGTGCTCATTGCTCGCTGATATGTTGCTCCTGCATTCTTGAGACCAAACGGCATCACTGTATAACAGTATGTACCGATCGTCGTTCTGAAGGAAGTGTGTTTTTCATCATCTGGAAACATTTTGATCTGGTTGTATCCCGAATATCCATCCATGAATGACATTCGTTCGAAACCACATGTATTGTCGATCATGACATCTGTAATTGGAAGAGGTAACTCGTCTTTAGGACAAGCTGCATTGAGATCGCGAAAGTCTATACAGACCCGGATCTTGCCAGTCTTTTTAAGGACAGGAACGATGTTAGCCACCCATTCAGGATGTTGTTCCTCTCGAATAAACCCAGAAGCCATAAGCTTGTTGACTTCAGCTTCAATTGCATCCATGATGTCTGGACGAAACCGTCGCTATTGTTGTTTGACCGGTTTAGCATTTAGCATGATATTGAGTTTGTGCATTGCAATCTTTGGATCTAGTCCTGGCATATCCTCATAACTCCAGGCAAAGACATCGATATAATCACGAATAAGTTTAATCATGTCTTGTTTATCCGTTTCTGAAAGACTTTCGCTGATGAATATTGGTTTAGGAGACCCTTCTTCACCAACATCAATTTGGATCAGTTTATCTTCAGTAGGAGGTTCACTCTGCTCGAACCTAAATTCCTATTGATTATCTAATCTTTGAGCCCATTGTTCCGATTCGGGTGATACTTCATAATCATCCTCATCTTCATCATTTTCTTGCGGGCCACCAACGGAGACCATATTGATGGATAGAATAGAACGATGGAGATCGCCAATACTCGTGTCAGAATCCCAAGAGAGGGAATCAGAAGACTCAGATCGTTCGTCTTCATCGGATTTTGAATCTTCATGGACTATGTTGATAAAGGAAGTAGGAGCAATGTAACCTAAACCACATTTTGTCCTTCCGTATTTTAATGGAGGAATTCGAACAGGCATTCTTCTTCCTTTTCCATTATTGAGACTGGTTCTAAAGTCATAACCCATATTCTTAATGATATTTTTGGATTGTTGACTATAGCGACGCAGTTGTAATCTTCCAGTATCGTCGTTTATGTCATCTTCTTCCAAGTTAGGAGGATTCTGAGGTCCTTTATAAAAGAAGATTGGATTTTCTCCCTTTTTTTAGCAGGGACCACGAAGTATGATTTTTGTATGGATTCCAATGATACGTCTGTATGAAGAGTTTGAACAACCCCTATAGTTAGTGACTCTAAGCTATCTATCAATTGTAAATAACTTTGTACATGATTACAGACATCAATATACTGCAAAGGAGATGCTTCATTAATATTAAATACTGTATTTACAACAGAAGGCTGAGCCTTATCAGACTTAGTCAAATTAATGACAAAAGGGGGAGAGGAAGAGCGATCAGAAGTTTTGTTTCGATTAAGATCGATAACAAAAGGCTCAGAAGAGGTGAGCTCCCTTGAAGAAGATCGTGGATAAGTAGTACGTCCACTGACTGGAATGACTAGAGTATCTGGTCTAGCCTGAGAAGATGGAGGAGGAGTGGTACATCCACTGATAGGAATTATCAGCGAGCCTTGTGGAGCTTGGGAAGACGGTACAGTAGTACGTCCACTGACAGGAATTATCAGTGAGCCTTGTGGAGCCTGGGCAGATGATGAAGTAGTACGTCCACTGACAGGAATTATCAGTGAACCTTCTTCAGATGATTTAACAGACTGCGGAGGAGTGATACGCCCTTTTACAGGAATAACAAAAGTGCCAACTTTTGCTATCTCATCATCATTATTCATAGCTTGCAAGACTTTTGAGTATTCATCTTTGTACATGCGAGCGTCATTGAAGTAAGCTTCAACTCCTTTGAATGGATAGAGATCTGCAACCTCCTTTTGAACTTCTCCATTATCATCAACATATTTGAAACACTGATGAAGAGTCGAAGGAACGACATTATGTTCATGCAAGAATGGTCTCCCCAATAAAGCATTATATGAGCAACCATGATTGTCGATGATGTAAAAAGTAACTTTAGTGCGAAGATCGCATATTTGAAATTTGAGGCGAATCTTGCCCAAAGGCTCATTTTTTCCTTGATTGAATCCCAAGATGGTAGTGATAGTGCTGGAAAGACTATGCACAGGTATCTTCAGTGCATCTAGCATAGCTTTTGGCATAATACTGAGAGCAGATCCTGGATCAATCAGGAGACGATCAACCTTCATAGAATCAATATATCCTGTATGATATAAAGGACGGTCATGTCGATTATCCTCTAGCAGCATATCGTCCTGCGTAAAGGTAATGTTTGGAATAAATTCCAATACATTATGGCAATGAGAAACAGATTCTGTTTCCAACTTCTTGAGAAGAGTTAGGCAGGTTTCTGCTTGCAGCAGTGCTTCACTTAGAGTTTTTCGAGTCTCTTTAGAGAGGCGTAAGAGCTCGAAGATTGATAATTTAGCTGGGGTATTGGCTAGTTGAGCCAATATATCAAAATTATAAGGCTTTTCAAGTCCTGTAGGAGATGACTTCTTCAATGGTTTGTCGAAGCGGACTTGTTGTTTTCCTTTGTCAGCTGCTGTTGGTTTAGAAGGAATTGTCTCAACAGGAACATTTAAAGGCTCTTCAGTAGAGACTGGTGTTGGAGCTGGAACCGGAGGGACATCAGAAGTTTCTTCAGGAATTTTAGCATAATCTTTCAGATATATTTTTCCTGACCGAGTTCCAGCATGAACTTCAACTTCAGATTCTGGTTCAGGGTCTATGGAAACCATATTGCAATTCTTTATCTTGCTCTTGGTTCTTTTATGTTTGATGAGAGCTTCATTCCAAAAACCAAGGCCAACACGAGATTGATTATGTCTCATGGTGATGGCCAAAGGTGCTCGGAGTCCTTTGCCTGAGTTCAAACCAGGAGCAGTGGTTAGATCATAACCCATCTTCGCCATCAATTCATGAGATTGAGAACTGTATAGATGAAAAGCAGGCTTGTATCTATCTTCAGATTGAGGTACAGATTTTATCTCCGTAGGGAGTGAATTTCCTGCCGAGATGAAAGTAGAGGTTAGATAAAAATCGGGTGTGAAACTAGAAGTCACATTGCATGACTTAGTCTTCCCGAGCTTCTTTTTAGATGATGGAGTCTTCCGAGAATAAGAGGAAGATGTCTCAAACTCTGTCATTAAATCTGGGTGAATCCACATGATCTCTCCCTTCTTACTTGTGACAGGAACAAGTCCGTCATTCTGTGCTGGTGGGATGTTTACAACTTCGAGAGTTGCTTTGGGGATAGGAACAATCCCACTTTCTACCATTAAGGGAGGGAAGTCACCGAACTGTATTGAAATTACATTTGCTGTGACTGTCATGTCTTTGGGTGTCAGTGTCACAGCTCCTGATTTAATCATCTCTTGAATCTTCCCTTTCAATACATAGCAAGACCGGATTGTATGACCCAGCATTCTATGATATGGACAGTATTTTGGATGTTCTGTCTTATTGGCTTCATCAGGCTTTTTAATTTTCGGCAATTGAATCTTATTACCTTTGAGCAAGCATTCAAAGATACCCTGAACATCGTCATCGTCGAAAGAATATTCTTCCTTCAGCCGAGGAGGTCTCTGTTGTTGATTTGTTGGAGCTGGGGTAGCTTGAGTAGTCTTTACCTCTTGACTACTGCTTTGGAGATTGACTTCAAGAGCTTCTTTCCCTTTGCGATTGTTGGGTCGAGTACTATTGCTAGCACTCTGATTTGATTCCTTGGGAGCCATTTGTACCCCCAGACCCTTGAAGGTCTCAGCACTGACCTCGGCAGCCTTGGCACTGACGATAAATGAAGGCCAATCTTGGAACTGAGTGGAACCTGTCCACATGCTGATAATTGGTAAGAGATTCGACTTGCAAGTGTCGATGGTAACAGCATCGGGAGTTCCGAGAGGCATTTTGAGGGCTTCTCTTCTGAATCTTTCAATGAAGTCCTCGGTGGTTTCATTATTTTTTTGTTTAATTCTTATGAGGGCTGACATGGTCATGTCATTGAGCCCTTCATAGAATCGTTCAAGAAACATTTGCTTGAAACCGGCAAATGAGGTAATGCACCCGTCAGGGAGACTTCTATACCATTCATAAGCCGTTCCTTTGAGACACCCAACAAACACCCGAGTAAGGAGGGCGTCACTTGGTTGCAGTTGATCAGTCATTACCTCAAAGTGATTAATGAACTGACTTGGGGAGGTTGTCCCATCAAAGAAAGAGATGGTCGGAGGTTTGTATTTTGGTGGATACGATACCTGCTTCCATTCTATTGGGTAAGGTTGTTTGATACCTAACCTTTGTAAACCATCATTCTATTTAAATGCCTCGAATTGAGTTCGGAGATTCCTTAACTCTTCAGTAACAATTCCAGAAGATTGGGGAGTTGTAACTTGTTGAGTGTAATTGGGAGGAGGGACTGCAGCATATGTACCACCCCCAGCTCCAGACTGACTTGGAGTGGGTTGTACAGGAACATTAGATTGTACCCCCGGAATAGTAGAGGGTTCCGGGTTTGGAACAACAGGAGTATTTAATATAACTGGAGGAGCTGTCTGTTGGACTTGCTGAGTTTGATGCTGAGCTTGCATAAGAGTATGCATAGTATTCAATGTATCTGCCATAGCTCGTAACTGTTGTTCTAAGGAAGAAATCCTTTGTTCATGAGCTTCGGTGCTAGTTGAAGGTTCATGATTGCCCTCTGTCATGTAAGTGGTAATCATTCGAGGAATAGATGATGAAACAGTCTGTTCTGAATCATCACTGTGTGAATCAGTATCTTTCCCGGGGCTATTTACGGAAATCAATACTGGAAAGTTGGACTCTCCAAGGAAGTCTTCTGTGATCTCCGGATTACCACTTGGATGAGAAGAAGAAGAGACCCTGGCCAAGGCTCCGGTCCTGGATCGGGTGCCGAGATAAACACCATCTTCAGAGTCTGATATAACATCAGACCGTATGCTACCCCCAATATTTCTGGAGGTCATGTTGACAGAAGCATAAAGAGGTTCATCTTCATCCAACATTGGTTCATACTGAATCCGTTCGAAAACAGATTGTCTTTTTGGTGAACAACAACACTGAATTACAACTCGAGGTTGGAAGTTGCAACCATGCTTTTCATGGCAAATATGAGCAATATCATAGCCTGATGGAGTGTCAATTCTCCGTTTATTTTGCAAATACTCCCGGAGATCTGTAGGAACAGATTGGGAAGTACTTGAAGATAGTTTCTGTGTAGAAACTTGTCTTTTGTTCTTCTGTCTTCTCGGTTCTTGAGTGTATAAAGACTGATTAATTTGAGCCACATAGTTCTTGGCATATTCTGCATCAGGGTCTAATATACTTGTCTCAGTGGAACCGAGACAATTCTGATTAAGCTTGTTACGAAGATCCGTAGGAGATCTGACTTTGATATCAGTCTTGGATACTTGTAACTTGCCTTTCTCAGATCGAGAAATTTGGAGAGAAGGAAGCTGAGTATTATTCCGACTGGGAGTCGGTAATAATCCATCTTTGGAGGAATTAGCCAAAAGGCATTTTCTTTTGTTTGATCTAGTAAGAGTACTAGTCAAATTAACTCCAGAGGTAAAGACCTTAGGAGTAGAGGAGTTGACTAAAGAGTCTTTCTCCTTGGTTGGCGCAAGATGTGCAAGTTGAGGGGGAACCATTTGTATGTTCTGTGGAAGAGAACCCCCAGCTTGATTTTGAGAAACAGTCAAAGGACTGTATCTGTTAGCATACGCTGACTTCAGTTTGGACTTCTGGTCATACGCTGCCTTTTTATTAGCATACGCTGGCTTTGGCTTAGCGTACGCTGCCTGATGTTGGCTTTTGTACGCTGCCTTTGCCGTACGCTGCCCTTTAGATGCCATACGCTCAGAGTCATCAATGGCTAAAGAGCCGACTGTTGTCGTAAGAGTAGAGGGAGAAGGGACTTTGACATGTCCAGAGATGGTTTTCCTTGTACACGCTGACTTGGTTAAAGAACCAACTTTGTTAGCGTGACTAGGAGAAGCCACTGTTGCCGTGTTCAGAGAAGCCGAAGTGTACTTAGTTGAAGTTGAAGACGTGTTCTTGTCAGCGTGAGAAGTGACAGAAACGTCTCGGGCTGTTGAAGAAGACTTAGGGACATAGACAGAGCGTTCCTTCTTCTTGGCAGCAGAAAGAGCGGAGGAAGTAGTGCGGCCCTCCTTCGCCTTGAGCATTTCTTCATAAGCCGATTGGTCGAATTGTACAACCATCGTCTTCTTTGTCAAGCCGATCGACGAAGTATCGCATTGAGTTGTTGCTATCTCGTTGAAGGAGACAGCTTTCCCCAGCAGAGTTGCCAATTTGTTTTCCATAAATAAATTCACTTTATTTATTTTGTATCTGAGAAAATTACAACTGTAGGAATTTAATCTAGAAGACGATTACTTTATCCCTTGGACGATGCGATGAAGAAAACTCGAACTTTGAAGAACTTGGACAGCAACTGGGCAATCTCTCTGTTCTCTCCGAAATTGACTGTAGTGTCTGATGAAGATGAAGAAACTCTCTTTTATAGAGTTCAGGATAACTATCCTTAAGCATACGCTCAGGTAGTTACTTGACGTGTGCATAACTGCAGGGACGCGTGGCAAATTCTGATGAAGACACATTAGCGTGCGGTTGAAAGTAGTGGAGCATATTCAGGAGAGACTGATGGCATGAATGCCACGTTGCATAACTTCTGAAGAAGTGGATAACTGAGTGCAGGACACGTGAGAACGTGTGTTAACTGCTCGTTGAAAATCATTCTGGACACAACTGCTGTAATACGCTGCCTTAGAAGAAGAGTCATACGCTAGCTTTGAAGGCACATGTCTTGCATACGCTTACTTGGACAGCGTAGAACCATATAAAGCTGATATGCTCACATTATTGACAGGGAGTCGTATGGAAACTATACGCTCACTTGTCAAGGAGTCGTATGGAATCCATACGCTCACTTGGTTGAGAAGGAGTCGTATGGGGTCCATACGCTCACTTAGTTGATAAGGAGTCGTATGGGGTCCATACGCTCACTTAGTTGGAAAGGAGTCGTATGAGATCCATACGCTCACTTAGTTAGAAAGGAGTCGTATGAGATCCATACGCTCACTTAATTAGAAGGAGTCGTATGAGATCCATACGCTCACTTAATTGGGAAGGAGTCGTATGAGAAATAAGTAGACACGTGGCATGTTTGAATAAGTAGACACGTGGCCATCATCAATCTTCTTTGATACGCCATATCTTCTAATAACTGACAAAATCTTCTCGAGCGTCGTGACTGCGGATATGATGGCTGACAGACTGTCAAAACTGACAGTAATGATGGCTTTTATATTTATGAGAGATGCTGAGCTGTCTTCGTAAAAGACAAAACCGACTCTTCGAAAACCTATACGACGGCTAGTCTTCATTGGACAGCTGTCTTTGCACGAAAGACGAAGTGTCAGATTCATCCCTTACTAAATATATGCTGTGCTGTCATCTCAAAAAATAATAAAATATTCACTGAGCGTACGGCCTTTGGATGAGCGTATGGCCTTTGACTGAGCGTATGGCCTTGAGCGTATGACTTGGACTGAGCGTATGGCTTTGAGCGTATGACTTGGACTGAGTTTCATGTCAGCGTGTCATAATTTTCACACCCTACAACAATGAGTAGTATCGGCGATATGATAAACCCTAGTTTAAGAAATAGGATATCGGCGATATCGGTAGTATCGGCAGTTTCGGATCGGAGTATCGAATTTTTTGGTATTGGGAAACAAATAATGGTGAAGGTAAAACCAATATCCTAAGCTACCAACATTAGAATCCTAAGATACAAACATACCACTCTAATATCTAACTTCTAACCATCTATCTAACTATCAATATAAATTCAAACATTTATCTATACACTAATTCTAACATCTACTAGCTAACTCAAATCTCTAACTAACCAACATATTCTAATATACTACTTGGTATCTCAAGTTACCAAGTATCTTAACTCTAATATATGAATATCTAACTTAATCTCTAAAACTAAGATACTATACATATCCAATATATATCTATCTAAACTCTAAGCTATCATATCAAAAAACACACTCTAATACACTACCATCTAACATAAAAGCTATCTAACTTATATCTACTAACCTCATTCTAGACACTAACTTATTACTAACCATCTAACCGACTATCTTATACTTTTAGTATCCTTATCCCAATATACTAACTAGTAGTAGGATACCAACATATATTTTCTAAATAACTCTAACATATGTCATATCTAACTAACAAAGACCCCCAATGTCGGCATCGGTCGGTATCGGATCGGAACATGCCAAACTGTATCGGTATCGGCCGTATCGAATCGGTATCGGCCGAACCGTATCGGTATCGGTATCCGTATGTACTTAGTATCGATCGTAGCAGATTAGTATCGGTATATCGGTTTGGTATAGGTCGTATCGGATGGTATTGACCTTAGCGAATTGGTATCGTCCTATCCGATATGTATCGGCCATATAGCTAGGATTCGAACCGGATCGATAAGGCCGGTACGAATCCTAGCTATACGGCCGATACATATCGGATAGGACGATACCAATTCGCTAAGGTCAATACCAATTTGATACGGCCTATACCAAACCTATAGATCGATACTAGTCTGATGCGATCGATACTAAGTACATCCGGCCTATAAACTAGCGGATCCACCAGTTACATGATTATATACTAATTCTATTTAGTTTGTCTTATGATACAGATTTTCACATCCAATCTGTGATGGATCATTATTTCGTTGATCGTACATGGATGTACAAATGACAACACGAGAGCAGAATAGGTGTGAGTGACGATTTTCAGGCAGGCGTGGAAGTGTTTCTTAAGTATGCCATGAGCAAAGCTCAGTATATGGACGGTAACAAAATCAAGTGTCCATGTCGTAATTGTCGCAATAGACGTTACAAAGAAGTGGTGAGTGTAAGAGATCATTTGACCCGTAAGGGTTTCGTACATGATTACGGCCTGTGGTCATCGCAAGGTGAACAATATACGGAAAGACTGGTTGCGAATGCTGCTACTTATGCTTTTAATGATAATGCTGCAACAAATTTTGTCGTCGAAGACGACGAATGCTCTGTTGATTATGGACACCTGCAGAACCTTGCACGAGATATGGTGTACGATGCGGCAGGGCCTAATTTTGATCTGGAGGATCCTAATCCCGAGGCGAAGGAGTTCTATGATATGTTTCAGGATGCTGAAACTTCTTTATATCCTGGTTGTGAGCCACATTTCGTACTATCAGTGACGATGCGGTTGTTGAACATAAAGTCCGATTTTAACTTCCCACAGACTTGCTATGATCGAATTATACAACTAATCAAGGAGGTGTTACCGAAGGAATCAAAAGAGCTTCCAAAAATCTTCTACAAGTCAAAGATGATGGTCCGACAACTGGGACTGGGGTACGATAAGATAGATTATTGTCGCAACGGCTGCATGTTGTACTACAAGGAGAACGAGGATATAGAAAATTGCAGCTTTTGTAATGCGGATCGTTACAAGCCAATCAGGGGAAAAGGAAAGTCAACTAGAAAACGATGTCCTTACAAGTATATGCATTACTTATCGATCATGAAGCGCTTGCAGAGGATGTACATGTCTCAGAATACAGCAGAAAACATGACGTGGCACAACGAAGAACGCACAAAGGACGATGGAGAATTGTCACATCCTTCGTATGGAGAGGCGTGAAAATATTTTGATTTGCGTCATCTAGATTTTGCTGCAGAGCCTAGAAATGTACGTCTGGGGCTATGTTCTGATGGCTTCGCCCCTTTCGGGCAGTCGGGATCTCAATACTCCTGTTGGCCGGTCATTCTGACCCCTTACAATCTGCCACCATGGATGTGTATGAAGACTCCTTATATGTTCTTGACAGCTATCATACCGGGTCCCAAAAATCTGACGAAGAATGTCGATATATATTTACAGTCGTTGGTGGATGAGCTGAAACAGCTATGGGAGATCGGCATCGTGACCTATGATATTTTCAGGAAACAGAACTTTCAGATGAGAGCTTCACTGATGTGGACGATCAATGATTTTCCCGTATACGGTATGCTGTCGGGATGGAGTACTCACGGCACCATGTCTTGTCCGATATGTATGGGAAATAGCAAGACGTTCCGCCTTAAGCATGGAGGAAAAACTTCTTTCTTTGATTGTCATCGTCAATTTCTGCCCGCGAGTCATCCTTGGAGAAAGAACAAGGATGCGTTCAGAGCTAGAAAATAAAAAATTTATCATCCGCCTGCCAGATTGCTGGGATACGATATTTGGGAAGATGTAAAGGACTTGCCCACTGTAATGGAAGATCCATCGAATAATCGTGTCGGTGGGTTCGGACAAACCCATAACTGGACCAAACAGAGTATCTTCTGGGACTTGCCTTATTGGAAAGATAATCTTATAAGGCATAATCTTGATGTTATGCATATCGAAAAGAGTGTGTTCGATAATGTCTTCAATACCGTCATGGATATTAAAGGAAAGACGAAGGACAATCCAAAAGCAAGACAAGACATTGTCGAGATATGCAAGCGTCCTTATCTGAACTTGATACAAAGGGGAGCTGCTGGACAATTAAGTAAGCCGATAGCACAATACACATTGAGCAAGGAAGATAGATTAATAATCTGCAAGTGGGTATCTACTTTAAGATTTCCCGACGGCTATGTGTCAAATTTGTCTAGATGCGTTGATCTCAATGAATGCAAGCTAACGGGAATGAAGAGTCATGACTGCCACATATTTATGGAAAGATTACTGCCCATTGCTTTGAAAGAGTTGTTGCCTTCTGCTGTATGGATTCCGTTGGCCGAACTATCTATATTCTTTAGGGATATTTGTTCAACTAAGTTGACTGTGCAATACATGGTTGAACTTGAGGAGAAGATTATCTTAACAATTTGCAAGTTGGAGAAAATATTTTCTCCTGGCTTCTTCGACAGCATGGAGCATCTACCGATTTATCTAGCATACGAAGCCCGTGTCGGTGCATCTGTTCATTATCGATGGATGTACCCATTTGAAAGGTACATAAAAATTGATATAATTTAAGTTGAATTTCAGTGGGTTTTAAAATTTATTCTTAATTCTCAAGATAATTTGACTCTCTAGATACCTACACCATCTAAAGAAGAAAGTTGGCAACAAGGCTCATATAGAGGCTTCGATATGCGAAGCCTATCTTATCGAAGAGGTGTCAAACTTCTGCTCCATTTATTTCGATACTCATGTTAAGACAAATCGAAATAGACCTCAAAAGAATGACGAGGACGTTGAGGATGGAGGTATATTCATTGTAAGGGGCAAGCCTATTGGGGCTAGTAAAAGACGGTGGTTGACAGACGACGAGTATGATGTCGCTCACCGATATGTCTTGTTAAACTGTAACATACAAGAAGTGAAAGATTTGGAGAAGTAAGCAGTACACTTGCACTCATTATAATCTCTAATTTGATAAAGTAAGTGACTACACTTATATATTCTTATTTTCTCTAATAGTGTATTTAGAGATGAAGTCAAAATGAGGACACCCGATATTACCGATGAGGGACTTCAAAGAGAGGTTGATTGTACAATTCCGTCATGGTTTCGTAAATACGTAAGTAACTGAGATTATAATTGAGATTATAAATATATAATCTAAAACATTTAAATTATAAATATTTGTTTACAGGTTTTATTGCCTGAAACAATACTCACTCATGAGAGTGTTCGTTATCTGGCATTGGGACCGAAGAAGCAAATAAAGACTTGGCCAGACTATGTCGTTAATGGCTTTAGGTTTAAGTCAACTCAGAATGCTATAAATGTCGAATTTATCAATGACGGCATCAGTACCAAGGATTCCGGTGTTTGCATAAGAGGCACCATCTATGACGACGAGCCGGACTTTGACTATTATGGAGTGCTTCGGGATATTGTATATTTACAATATACTGGCCCATATGATATGCCTATTGTGATGTTCAAATGTGAGTGGTTCGATACGACACCAAATATCGGTTGGAGAATCGATAAACAATTTAGATTTGTCGATATAAATCATCGCAGGAGGTATAGAGGGTCCGATACATTTGCGATAGCAAATCAGGCTGTTCAAGTCTACTATACAAGCTACCCAAGGCGTCGTAGAGATCGATTTGACTGGTGGGCAGTATGCAAGATTAAATCTAGAAATACATTCAACGTTGGAGACCCAGCATACCAAGAGGACCAGATCAAAAAGTCCCAATACTTGGAACAACACTCGGATACAATGGATGTTGAAGATATTGTTGAGGAAAATAGAGGGGAGGAAGAGGTTGATACACAAGACTTAGCTGTCAACCAGGGGAGAAAGAGGCATCTTATCCCAAATATTGAGGCAGAAGAAGAAGAAGAAGAAGAAGAAGAAGAAGAAGAAGAAGAAGACGAATTTGATGGAGATGAGGATACAGATGAAATCGACGATGAAGATAAGGATGAGGATGAGGAGGAGGATGATGATGAAGACGAGGCCGAGGATAAGAACGAAGACGATAATTAGGTTAAATATTATTGTATATTAAAAACACTTCCAATTACGTGAATTAAGTTTGACCTCATAAAAGCAATTACGTGAATTCATGTTTTTTTCATTCGATTATTTACTTATTGCAGATGGCACTCCTAGTCTTTTTTGTCGTGGCAGCACTCGTCTTCCTACTGGTGGTATGTATATTTTAGTTTAGAATTTTATATTCATTTACACTTTTATATTGTTAATTATGTTTATGTGTTCTATTTATAGGTCATGAAGGCTGGCCGTGGTCGTGGTGGTGGTGGTGGTCGTAGTGGTGGTGGCGGTGGTGGTGGTCGTGGTCGTGGTCGTGGTCGTAGTGGTGCTGGTGGTCGTGGTCGCATTCAATCTTCCCGGGATGTGACCCCATCCATCGACCCCGACCCGGAGAGTACCCCGGGCACAGACGTATCCCGCCGTCGATCGACCACTTCATCGAGGCATGAGTCCGGATCTGCTAGCGGATCCGTTCCGCTATCGGACCCACCAGCAGCGGATCTACCAGTAGAACCCCCAGTTACTGCACAGTGGGCCCCGGAGTACCCCCATACTCGGTTCCATCCGGTTACTGGGGAGTACATGCGCGGACCCGCGGATCCTCCGACGGCACCAGAGAGGCCGAGAGGCGAGTTCCGACGAGAGCTATGGCCCGCGGGGACCTCGTAAGAATTTAAGATAATTTATTAAATTTTTTCATTTATTCAAGTTAATGATCCAGTCGTTTCTTCTATGTAGGTTTTTTTCCGTTTAATGTTGTCAGGGCTCTTGGAGAAATTATCAGGGCTAACTTCCATGGTCCCTACCTCAACTTTTCGTCGGTGCCCCCAAACTTGAAGTACGCCTGGCTCGACGAGTTGAGGGTATATATCTATATCTTCTGGTTAATTATTAGTTACTCTTTAATCAAACATTTTTTAAATTACGTGATAATTGAATTTTTATGTTAGATGACGTACTGGTGGCCCCCCCATCACGAGGACGCGATCCGCAGGACCTACAGAAGCACTGCCTCGAAGAAGATACGGGCTATGATTCATGACCTGAAAATGGGAGCATACGATACCGAATTGGATCCGGCAGGAGTATTATGAGGACCTCTTAGGTATGATGGATACTCCTGCGTACAAGGAGAAATCGGAGAAGGCGAAGGCGAACCGACAGGCCGCGGGACTTCATACGGGGGGATCAAGGCCCCATGCAGCGACGCTTGCAGATCTGGTGAGATACCGTAAATTCATTTCACTATCGAATTAGGTATTATTAATATACGGAGTTAATTAAGTTCTACGAAAATTTCATATACAGGCCCAACGGGCGGTGAAGGAGGGAAGGGCTCCAGAATCGGTCACCATGCACGACGTGTTCCAGCATACGCACAAGAGACGGAAGGACGGGAGCTTCTTCGACGAGAGGGCCAAGGAGACTGATGTAAGTACTTATGTTTATGAGATTTACGTTAGAATTAAAAGTATTTGGACTATAACTTAGGTAAACTTAGGATTCACACTTAACTTAGTGAAACATAGGATTTAGATTACAACTTAGGTAAATCTTATAATATAAACACATTCATTTGATAGGCTGCGTATCGTGATGCCCTTAGTCGGGCTCAGTTAACTGACACCGAGGATGTCGGTGAAACGACGCCCGCCCAGACGCCCTCTTCTTTGGCCGCACGCAACGACTTGTTCGTAGATACCGTCGGCGGCTTTAAGAAAGGGCTCCTGTATGGAGTCGGCTCCCTAGGGCCGTTGCACATGGCGACACAGAGATTTCCACCGACACCGCCTCCTCCCGCGGCCCCGGCAGACAATGATGTTAGGTCGCAGCTTACGCAGCTGCACGAGGCGGTGTCGTCCTTGCGGGAGCAATTTGCCACGTACTTTCCGCCTCCGTCTGCTGCTGCTGGTCCGTCTGCTGCTGGTGTCGATCCGTCTTCTACTGGTGTCGGTCCGTCGACTGCTGGTGTCGATCCTTCTTCCGTGGGTCATCTTTCTTTCAACCCTGATGCCCCTCTGGTACCGCCTCCGACTGTGACGGCACTCTGAATCTCATGTTGCCAAAGCAACTACGCCGACTTTCAAGCAGTGTCTACGACGACTTGTCGCCGTACCTAGTGGAGGAGTATATTCGTCGGTCGCAGCAGGGATTACCACCACCGGGCAATCGAACTCCTCCTCCTCCTTAAAATATTATAATTAAAAAAATTTGAAATATTTATGGGAATTTTGGATTATTTGTGCTATGATCGGATTATAACGACGGATATTAGGTTACTCTTCAGGATAATTGATGTCTATTTTATATTAATTTGGTTTGGTCTATGTGATTCTTAGATAATTGGTGTGCATTATATATTTGGCCTATGTGATTGTTGGATAATTGGTGTGCATTATATATTGGTTTGGTTTATGCATATTTTTGTGAACAGGGAAAGTACTGCAGTTTTTTTCAAAAAAATCTCAGATAGCAACGGACTAGTGACCGGTTAGCGACGGATGTTTCCAGTTTTCAACTAATTTTTGACGGAATTTTCGTCGCTAACTGGAGATTTGAAACTGTTTCCAGGTAGCGACGGGTGGTCGACGGAATATCCGTTGGCATGGTTCTGGTGGTATATACTTCGACGGAATAGCGACGGACAATCCGTCGCCAAGGCGACGGATAATCAGCCACTAATCAGTCGCTCTCTCGACGGCGTAGCGACGGACAATTCGTCGACAAGGTTCTGGAAATGCTTGACATTTCCAGAACCATGGCGACGAATAATCAGCCACTAATCAGTCGCTCTGTCGATGGCGTAGCGACGGGCGACGATGTATCCGTCGCCAAGGTCCTGGAAATGTCAAGCATTTCCAGAACATGGTCGATGGATAATCCGTTAGTATTCCGTCGCTAATCCGTCCTTTGTTAGCGACGGCGATCGACGGAGTAGCGACGGAACGATACCCTCTGATACACTGTTACGACAGTTTACCGACGGACTATCCGTCGCTAGTGTTTACACAGTTAAGTATTTAATACTTGAAATGGACGAAAGTCCGTCGGAAAGTCGTCGCTAATGCATCGTATTGTGAAGACAAAAAGTCGTCGCTATTCTGTCGCTCTTCGACTACTTAGCGACGGATCATTATTAGCGACGAGCTGATTGCCGACGGATTATTTTGGCCAAGATCCGTCAGTGATCATTCGCTAATACTGATTGCCGACGGATGGGCGACGGATGTGGCCATCGCTAAATGGACATATTTTGGTAGTGGGACACTTCCAGAATTGGCACACAAATCGCCAAAATTGTCAAATGGTCTCCGAACTTCAACCCCAAAGCTGACTTGACAATCATATCAACATGGATCACCCTCCCCAATCTACCCCTGGTTTGCTTTTCCGCAGCTACTCTCAAACGGATAGCTAGCTCCTTTGGGACCCTGGTAGCTATCGCAGAAGAAACCCGAAACCTCTCCAAATGCAACTATGCGAAGATATGTGTCGAGCTAGATCTCGCACATGACCCTCCCAAACTCATTGATATTGAGCTCGGAGACCAAACACACCGCCAAACGCTGCTTTATGATAACAACGTCATCTTCTGTAAATACTGCTAGATGAGCGGCCATTCCATGCAGCACTGCTACCGGGCCCATCCCGAGCTTCAGAAACCTAGCCGGCATAACTACAATGCGCTGGTTGCTCGAAGTCACCCTGAAACGGGTAATCGACCAAGCCACCGAATCCTCCCCTCGGGACGGAAGATACAGCACTTACGTCTTGCTCCCACCCGAACATCATGACTACTTCCGCCATCGTCCCATACAACCCACCTATTATCTCACTCAACAACTCCTTTCAACTTCTCACTAATGCCACTTTGGACTCGGCCACCGATAAATACAAAGAACCCTCCCCGTCCGTCCTCGGCAAAGCTGTTCAGCCAGATTCCCCACCCACATCTCACCCAGACATCGACAGCGATTCCATCTCACCATCCAACATCTCCACCAGAAACTTATCTGAGTTCATCATCTCCCACCCCTCTAAGGAATCTCACTCTCCTCCTCTTCCCACCTGCCGCCCTCATCAGCCTGCAGAGCTCAGACGGAGTGCCGCCTAGAGCAGCTCCCCGAGACGACCATCCCCTCGACAGATACTGGGGCTATAAGGCCCCCCTCTAACTGCGGACGTGCCACCCAGCCTCCCTCCTTAACCGACAGATTCTGGCAAGCCGAGGAAGAGGGTCCTCTGGTCAGTGGCCATCCCTTGAGCACCCTAGCTGATCCCACATTCACCGGCAAGTTTTGGCAAGCCAAGGAAGCGAGTTTCTTAGACCGTGACAACCCCCTATGCATCCTGGAAGATATCGGTAATGAGCCTACCACCTCCGGGCCAGAGATCAGTGAAGGAACTGGCTGTGCCAGCAAAGTCAACGGGTTCACTACCACACCCACCAAAAAAATCTCCTCCAAAAGAAAAAAAATAAACAAAAGCAGCAGATGGCGATGACAACTAGGACCGCCGCGGAGATTAATCTCCTCCCTCCCACCACTCCATCAAATGCTTAACATCATCTCCTGAAACGTTGGAGGGCTGGAAAACAAACCGACGATGAACAGAATCCTCAGCCTCAAGAAGACTAACTGCATTGACCTCTTAATCATTATCGAACCTAAAATCCCCTATAGAAGAATCAAAGCCACTCAACTCAAGCTCGGATTCCCCCACGCTATCTCTGGATGCAATGACATCTGGATCTTTTTCGTGCCAGAATTCAAGTTTGGCATTATTAAAGATTTGCCTTAGGCTCTATCTTGTTGGGTCGAGCATCTGACCATCAAGTCCTGCTCTATCCTTTCAGCCGTTCATGGCAGTTGTGACATCTCCGAATGACGCTTGCTTTGGGATGACCTGTTGGAAGTTGCCTTACCCTATCAAGGTCTCTCGTGGTTCTGCATCGGATATTTCAACATGGTGTCCTGCAGAGCAGAGAAATCCGGGGAGCGCTCTCCCCCAAGTCTGCGATGGACGACTTCAACAACTTCATCTTCCACATAAACCTAACCCCCGTCCCCTTTCATGACAGTGCATTCACCTGGTACAATATGCAGGAGGGCCATCGCCGGCAGTACTCCCGTTTGGATCGGGCGATGGTCAACGACAGCTGGTCCGACATGGGCCTGATCACAAACCTCTCCCATTTGAACTCCACGGAATCCGACCACTCCCCTCTTCTCATCAGGATTAGTGACAACCACACCAGCACTAAAAAAGCTTTCTGTTTCCTCGATTTCTGGCGTCATCATCCTAAATTCCAAAACGTCGTCAACGTCACTTGGAACTCAGTCGCGATTCTTGACCCCATGGCCCGGATGGCGGCTAAACTTAAAGCCACTCGTCAGGCTTTAACATCCTGGAGCAAGCAGGCTTTTGGAGACATCTTTCAGGCCATTAAGGAGGCGAAGGACGACGTCACTCATGCGGAGAACGCATTCGCCATTCACATTTCTCCGGCTGCCCGTGCCTCGCTCAACCTTGCTAGAGCTCTTCTCAAATCCAGGCTTAAAGTAGAAACGGAATTTTGGAGGCAAAAAGCCAGATCGACCTGGGACACCGACGGCGACCGAAATACCAGTTTCTTTCATGCTTGTATCAAATGCCGCAAAAAAAATTAAAATTACACCGAATATACGACGACAATGACAACCTGGTGGACGACCAAGATGGCATTCAGGCCGCAGCGGAGCACTTCTACTCTAACCTGTTCACTAAAGAGCCGGTCATTAAAGACATTGCGCTTCTTTCCGAGATCCCATCCCTCATCGGCGATAGCGATAATGAGGCCCTGTTGGTGACAACTTCGAAGGAGGAAGTCCAGGCGGCTGTCTGGTCCATCAAAGAACACAGCGCTCCGGGACCTGATGGCTTCAACGACGTCTTCTTCCGGTCTTGTTGGGACATCTTAAAATCAGATCTATTTGAGGCTACCATAGCCTTTTTCCAATGGACGAGATATCCCAATTCCATTTCCTGCGCCAACATCATCCTTATCCCTAAGAAAGACAACCCGAAAACCTTCAAAGTCTTCCGTCCTATCAGTTTATGCACCTTCACCAACAAGATCATCTCGAAGATCGTCGCCAACCGAATGTCCGATCTCCTCCCCAAGATCATCTCCGACGAGCAAAGCAGTTTTGTTAAAGGCCGAAACATCACTGACAGCATTCTCTTTGTGCAGGAGATGATCACATGTATGAAGTTCCCGTCTAGAGGGGAAACGTTGCCATCAAACTGTACATGGAGAAGGCTTACGACCGTCTGGAATGGCAATTCATGATCTGGGTCCTCAGGACCTTCAGCTTCTCTGAATCCTGGATTAACATCATCTTCAGATCCGTCAAAAATGCTTGGTTTTCCACGATCATCAACGGCCAGGCGGCGGGGTTCTTCCGATCCACTCGTGGGGTTAGACAGGGGGACCTACTATCATCCACTATTTTCATCATTGCGGCAGAAGCTCTAAGCAGAAGCCTCAATAGCATGCCCCGCACGCCCGGGTTCCATCACTTCCATACCACTACTGGCTGCCCGCTTATCACTCATCTTGCGTACGCAAATGACGTTCTCATCTTCTCCTCTGGCGACTTCGGGTCAATTGAGGTGGTTCTCAGTACGCTTGCTCGATACACCAGATGGTCCGGTCAGCGCATCAATAACAACAAGAGCGTCATATATACCCACCATAAGGCGGACAGATCCCGCTCAGCTGTCCTCTCCAACATGACCTCGTTCGCCATAGCCTACCCGTATTTTCTGTACTTGGGTTGTCCGCTGGTATACGGTAAGACGAACTTCGATATATACGAGCACCTGGTTGACAAGATCCGTAAACTGATCATGGGATGGCACAATGCTACACTATCGCCCGGGGACAAGATCCTTATCAAGCATGTCCTTTCCTCTATCCCGATGTACACCATAGCCGTCTGCTCCCCGCCCAAGAAGGTCTTCCACTCTCTTGAATCCCTATTTGCCAAGTTCATCTGGGGTCACAGCGACGGTAAGGACAAACACCACTGGGCCAGCTGGGATACCATGGCCAAACCCACTGATGATGGAGGCCTACGATTCAGCAGACTTGTCCACATCGTGGACGCATGTTCTATGAAGCTGTGGTGGAAGTTACGATCGGAGAGCTCGCTGTGGACGAGGTTCATGAGTGCTAGATACTACAGATTCTCTCATCTGTCGGAGACAGAGACTAACAACAGATCTTCGGTGCCATGGCGTCGCATAACTAGGGGACGCAACCTCGCAGAACCTTTAATCCGTCTAATGCTGGGCGACGGACACTCATCGGCCTGTCTGGAATGGTGGCTTGGCGTAGACACCATCCAGCCCAAAGTTCATACTCCATGGGGATGCGAGATTAGGGATCTGTGGGAGGATAACGCAGGATGGAATTGGGAGAGGGTCAGAGATTGGCTCGGCCAGCCGGCGGCCGACGATCTCCTTGCTGCTAACCTATGGATCACCGACTCGCCTGACTCGTGGAGATGGTCCCCTAACCCAAGTGGGACCTTCACGCTGGCTTCAGCCAGGATCTTCGCTAGAGGCATTGGCATGCCGGACACCACGTACGCTAAGTTTTGGCACTCTTGCATTCCCCTCAAGTGGTCTATCCTTATCTGGCGTGCTCTTCACCGAAAACTTTCGACGGATGATTCCATTAGATCTATCGGATTTAGCCTCGTGTCCAGATGCCACTGCTGCATGGAGCCTACTTCGGAATCGGCTGAGCACATCCTTCTTTCTGGAGATCTCGCGAATCAGATTTGGCTCATTCTTCACAATAGACTTAGTCTGGTTCCTCCGACCGGGGGCTTCCACGATATCCTGACCAGCTGGAGCTGCTCCCACGGTCATCAGATCGTCGTATCCGCTGGTACTTGGGTCTTATGGAAGAACAGAAACAAATTTAGATATGAAGGCCGTCAACTCCTCCCTCCTCAATTATTCAGAGAGTTCATTCATCAAATTTTCAATGCCAGGAGGTGATGCTCTCATGTCCCCAACACTTTCTGGGAGGCCCTTCTTTAGGAATCTTCCGGGTTCCCACGCTTCTCCTGTTAGTGGGCGTCGAGATCCAGTTCCTTTTTGCGCTGCCCGCGTAGTTTGTTTTGTTTTGTTCTGGCCGCGTCATGCGCGCTTACTTGTATAGGCTTCGGCATTTTGCGCCTATTACTTCAATAAAGTTTTTGTTCTAAAATATATATATATATATATATATAGGAAAATTCTTCAATACATCCAATGAAAAAATTTGTATCGATACATCCCAAATCTGAACCATTGGATGTTCATCCAATGGTTCGGATTAAATAACTTTTTTTAGACTATTAATAGACGTGAAAAGTCAAAATCAGCATTAAATGATGTCCCCTACTCTATTATTCAATCCGAACCATTGGATCAACATCCAATGGTTCAGATTTTGGATATATCGATACAATTTTTTCCATGGGATGTATTGTAGAAGGACCCATATATATATATATATATATATATATATATATATATATATATATATATATATATATATATATATATATATTGGGACCCATATATATATATATATATTTTTTTTTTTTTTTTGGGACCCATATATATATATATATATATATATATATATATATATATATATATATATATATATATATATATATATATATATATATATATATATATATGTATTAGTGATAGCATAAGACAAAAACCAAACGAACAAAAAAGAGAACCCAGGCCCATATCGAACACAGCAGACATCCCCAAATAAAACCCACATAGAACCTCCATAGCAGACCCGAGTCGCCCATACATATATACTTAACGAGAGAGAGACGGGGGGGGGACATCAAAAGCACTAAACCCAACCACCTCTAGCGACCCCCCCGACCTTGAATGCGACGACGCGCCACCACAGTGCCGTCGCGAGGCAGCCGCCGGCGGCCAAGGCCACCGTGCGAGCGCGCACAGCGCCGAAAACACAAGCCGAACAACAGCAATCGCGGTTGACAGACCCGACTTCGTCGATCGATTTCTCCGTGCATGGTTAATCGATCTTCGATCCATCTTCGCAGGTATGAACCCAACCTATATGACTTCCAACACCTTCATTTAGTTCGAATTATATGATCTAGATTGCCTAGAAGATCGATGCAAACATGGTCAAAAAGTTGTTCGTAAATATTTTAAAAACTGTTACAAACCCCTGTTTTGGGAGGCAGTTTGCGAACAGGATATCGAGGAATTTATAAATCTATTTGAACAGATATGTAGACAACCTATACGGAATTAAAACCCTTCTCGTAGTTTTTTATTTCGTCAAATGTATGCCAGAAAAACAGATCTTGAAAATTAGAGAAAACCATTTTCAAAATAGATTTATTTTTAGAAAAACCTCTGATACAACGTGCGTCCTGCCAAACTGGACAACGTGGTCGCAAATCAAAAGCATCGAAAGGTGCGTAACGACTTCGCGAACGTGTAGGCTTTGACAAAATTCAAATTGGTTGCGTGTGCGCGACGAATTTGATACGTGTGCGTCGAAATTCACCGTATCGACCGCTTTACAAATTTTCTAAGACGAAAATTATGCCAACAGGACCGCATCGTTTTCTTGGTCCTGTATGCCAAGTTTGGTCCGATTCAGAGACAGTTGATCGCATCGTCATTTTGCGGGCCCCACGATCCGACTCAACGGGCAATTTTGTGCACAGCCCGCCGAAATCCAACTTTGGACATACGGTTGGGTTCGTATCATCAAAATGAATCCTTAGACATATAGTTTGACGACTTTAGAGACCATTGACTTTGGCACATTTTTCGGTGCAAAGCGGATCCAACAACGGATACCGTTTTGGCCCGAAATAACCATTTTGCCCCTGTGTCCAGACTTGGACTTAAGGACATGCAATTCTAGCTGATTTGACTATTCTAAAAATGTTGGTAATGTCTATTTCAGCTTTCGAAGATAATTGTGAGATTTGGACTTTATGGCTTACTAGTTGACGGTGTATTGTTGGTTCTTCGTGCTACCACCATGCAAGATACCTTGCCTCCCTCTACAGTTCATTTCATGCTTATAGTTCTTCTGTTTTTATTATGTTATCATTTAGTTACTCTAGTTGATTTGGATTCATATGTTTTCTTCATACCATGTTTACCAGTTTATTGTCTTGCTTGTATATCAGTATTTCATGACTTGATAGCGTAGTTATACCAGACTTGTTCACATTATGGTCCATACTAGAGTTGTCCTTACCTGCGTCATAACTGTAACATTATACTGAAAAGCAATGCTTTGAGTATAAGTGGGAGATTGTTAGGGTTATATACTAAAAGCATCACTTTTGTAGTAACCTTATTTCTTTAAATTTTGAATGAGAATCATATGGGCAAATGTTTGCATATTGTATTTGTTGCAAGTGTTAATGCAAATGTCTGATATTCTATATTGTAGATAATATGGTGTGTGGTGTCACACAGAAGATCATATTATCAGTTTCCTATGGAGTATATAAATAGTTCATAACCTAGATGGACTTGGACAATCTATTAGAAAGGTTGTAGTGTAATCTGGTATTAGTCTAAATATCTGATATTCTATATTGTAGATAATATTGTGTGTGGTGTCACACAGAAGATCATATTATCAGTTTCCTATGGAGTATATAAATAGTTCACAACCTAGATGGACTTGGACAATCTATTGGAAAGGTTGTAGTGTAATCTGGTATTAGTCTATCTTGACTATAGGTTTACACTAGTACACTTTATGTGTATTGAACAGGAACACTTGAGGTTGTTCTCTTTGTACTGACTACATAAGAGAACAAACACCTCTGTTATCACTACAACAAAAATACCTTTTAATGACGGCTAAAAACTGTCATTAATTAAGAACCATGACGTTTTTTTTCCAATCCAACCGTTATGAAAACGGGTGTTATAAATGTTTTTGAAAGCGTTATAGATAATTCTTCCAAAAACGTCATTAATAGGTTGAATTTCTGCTACATTTTATTTTCAAAGCGTTATGGATATTTATGTAAAACCGTTATGAATAGTTAATATGGTTTAGAAGTCAGGACATTTTGAAAGCGTTATGAATAGATGATCTGTATATGGTCATTTTATCACATTTATAACGCTCTATACTGCATGTTATACATTCCAAACGCTGCTCAATTCAATTCGAAAACAACCACTTTGATCCATATTCACAACAAAACATTGAAATGCAATATAAAGTACCATTCTCCATTTCATTGTCTCAAAATAGGGTACATCAACATCTCACAGATATAGAGTACTTTAGCTAGCTACATTTCATTGTCTCAAAATAGGGTACATCAACATCTGTATATGGTCATTGTATCACCTGTCCTTGGCCTCCACATGTGCTACATTTGGTCGCTTTTATGCCAGGTTTGGCCCCAGAGCCATCGCAGGAGCTGCAACTCTCCAGCCTGGTTACCTCAACCTCTTTTTCCACACCAAATACTGCTTCTTTGAAGTTAAGAACGAGGCTGTAGCTTTCATCATCACCCTGCATTGGCCTGTTGCGAGCAGCTCTGCTTCCGCCCATTCCTTCCATTCCGCCCATGCCTTCAAATAATGACTCGAATATATCGAATGGATTGCTGAACCAAGGATAAACCAGGGAAATAAATTACCAATGAAATGCAACATGACAACATAAGTACCATATGAAAGTTAAAAGAGTGGAAACAACCAATCATATACATGCACATACAGTGCATAATGATAAATGAAAATTAATAAACATACGAAAAACTCGACTATGAAGTTTGGTAACAGTAAACCTGATATCTCAAACCACAATAAGGATATGAGAAACAATCATGACATATCTAATGGAAGAACTGCCAAAACTAACAAATGTTCTCGGTTAAAATACCTTCTAGTTCTGTCTTGTCCACACGAATTTCAAGTGATTTCGCATATGCAAAGAAGCCTACCATCAACTGACATGGCATAGTATTCGGTCCAACTGAGAATTTCAGAGAATACATTATTTTCTTTCTACTTCGTAGAAAAATTACAGATCGCCAATTCATCGAATGAAAAGTAAACGCTTGTGCATCATATTAGCTAAACTTTATTGGTTGCTTGACCAGTAAGAGAACTAGTTGTAGCAAATATTGATGTCAACTAATTGGTCTATGGGCTTGAACCAAATTTATATAAGTCTTTATATATTAAGCACAATGAATGACACAATCAATTATATAGGAGAAAGGAAAAAAAATTCAAGGTGCTTATTACACTAATTAGCATATAGGACAAGCAATGGACAAGCAATGGATTTGGCAGAACACACCAATATAAATTCGGAGAGGGGAGGGGACAGGAAACTCAAGTATTGTTGATAGTTCAGGTACTCGTCAGCCTCAACAAAATTTTGCTCTCGAGTCTAACCTTCCAAGCAATATGTTTCCACGAAAATAGAGACCATGTAGTAAGTTTGATGTTTGAGTGCCAAGAAAATTGAAGCTAATTATTGAAATTGCATAACAGTTGACTTGTTAGATAGAAAGCAAACTTTCTACTTCTTTTTCTTCTCATATAGCAAATCATAAAAGGGTTAGTCATTGGTAAACCACCAAATCATAAAAAATAGCCAATCAAGCAAGGATCAAAAAAATTCTGGAAAAAGGGTAGCACAGGGTGATTTGGTGACATATACAAACACAACAATATCCAAAGGACTGCAATAGAGTGAACACGACAATGCAAAGGCGCCTTACAAACAGCATCAAAAGTAACGGCAATGGTATTAAAGACAATACCACAACAGGAGATAGCAACACGAATTTTCTAACTCCAAGAGTTTTAGGAAGGTCAAAGAGGCACTTACCATATGATGGAGCTTATGATGTAATTTAATAGGGAATTTGGAGGCATGAACATTGGCAAAAAAAAAGGCGGACTAAAACACATAAGAAGTATGCTAGAATAAATTTAATCTGCCCGCATCAAACAGAGGCCATCTGCAGGCCCAAAATTGCACACAGCTTCCCCTGAAAAGCAGGTATAATTAAAAAAGTAACCACCTAAGTAACATACTAAAATATCAATACGAAGTACCAAGTAACTTGTCCCATGTGCAAAATGAGGATATGAATCGGTTTCAATACGTCACCTGAAGTGAGTCCTCCGTGTAGCTTTCTTTGACCTTATTTAAGTTTGATATCTCAACAATAACCGAACTTCCACTTGAATATTGTGCCAGCTTCCCATCTAAAGTATTTCTTGCAACAGATTCCACAATAATGTCTTGGGAGCTTGAGCCAGATACGCTGGGAGCTTGGGGGCTGCTAGGACAGGCAGCACCTCCTGCAGCCATGACACTGTTGCTCTCAAACAGCGGAATAATAGCCCAAGCAAATGACTCTCTGTAAGGCACGATCCGTGACCAAACTTGCAGCTTCTGTTTTTCTCTCTCAGTCAAATGAACCTATAATGGTGATAGACCTATATAATATCAGTAACTCGATTCTTGCACATAGATGTGTAATAAACACCAAAATAAAATACTGAGTGAAATAACCATGTATCGTAGAAGTAAGAACGGAGAATAATCCAAAGCCATCATGCTTGATGCTTTCGAACATGGCTAATAAATTTGTACAATATAACGTGGAAATTGAGTAAAAATTCTTTTAAACAACAAATCAGATATGTTACACTAGAACAGATGACACTGACATGGAAACTTAAGTAATCAACTACACAATAGATATAGAACAGATTAAAACACTAAATGTCAAAAACTTACAGGTTCTTTTCGTGAATAAACAGATGAAGTAACACCTCCTTCTTCTGTAGCAGGCTTCTCAAGCTGAATTATCAGGCAAACTGATGCTGCAGGAGCATCTAGAGAGAAAACTCCCCGACGTTCTGAAGAAATACTTGCCTAAAGTGAAGAACAACAAAGGAATTAGTTTTCCTGGAAATTTAGAACAGTAAGATGTCATCCACGACAATAAAAAGCTTAAGAGAAGCACAAACATAAATCAAAGGAGTAGGATATTGGTTAGAAACACTTTTCATCTAAAATTCATCTAACTGAATGTAAAATATGTACTCATAATCCCCATAATTAGATCTTACATCTTGCCCCTCTGTTGGTAGAACATGAAAACAAAAATCCTCAGACATTCTTTCCCTTCTCTCCCTATTATACAAGCAAATTGTACCATGAAAAGGCTCTACAAGATAAAATGGTAAAAATTATTAGCAAGAAATATACAAATAACACAGAAAGCAGCATGCTCCAAATGAAATACTCAATTGACAATAATTCAGATTGATACTCACCAATTAATCTAGCTTGGAAAGACAAGGACAGAACCTTCACGGTAATCTTTAATCCGCTGATATCCTCAACATGATTGAAATCATAAGAAGAATCAGAAAGAGAGAAAAAATAGTATGAAAAAAATATGAAGCCCGGTAAGTTCATACAGGCAACACTAGTACAATGAACCAACATATCTTGGAAGTTAGTCAAACCTGCAGTACTCAGCTGGAATAGCTTCAGGTGTCCTCTGACCAAAAATAAGAGATCTTTCATTCTCCCAATCAAATGTTGGCTCATATGCCGGTAATGGAGATTCCCCAAAATGCTAAAACAAAGATAATGACCTCACGTCACACAAAATGTGTGGGTACAAGAATGTACTCATCAAAATAAAGTAAACAATAAAAATACAATATACAGAAAATTTGTAATACGGACAAAAAGAATCACTGATAATCGAAGTCCTAGCATGTCAATACTAAGGTCTTATCATATAAACAATCTTTTGCAAATCACAATGGTCCCACTACATATCCAACTCCCAGACACAGACTCAATACACTTACAAATTACTCAAATATTAATATGATGTTTGCCTGAGACATTTCAAGGGACAGGTAAGATACGCAAGCAAATGTCCCTCCATATTCAGACTTGATCAAATCTAGGAGGGGCAACTTGATTATATTTAAGAGGGAACGGACTCCCTTGTATAGGTCCCATGCTACATATATGCAACATAAACGTATTAAAACCCAAAATATGAACTCACATAGGTCAACAAAATGCTCGTAATGGTTTTCCTGTTCAGTTATTTGACGATTAAGCACCACAAGGAACAAAAAGAAAATCACGTAATACAATAACTTAAACTACAGAAAATAAAGAATTAGCAATGTTATAGATTTTGCTAGGCGGAATCGGTGCGCCGAGTGCCCGCCTAGCGCCTAGGGAATTTGGAGGGTAACATACTAAAATATCAGAAATAAGGAACTGTTTTCTAATGACCAGAGCTTCCTTTGGCAGCATTGCATCCAAAAGAATGCTACCCAAAAATAAAAAGAACAATATTGTTCTGTGATATTGCATCTAAAAGAATGCATCCAAAAGAATGCTACTAAAATATCAGAAATAAGGAACTGTTTTCTAGTGTGTTTGTCGTCAAATTTCCTATGGTTTTTAAAATTACTCCAAAAAACAAAAGGCTTCAGTAAAAATGGAGTCGAAGAGTACCCATGCCAATCTCTACTGTTCCTTCGTCCGTATCAATATTGTTCTGTGAAACACCCATATCAACCTAAAAAAACTGCAAAAATAGCAACGGGAAATCAGCACGCAAGCTCTAAACTCCGCCAAAAAATTACCTAAAAATTTAAAAGTTCCATTCTTGCATCGGCCTCTCACTCTTCTACGTAACAAAATCATGCGAAATCAGTTTAAAAAAACGAAATAAATTCAGAATATTTCCAAATAATCCTAAATTACTGAATGCATAAAGCCCAATAAATTACTGAATAAATATAACGAACACATTCTAGAACCATAATTATTGGTCCTTTATTGTGATTATTGACCCCCAAAAAAAGGGGAAAAAAACCTAATCGTTTCTTGGAGCTTCTGGATCGAACGGCCTAGCGAGCGGATCACGATCAATTATATGAAAATTTATTCGAAGCGATCCAATCTATTAAAGAAATCAAGAAATTGCTAGACTGAAAAGTTTCGTAAGGAATAAAATAAACAAAAATAAATAAAAAAAGAGATTTCAATCGCCAACGTGCTCACCTCTCGGAGTGAGGAGAGAGAGAGAGGAAACCGCGCCCTTTAACAATTTCCCAATTTTCTGATAGCGATCAGAAAGATCCGGAAGAAAACCTAATTTTCGAAGAGAAACCCTAATTTGAGAAAAATTAGAGAGAGGGACAAACCCTAATTTTGGAAAGCACGCCCTTCTTCTCGAGCGTGCGAGTGACGAGAGTCTTCAAATCCATCATCTCTCAAGCGTAATCCATCATCTCTCAGCGAGTTGGGGAGTTGGGGAGCGAGGGGAGAAGGAGAAGGAGAAGGAGAAAGAGAGGATGAGGGCTAGACTTTTTCTTAAGTGTGGGAGAAGTGCGGGGGAGTGGAGGTTTTGACTTAAATTTTGGTGCTTTTTTTCATGATGCTCGTATGACTGAAAGACTATCAATAATGTTTATACTGGACACCGTCATAGAATGGAGTCTTGCTGAACTTTGGTGACGCTTCTTTATCAGCCGTCATAAAATCCACTTATCAAGCGTCATTAAGAGGTCTTTTTGTTGTAGTGTATTATGGATGCTTGTGCTCTTAATCCGGATATAATAACGGACATGTATATACAGTGTGTATTACTTTGACTCATAAAAGAGTGAGATTCATTATGGATCAACAACATCTATGAATTGGGTAATAACATTGTATGTATGATGGGCTGTTGATTATAAATGGAATCCATGTCCCGATACATCGGGTTGATGATGTCCTCTTAAGGAGCTCATAAGGATTGTCATGTAAACCCTGCAGGTGGAATATATCCGACATGATAAATAAAGTTGAGCGGTACTACTTAAGGATAAAAGATGTCGAATCAATATAGTTGTCAGTAACTTGATTTGATCGACGAACATACGATATCTTAACATGGGGAGCCAAACGAGCATATAATAAAAGGAGCCCACAAACATAATTTAGGATTAGGGAGGTAGTGCAACAATAGCTCATTAGTGGACCGAGCTATTGTTAATGGGCCTGGATTATGTGTTCGGAATGAACACGGGATATCCAGATCCGTTAGGAGGCCTAACCCTAATTTCTCCTCATGGTCCCTGCCGTAGCCTCTATATATCCTCTATTCTCTGGCCGCCAGATTACGGATCAGAAATCTAAAATTTTCTCTAAATTCGTGATTCACGTAAGGAGAGAAAGAGAGGGCTGCCAAGGAGAAGAAAAGGTTGGGAGATCGTCGCCCACACGACGTCCAACTCGAGGAAGGAATACGTGTAGAAGATCTTGGGGTCGTCCGCTCGAGATTGCCAGGAATTACTTGTCTCCTTTCCGCCGCAGGTATAATTCGTGAACCCTAGTTTTCGCCTATGAAGGGTTAGAACACGTATTAGATCTGTTTAACTTTCTATCGATCAATACGCACACCAAAGGAGGGATCCTGGGAATCTCCAGTTCCATCAATTGGTATCAGAGCCACTTTGGATCTACGTATTGATTGATACGTCCATGTTGTCCAATAAAACCTGTGCTATGTAATAGTTGGTAGATGTAGATCTGTTCTAACTCGATTTTGCAGGCATCTTAGATCCAACTATTATGGTCCAATGCATATTTTTTTGATTGTGTTGTTTAAACTACGGACATGTCGTGGATGTTCGTGCTTATTATTTTAATTTTTCAATCTAGATTATGTGTGAACTCCTTCGTGAGGCATAGGATTGATGTAATTTTTATTATTTTTGATCAATCGTGATGGCGGTGGTGGCTGTTTCTGACGTCGGACGAGATGCTGGTTTTAAGCAGTCCAGAGGCAGACAGATAATTTTTGATAAAGGAATCGACAGCCAAAACCTAAAAAAAATGACCATAATAGTTGGATATTTTCTCTTATTTTTATCATTTTGCTTTTTCTGATTATGCATGTTTATTATTGTGTGGTTGTTTTTTTTTTGAAAAACCAAGCCTACATTAATAATGGACAACATGGACATAATATCAACTAGTAGAAAAACCCTCGTTGTTAAATAACTAAGTGGGAGAGGATTTTTATTTAGTATAAATCCTATGGTCTCCATTACTGGTTTGTAGGTGATGTAATTATACTTGTGTGTTGGCTTTAGTGCTTTCCTCCATATCGGATGAGTATAATTATGGATCACCAGTACAAACTTCCTTAGGGATAATTGTAGAAAGTTACCTAGTATGTGTTCACTTCTCCATCTGAAGGAACTCATTACAAGGTAATGGACTTAGTATTAAGTAATGGTATACACTTAGATACAAATAATGGTATCCTTTCCATCGGAGTCACTGCTATTATTTGTATGACCAGAGCAAGACCAACATATTAATTTTATTTGTCATAAAGTTATATTGACATGATAGTAAAATTAATAAGAAAAATCTACTTGAACAAAGTTGAATTTGTATACGTCCACACTATCGTGGCATGCTAAATTCATGGTGTTCAAGGTGTTGGTGAATTTCTTATTATTGTTTTGAGGGAATCAATATTTAGTTAATTCAAAAAGTTTTTTTTGCCCTACATAATTTTATTTATGTGATTCTTAGGATTTCAAAAATGGGTTCTTTCAGTCCACTTATGGTGATTCTTAAAGAAAATAAACTTACTGGACCTAATTATATTGACTGGAAACGTAATTTGGACATTGTTCTGACTGCTGAGGAGTACAAATATGTACTTGTTGAGGAATGCCCACCTAAGCCTGATGCTAACTCTGATGAAGAGATCAAGGAGGCTTATAAGAAGTAAAAAAAGGCATATGAGATGGCGCGGTGTTACATTCTGGCATCTATATCAAATGTACTGCAACATCAGACCATGGCCACAGCTTATGACATGATGTATAACCTCAAGGAACTCTTCGGACATCAGAGTAGAGCAGCTAGACAGTTTGCTATGAAATGTTTGATGAATACAAAAATGGCTGAGGGTACACCAGTAAGGGATCATGTTCTCAAGATGATGGGTCATCTGAATCTCTCTTTAGGCAGAGTGGTCATGTTTTTGTTTCTGAAAAGGCTTCTACTTCTAAGCCAAAAGGCAGTAAGAAGAAGAATAACATTCAGGAACAGGCAAACTCAGTAAAGAAGGGCATGGGACCTCAAGGCGCGGTGAAAAAGCCGAAAGGCAAATGTTTCAAGTGCAAAGGGTCAGGACATTGGAAGACTGATTGTCCACTTCTCAAACAAGGGAACAAAGAAGGTATATCTCATTTACTAGTAGTTGAAACATGTTTAGCGGTGTTATCTACCGGCACCTGGTGTGTAGATACAGGAGCCACTAATCATGTCTGCAATACATTGCAGGAGTTCCAGAAAACCAGACGGCTCAGTGATGGAGAGATATGCTTGTTCATGGGTGATGCTACAAAAGTATCGGTCGTTGCATTAGGAGATGTTACTTTATCTTTTGGTAGAATAAGTCTTTGACATTGAGAGATTGTCTTTATGCACCTTCACTTAGAAGGAATTTAGTTTCTGTTTCTATGTTAGTTAAGGATGGATATTCAGTTTATTTTAATGACAATATTGTTATTAGAAAGAATAAACATTTTATCTGTTCTGGTGCATTGGTTGATAATTTGTATGTCATTAATCCTATTTCGCCCACAGTGCAACTTATGAAAATGAATAATATGTCATCTAACTTAAATAAGAGAAAAGAACCTTCTTGTATGAACCAAACATATCTTTGGCACTTACGATTGGGGCATATTAACCTAAGAAGGATTCAAAGACTGGTTGAAGATGGACCTTTGAGTTCATTGGAAGTGGAGGCACTACCAGTCTGTGAATCCTGCTTGGAAGGTAAAATGACCAAAAGGCCTTTTACGGCAAAGGGGTATAGGGCCAAAGATGTGTTGGAATTGGTTCATTCTGATTTGTGTGGACCCATGACTATCCAAGCTAGAGGTGGCTTTGAATATTTTGTCACATTTATTGATGATTATTCAAGGTATGGATACATTTATTTGATGCGCCGTAAGTCTGAGTGCTTTGAGAAATTCAAAGAGTACAAGGCTGAAACGAAGAAACATCATGGAAAATGTATCAAGTCATTACGATCAGATCGTGGTGGCGAGTACCTCTTTGGAGAGTTTAGAGATTATTTATCAGACGCTGGGATTGCATCCCAATTGACTGTACCTGGAACGCCCCAACAGAATGGTGTAGCCGAAAGAAGGAATAGAACTCTTATTCGTTTTGGGGATATGTCTTAGAGACTGCAGCTTATATTTTGAACTTGGTTCCTTCTAAGTCAGTACCTCTTACTCCCACAGAGCTGTGGATTGGGCGTAAGCCTAGTCTGAAACATGTTCGCATTTGGGGTAGTCCAGCTGTCACGACCCGTACCCGTTTTTTTAAACAGACACGAGACGTGTCCAAGCCAGCCTACGCCGCAGTGTCGACGGTAGAACGCTGTCACGGCCATGAAGATCAAAATCACAAATAATACTCATTCACAAAAATTAATTTAATTTATAAAGAGCACAAGTTTTACTTTTGCAGAAAACATAAACTTGTACAATTATAGAATGACTACCACTCAACTATCTAGCTAGTCTCTAAGCTCCTATCTGCAAGTATCCCCGTATCTCCCATGCTAAGTGAATCCACGGCTAACCTGAAAATGTTGGTTTCCAGTCAGGAATGGAACGAGCACAATTCACTGAATGCAATCTCAATAAAGAAAATGACTATAAAACAAAGATTAGACATCAATCATGAGTTTTGAAAATAAAACAGGAAATACAGAAAACCAATAGTAAATAAATAGACACAAAATACTTTTCCCAACTGTTCGAAGTACCTTTGATATATGATCGGTCTCGGGACAATTATGCGATACTGTCTACACTGTCTAAAGTTACACTGTCTAAAGTTACACTGTCTACACTGTCTAAAGTTACACTGTCTACAGCAAATATTGAAATAAAGAACCAATGTCTACAAATTAATAATCATGATCTACACAGTTTAAATGCAATACTAATCACGGTCTACACTGTCTACTTTGTAATAAATAAATCACTGTCTACAATGTCTACTTTGTAATAATAAATCACTGTCTATACTGTCTACACTGTCTAAGGTCAGATCACACATCGTTGGTACTTCTCATTCCCGACTCAACAATTTATACTAGAAAATAATCACATAACCAATGGCCAATTAATGAAATATAGTGAAAATCAATATCGAAATGTAGACAATAAACTGTACTCGCCTGTGGTCCTCTGCTGGTGAAACCGACAGTCTGAACTACTCAATGTGCCACAATAGTCAAAACCCGTACAACAGTCTCCAAAAGCTGAAATAAACATTACCAACATTTTCAGAATAGTCAAATTAGCTAGGATTGCCTGTCCTTAAGTCCAATTCTGGACACAGGGGCAAAACGGCAATTTCGGGCCAAAACGGTATCCGCCGTTGGACCCGCTTTGCACCGAAAAGCGTGCCAGAGTCAACGGTCTCTAAAGTCATCAAACTACATGTCTACAGATCCAGTTTTCTGATACGAACCCAACCGTATGTCCAAAGTTGGATTCCGGCGGGCCGTGCACAAAATCGCCCGTTGAGTGGGACCGTGGGGCCCGCAAAACGACGTACGATTCAACTGTCTCAGAATTGGACCAAACTTGGCATGTAGGACCAGAAAAACGATACGGTCCTGCTGGCGCAAGTTTCGTCTCGATCTGACGAACGTGCACAAAGTAATTAAGAAATTTGCAAAGTACACGATACGGTGAATTTCGACGGATACGCATCAAAATTTGTCGCACACACGCGACCAATTTGAATTCTGCCAAAGCCCACACGACCACGAAGCCGTTATGCAGCTTTCGATCCTTTCGGTGTGCGACCACGTCGTCCGGAATGGCGGGACGCACGTCGTGTGGATGGTTTTCTATGTTTTGAAAGCAGGTTTTTCATGATTTTTAACTTGGTTTTTAACAGAGTTTAATCTACTAGAAAATAAACTAAAAGTGGGGTCTCAATCTCGGTTATGTTGTCTACAAGCATGTTTAATTAGATTTTTGAGAACCCTACTATGTTGTTCGAAATCTGGCTTCCAATATAAATGATTGGGCTGAAATTGGGTTCTGTCAACACGCAGTTTTTCCTCGACTTGGATCTCGTTTCCTATCGAACGTGGTGCAAAATCAAATAAACTAATTGAAAGGATAAGAAGATGGTAGGTTTGTGATCATACCAGATTAAACGGTCCGCAAAACGACCCATCGTACGCGATAAAAAGTCGTCGCGAATATGGCTTCTCGCTGGTTCTGTCGTTCCTTTCAGCGCCTATGCGCGCGTTTTCCGTGCGCCTGCCATTTTTGGCTGACGACGGTGACCGCCCAGGGCGTCAAAGAGGGTGGCGCACCGTTAGGTGAAGGCGCGGGGTCGAGGAGCTTTAGGGTTTTCGATTTTTACTCCGATCTCTCCTAATATAGGATTTGGAGTCCCGCGGCTTGTTAAGCCCAGGTCGGGCTCGGGTTCTTGAGCGGAGTGGTTTTCTTAGCATGGCTGGTTCCTGCGGCCTGTGGCCTATTGGCCAACCGAGCTGGGCTCGGGCCATGTGTTGAAGGAGTTTTCCTTCTTTTCTTTTTTTATTAAACCATTCACCTATACATATATGACTATTCCTATATATATATTTTTTTATTAAACCATTCACCTATACATATATGACTATTCCTATATATATGACTATTCCTATATATATATATATATATATATATATATATATATATATATATATATATATATATATATATATATATATATATATATATTTTATATATATTTTATATATATATATATATATATATATATATATATATATATATATATATATATATATATTTTTAATATATATATATATATATACATGAACTCATATAAAAGCTTACATAGTCAATCTTCATTAAAACTAAATAAATATATATATATTTATAATAGAGATACAAATCCCCATATTATCTATTTATAGCGTATGGCCTATTTATATCAATATGAATATATAATATTATAATATTTATTTGACAAGGATAATATAGCCAATAATAATAAAATAATATTACATAATAATAACCTCAATAAAATGATAATAATAATAACATTCAGTAAATCCATAATGGTGTATATACACCATTATGTGCAGTCTAAAAATTCTAAACGTACCAGGACCTTATTTTATACCAATATCCTGAATATTAATTAATAATGATAATTTAAAATATTTAAATTACGAATATTTAGAAATAGTCTTTAGATCATTTAAAATGGAATATAATACACTCATGCCACATTCCATCAACGCGAATGTCCTTGAATGAGCCACATGACTACATGGGCTTGGGCTCAGTTCGGGTCCAGTCTGGACTAGTTCGGTACAACCGGGCTCCCTAAACCCAATAATATAAATAATAAATAAATAAATCTTCGGTAAGTGTTAACTCGCAACTTGGTCTGGTCTTCCTAGTTAGGACATCGCTATGGCTTGGCCTTCCCTACCAGGGCTAATACTATAGTCAAAGTACGTCATTGTACTATTCGTGCCACGTTTTCTAGTCACCATGCACTCCAAAACTTCGTCATGGCTAAAATCATCTACCGTAATAATTAACTAAATAATTATTTATAAATTCTGAAAATCACCATTTAATTCAAATAAATAAATAAAATAAATTATAAAAAAAATCTGGGAAAAGGGGTTACAAATCTACCCACCTTAAAAATAATTTCGTCCTCGAAATTCTAATTCACTACTATTCCTTAATTTTAAAAGGTCTACTATTACCTTAATCTCCTTGATTTTAATTCCTCAAAATAGTTTATATCCTTCTCATTGGCCATTTTGGCAACTACAAAAAAAATCTCGAGGACTTCTACCCACCTTTGGTCGCACTACTCCCTCAAAGCTATGTCGTTAAAACTTCCTAATCATCCTACCAATTGCTAAAAATTGCTATCCATAGGTATCTACTGTATAGGGCATCTGAAATCCTCTCCTAACTATCAAGCAACCCCAAAATTTAACAAGCAACAAATTACACAAGTGGCTAAGAAATATTAGTAAACTCTAATAAGCATGACCTTTCGTCTCTCTGAAATAGGAAGGAATAGAAGATAAGGAAGAATAACCAAGAGCAATTCTAAAATTTCAAGGGCGGTAGAGTGTATCCATTGATGCAGATAGAAAGAAAAGTTTACGAACCTATAGTCTTATTCGCTAGATTGGGCTACTCTAGTCCAGTCACTTGCCCAATCGAAGAACTCTTTGTTTCTTAGAGGGGCTTGCCATCCGTATAATACAGAAGTTCTGTTCTCGAAATGCTGGACAGGTTCCATAATAGAACGGAGTTTCAGAATCAAGATTGTGATCTTTTCCGTAGTTATTTAAACGCACGAGCAAGGAATATAAATGCAATACAAGATCGTATCGCAACTTCCAGGTAAATGGGTTACGAATGAATTCATATTCTAAGAGGTGGGAACTACATAATAGGTATAGGGACCTATTTTAAATAGTTCGGTTTATAGTCCAAATATAGTGGTATGCATGGATGGATTTTACTGGGTCTTAATGGATTTCCTAATTGGACATCAATCGTTGGTTGTATGAACCTTGGATTTCAATCTATAATGACTGGACAATATCCCAATGGTAAACTATTTCTACTAGGCTAGGGTAACCTAGAATAGGTTTCAACCCAAGTGGTTGAGCTAGTTGGACAGTCGGATTGGTTAAATAGGTTCTCTAAGCCCTGAAGGTGCGCCTTCCATGACTTTTGTGTTTAAGTAGCACGAGAAGACACAATTGAATGACACACTAGTGACATGTGCGTAGTGGGCTTCGAGTAGATCACAACCATATATTGGGTCGAAAGGTTTGAGTCGAGGTCGAGTCTCTAATTGTAGTCGGGAAGTATACGAGTATTATGGTATGGGTTATAGCTAGTCCTTTTAACCTGAAAGTTTTGGCACAAAAATAGAGTACAAGGAAAAGAGTTTGAGTGGGACATGATATACCTAGATGAAGGTGGACCCGTCTAGATCTTGCGTCACTACAAGAAAAATGGCTTTTCTTGACGGTTTTTCCCCGTCAAGAAAGACTTTTCTTGACGGTTTTGGATCCGTCATCTAGGCCCCCGTCAAGAAAAGTCGACGCTTTTCTTGACGGTTTTTTATTTGTTTTCTTGACGGTTTTAAACCGTCAAGAAACAAGCTTGTCTTGACGGTTTTAAACCGTCAAGAAAACAAACAAAAAACCGTCAAGAAAAGTGTCGACTTTTCTTGACGGGGGCCTAGATGACGGGTAATGACCGTCAAGAAAAGTCTTTCTTGACGGGAAAAAACCGTCAAGGAAAATATTTTTTGATGTTTAAAAACCGTCAAGAAATGAATTTTTTTTGACGTTTTGCAATCGTCAAGATAAACATGTTTACAATAATATCAATATATTCCAGAATCCAATTACCAAACACACATAATATCAATATATGCCAGTTACAACACACACATAATATTATAATACACAATCTTTTTATTGATCACAAATACAAAGTTTGTACATCACAAACATCCAAGAATGATATATACAAAGTATACAAAAATTCTTCTCAAGATTGGAGGAAGAAGAGTACAAAGAATCACAAGCATGACCATAATTATGATGATGATCCTCAAGGTGATAATATGAGCTTGATTTCCTTCAAGAGTCTTCTCAGGATTGTGGACGAAGGAGAACAACCTGGTTATTGTCAAGAACAAACAAAGAATCACATACTAAGGGCTTAAAGAAAATTTATGTATGACTCAACATATACAATACATAATGCAAACTAACATGCATGGATGCATACATGACATAACTAAGATTAGAGTGCTCAATATTTCTCTTGTGCTCTAAGCTTTCCAATTTGGCAAAAAGGGATATTTGAGAATGAAATCAGCATGTAAGGATGAGTTGAAACTTTAATCTTCAGTTGTCCATGACATAGATACCGGTATATTATTTTATTAAGCATGAAAGGTAGCATGCATGACCAAGAAGAATGGGTCAAGTTTTATAAGTCCAGGAGTGCCTTCAATAGGTCATGATGTAATTCCATTGACCCTAATATCATAATTAGTTCCCCAAAAATGACTGGCTTCACAAATGGACTCAGTTTTATGAGTCACTTCCCATTTTACATTATTTTAATTTTTATGGGAAATTTCTAAAAACTATTGCAGCCTTGAACCTTGACATCTCCCTAACACGCCAAAGGCCTTAGCCAGTAGGCTTCCCCATCTTAGTCACCAGCTTGCAATTTGAAAAAAGCCACATATTATTTTCTAGAGGATAAGCCACCAACTAATGTTGCACAAAAAGACAACTCAACAAGTGCTTCGTGACTGAAGTATAGTGGAGAGAATTATACTGATGTACTTCAAAAGTAAATTGAGCCAGAAAGTATAATAGATGTTATACCATATCAACATGCAACAAAGTATACTCACATGTTCGAAAGCCAAGGTGACAAATCCTCCATTGCCTGATGCTCCGTTAACATGAATATCTAGCTTACGAAAATGTTTGATGGTTGTTTCTACACTTCTTGCCACATCCTCCTGCTTGCACAGATCGCCTTCAAGCCCAACAGCCTGTGTGACATAATTGATAAAGATTTATGTATTATCGAAGCATTAGGCTAACCAGATACATATTAGAGGATTCTCTAATATTGGTAAAGATTAATGAAGATCCACCTATGAATTCTTCCATTTTAGATAGCTTCATTGCCACATCCACCTGTAACATTATAAAACTATGTAGTTCTAGTTCAATATTTTCATAAATGAAATATTGCATCTAGTCTTATGGACATATCAAGAAAACTAGCAAGTTCGTGGGGAAGTATATTTATCACATCATTAGAAGAAAGCAAAAGGTAAGGTGATGGTCTGATGGCCCAATGCACCCTACACATAAATCTTGCAACAAATTTCAAGTACCAATCATATAACTCTAGTTGGCATATGTAAGAAGAAAGGGAAAATGAATAGATTCCAATTAAGATGCAAATGGAGCCCTTAAAATTGCTACGTGAAAGACAATAAACAACTTCCTAGTTTAGAAATGTGTCTGAATAAAATATTAACTAATAGAAAGAACAATACAAATTGGGTGGTATTGGTAGTATCCTCCTACAGGACATTAATTATGTGGGAAAACACATAATAAAGCACTATGTAAGTTTAAAAATACATCAAACAATCTCATGATGTGTGTAGTATGAGTACTATATGTGGATTATGAAACTATAACTATAAAGTTGTTTGAAATCTAAAATTATGATGAACAGAAAATAGTTTATCGAGCCAAATAGAGAATCCTTTATATGGGATAGCTGATGTATAGTTGTTTCAAGTTTATGGAGTTGTCTTTGCTAAAGGCATCAATGATGTTATCCTCGCCAAGTCCTTCAAGACTGATGTCTCGACCATTTAGAATGTCAAGGCTGACCTTGCACCTAAGGCCTAACCTTGCATCTCTATTATGTCCTACTTCATATGCATAACGAGTACTTGGAGCCAATTGTTTCTTAATTTTATCGAGGAATGCCTATATACAATATTTATGTCCTACCCAAGGGCTTATTTTTAAGAATTTTTTGTTGTTACCTTCACTCATGAAACAAACCAAACAGTTCTAGAATATGCACATAATATTTCAAGGGTATGTTGTTGCTGTTGGTCTTGCTCCCTTTCCTGCTACTTTTTTTCCTTCTGAGTTAGGACTAAATTGTTGTAGAAGACGTACCACCTCATGATGCTAGGACTAAACATATGTTACCACAATTAATATACTTTTTAAGAAGAACATCACTAGTATTTAACTTGTTTTGATGAAGAAGCCATATCAATTTAATTACCAGTCCCGCATAATATCCTCAACCTTATTTTAAACATGGATATCACCTTCCAAATATCCTTTTAAATACTGGGCCTTCTTAGGAAAATTTCTTAGATAAATGATATAACTTGCTTCTATTGACATAGATAATAGTTAGTTGTTTAACTAAAACAAGATCAATATGAATGAAAGCTCATCTAAATACTTGGTACAGTTTCCAATGTTGTCAAGTATGTTTCCTGTTAAGATATTGTTTCTCATATAACTGAAGAAACAAAGTTGGTAAGGAACAAGCAATGAAGGTAAATACACATGTAAGTCACCACATTGAAAGGAATCATGGAACTCACAAAAACCATAGCCTTGTCAGTTGGCACATATCAGTAAAGTGGGTTCCTTCTAAATTGTTCTCTTGCAGTTCCTTGAAAATTACTCATCTAGCATTAGTACAAGAACAACACATACTTTTGTTGACTACAAATGGAACAAGAGTCTAAAAAGGCAAAATCATATGGCCCTCCAACTTGCTGATATTTTTCAACCCTACTTGTGTTTCTTTAGGTGTGTGATTCCCCAATTTATTCTCAAAACATTGACTTTTCTAAAAAAAAATCCTAGCTAACGTATAGTTCTATTACATTTCACTGATTCATAAAACTTATATTATATTAAAATTTCTTATCCTACTTCCCCAAAGAAAATGAATCACAAATGATAACAAGCTGAGAACGTTCTCACAAGCACTATAAAACTCTATTCCAGAAAATACATGGATATGAGGATCGTTCCAACCAATTTGCAGAACCCAAACGATAGCATCAGAACGTGTGTCTCCTAATTGTAGGAGACACAGACCAATCATCATCGACACGCATATATGAAATAGCAAAACCAACCCAAGAGTTTCAGAAATATACCGAAGGGCAAGTCGGAATCCGAAGGGACGCCTCGGACTCGTGCTACGTGTGCGGACACGGACGTCGCCTCGCCGTGTCGCGGCTGCGATCATCGGGTCGGCTACGGGAAGCACGCACGGAACGGGAAGCGTCCACGGGAAGCACGGGCAGCAAGGTCGGCTCTGCGGGGAAGCACGGGAAAAGCCGACGGGTCGGGACTGAGCCGAAGAGCTCGCCGGAGCTAGGGTTTTCGGGGGGGTCGGGATGAAGAACATGGGAGAGGGGTTTAGGGCTGTGGAGAAAATCGGGGTCGGAAAGGAAGGGGGAAGAGGGAACGCTTGAAGTCGGCTGCGGGGATGAGAGGGGAGACGGCGGATTGCCGGAGAACAGGGTTAGGGCACGGTCGGGAGGGCTGTGGAAGTCGGGGTGGCTGACGAGATGGTCGGAAAAGAAGCTAGGGAAGAGGGCGGAGGAGAGGGGGAGACTTACAGGCTCGGTCGCCGGTCGGGGTTCGCCGGCCGGGGGAAGACTTCCACCGGAGGGGGAGCTCGAGAGGGAGAGGGATGGGGGAAGGAGGAAAAGAAGTATGTGGATGTGAAATATATAAGAAACCCTCGATTCCCAAATTTTGTTAAAACCGTCAAGAAAATTTTTTTTTGAAAAAATTACGAAAATGGCATCTGAAATGTGCGCGCCTTTTTTTTTTGCACATGCATTACTTGACGGTTATCAGCAAACCGTCAAGTAATGCAATGGGTTTTCTTGACGCTTTGTATAAAACCGTCAAGTAATATGGTCAAATTTTAATATATAACAGAAAAATGGGTGTTTTGTTGACGTATGTCTAAAACCGTCAAGATAACTGCTTTCCTTGACGGTTTTGACCATACGTCAATAAATTGACCGTCAAGAAAGGTCATTTTTTTTGTAGTGCGTATAAAATTTGTTGGAAGGTAACAGGTTGTCTCGTGCTCCGATTATTAATGACACGGTCGGGGACACAAAATGATCTAGATGGAAAACGGGAGTCCATGAGACACTAATTATCATCCCAATGGAAAATATTCTAATCAATCGGTAATCCTCGTATATCCCAAAAATTCTAGAAGGCTTACAGTCTACCCACCTTAGAAATAGGACATGGTCTTAGGAATATTGAGGTTAGAAGGATTTCAAATCCGTTATTGTGCCTTGACTCTTCTTTAATAAGGAATAAGGCATAGTGTAACGAAATACGGTAGATATAGTCAAGTCAATGATCGTTCCTCAATAAATAGAAAACGAGTGTGTAAAAAGACATATGGTCGAAAAAATAGAATGACCTACTCATCCGCAGTATACGAGAGTTATCGATGGGTAACCAACTCTAGGTACATCATAAGAAAAGAATTCTAACAACCGAGTCGTGAATCTCTATTGGTGTCAACCTGCCGTACTATTGTCACAAGAGTTGTAGTGATCATGTATTGTTGTTGACAACTGGTAGGTCATAATATGACAGGGTATTTAAGCTATGGTATTAGGTAAGCTAGTGACTGTGGGGTTCCTATACTAGTTAGGCTTCAATAATAAAATTTACGTGACTAGGGTAATACTTGTTGGAAATCAATCTCGGGATGAGTGCCTACCATAGTCACGGTAAATTATTGTCCTTAGCCTTGTCTATTCATCTCATGTCTAAACTGTGGGCCTTGGTCGAGGGACGGTTGAGTCAAGGCATAAGGGTTGAAAGTAAGGCAATATTCAAGAAAATATTTAGAGATACAATGAATTGTTTCTTGAGAATAGATAGTCTCCTGGGTTGGCATTACGACTAAGGATAAAACCCTAATTATTCTCAAATTCAGATGGCTAGAAGGACCCAATAGCAGTTTAGGGGTCGAGAGGAGGACGAGTAACTCAAGGCAAGGTTTCTAGTCATATGGCTGGCCGATGATAACTACACCAGCGTGTAAAAATATCATAGCCATGGGAATACTATGTATCTCTCCACCATCACGAGCTTTCGTCTTTTCAAATCAGTGAAAGACCAAAAATAATAAAGAATTCAAGGGAGATGTTACTGAATACAATTTCGTGATTCAAGGGCGAACATATAATTCAAGAGGAATTGTCAATGCAGTCGTGGATAAGACCTTAGAGACATCTATATCTCAATCCACATAGGGTAATTAAATAAAGTGCGAATCAAATGCATCATAGTTGATCAGACCATAATACACTGATTCTGATTAGACAATATGTTAGCAGGCGTCCCCACTAAACATATGCCTCAAATCAAGCTCGAGAACAGAGTGAGCTTGCAAAACTAAGCTGTAACAGCAGCGTTTGTTAAGATAGTCGAATACAATTATACGAGATTTTTGAAAGAAGGCATAAGTAGTTCGAGTTTAGAGGGAATCAAACTTTACCTGGTATTCTTGCTTTTATAGACATCCCACTATCATCTTACCCTTAAGGCCTTGGTCGACTAATGGTTTATGGACTTCTGAATTCTATATTCTAGGTAACCTATTAGTGTCAGTCAATTTCCTCATCAATAGATCACGAGGATCATACAGAGTGCTAGGTCGGGAGACATGCTACCAAACTTACAAACTTCCACTACTATTGGCTTTATATCTTATGGGACATACATGGCACGGTCCTATCCTCTATAGTACCCTAAACTTGTAATCACGTCTGGAATCATTTCACCGAGGATTATGCCTCGTCCGTATACTCGGGCGATAGTAAACTCTTGGTTCTGGGATTCAGATGTGATATGCTATCAGATACTCTACCTTATCTCGACTCCAGGGAATCTACGATCAAGGAGGACCACTAGCCATAGGTTTAGCAATATTCTAAAACCTATATTTTCTTAGACTAATTCCAACTCTAGGGGTCGTGTCTTGCCAGTGCGCTGCTGGCTACAGTGAATCCAATGTCTCCATAATTCAAATAAATGGCGACAGTGCGCTGTTGTCCTGCCATTATGAGTTAATTAACATTCTTTAAACTATATCTGTAATAATTCCTGAGCTTCTAGGGATTCAAACAAGTTGACTATGAAATAAAGCGTAAGTATTTGTCCTATCAGTCATAACCCCTTTCCATAAAAGATTGAACATGGAGAAAATAACTGAAGACAAAGAAATACGAACACTCTAGTATCTATTTCGTTGTATTCAACCCATGGAGGGAAAAACCTTGAATCGAAACCAACTCAAGGTTCATATGGGAATAACAATAATCAGAATTTATACAAAATAATAATTCCTAGGGCAAATAGAAACTAAATAGACAATTCGACCAAGATATGATGATGATATCTAAGAGGAAAAGAGAAGGATTTGCATCATTCATCAAGGTTAGATCATTAATTCTAGGAAGCTCTGCCTCACCAAGTGAATAATCTATCCACATTGGATCATATCGCCATACCAAGAGGTAATAGTGTACCTATGGGGATCTGACAGACTATTAATAACTCCTCATCTAAATTGTATGGCCTAGACTATCCATCGGTCAATTTGTGTAAGGGACTCCTAGTCCTAGTCATTCTCTTAAATTAAATTAATCCTTGTTCGTGAATGAGCATGTTCTAGTCGCAGGCTCCCAATAGTACAACTAACTTAAGTACCATCACGAGTTCGCATGATTTGCAAAAACGGACCTGCATGGGCCACCACAAAAACTTGTCACGACCCGCACCCATTTTTTTTAAACAGATACGAGACGTGTCCAAGCCAACCTACGCCGCAGTGTCGGCGGTAGAACGCTGTCACGGCCATGAAGATCAAAATCACAAATAATACTCATTCACAAAAATTAATTTAATTTACAAAAAGCACAAGTTTTACTTTTGCAGAAAACATAAACTTGTACAATTATAGAATGACTACCACTCAACTATCTAGCTAGTCTCTAAGCTCATGTCTGCAAGTATCCCCGTATCTCCCATGCTAAGTGAATCTACGGCTAACCTAAAAATGTTGGTTTCCAGTCAGGAATGGAACGAGCACAATTCACTGAATGCAATCTCAATAAAGAAAATGACTATAAAACAAAGGTTAGACATCAATCATGAGTTTTGAAAATAAAACAGGAAATACAGAAAACTAATAGTAAATAAATAGACACAAAATATTTTTCCCAACTGTTCGAAGTACCTTTGATATGTGATCGGTCTCGGGACAATTATGCGACACTGTCTACACTGTCTAAAGTTACACTGTCTAAAGTTACACTGTCAAAAGTTATACTGTCTACAGCAAATATTGAAATAAAGAAACATTGTCTACAAATTAATAATCATGACCTACACAGTTTAAATACAATAATAATCACGGTCTACACTGTCTACTTTGCAATAAATAAATCACTGTCTACACTGTCTACTTTACAATAATAAATCACTGTCTACACTGTCTAAGGTCAGATCACACATCGTTGGTACTTCTCATTTCCGACTCAACAATTTATACTAGAAAATAATCACATAACCAATGGCCAATCAATGAAATATAGTGAAAATCAATATCGAAATGCAGACAATAAACTGTACTCGCCTGTGGTCCTCTGCTGGTGAAACCGACAGTCTGAACTACTCAATGTGCCACAATAGTCAAAACCCGTACAACAGTCCCCGAAAGCTGAAATAAACATTACCAATGTTTTCAGAATAGTCAAATTAGCTAGGATTGTCTGTCCTTAAGTCCAATTCTAGACATAGGGGCAAAACGGTAATTTCGGGCCAAAACGGTGTCCGCCGTTGGACCCACTTTGCACCGAAAAGCGTGCCAGAGTCAACGGTGTCTAAAGTCATCAAACTATATGTCTACGGATTCAGTTTTTCGATACGAACCCAACCATATGTCCAAAGTTGGATTCCGGCAGGCCGTGCACAAAATTGCCCGTTGAGTGGGACCGTAGGGCCCGCAAAACGACGTACGATTCAACTGTCTCAGAATTGGACCAAACTTGGCATGCATGACCAGAAAAATGATACGGTCCTGCTGGCGTAAGTTTCGTCTCGATCTGACGAACGTGCACAAAGTAATTAAGAAATTTGCAAAGTGCACGATACGGTAAATTTTGACGGATACGCATCAAATTCGTCGCGCACACGCGACCAATTTGAATTCCGCCAAAGCCCACACGACCACGAAGCCGTTACGCAGCTTTCGAGATTGCCAGGAATTACTTGTCTTCTTTTCGCCGCAGGTATAATTCGCGAACCCTAGTTTCTGCCTATGAAGGGTTAGAACACGTATTAGATCTGTTTAACTTTCTATCGATCAATACGCACACCAAAGAAAGGGTCCTGGGAATCCCCAATTCCATTAATAACTGAGTTGTACCATGCCGTCACCTGTATCTTGACTGAGTCGAGTCTAAAATTATGTGTAATTGAACTGCTATTCCTGTATCATTTTCTCAACCTGCGAGTCCACAATCAGGGCGAGGGTTGATCGTTTACACCTGCGAGTCCACACTCGGGGCGAGGGTGTTTGTCATGAACTAACCTGCGAGTCCACACTCGGGATGAGGGTTAGTGATTAGTTCAAACCTGCGAGTCTACATTCGGGGTGAGGGTTTGGTATTCCATTGATTTCTTCTTTACTTGTTCTTTTTGCAGTTCATTTATGCGTAGTTATTCCCGTATCTGTGTTCATAGTCACCTGTCAGTAGCCACCTGTCAGTTTCTGTCTCGTTTCTTGTTTATAGCCTGTTTATATTCTTATGCATGATAGAACTGTTAGATAGGCATGTTTTTTATGTATCTTGCTATGTCCCCTGAGGACCTGATGATCTCTTCAGGTTTAGCGACTGCATGGAGTTAATTAGCAGAGCAGGATGGTAGATATTCGTAATATACTTGCAGGATCTAGGTATTGATATTATGTTTATTATCCGTTCGTGCTTTCATTCCTTGTCGTGATATACTCTGCTGTTAGCTTACTTTATAGACTCATATTATTTCTTGGAGTCTAATCGGAAATATATACTAGTGGACTGCAGACCACGACCCATAGTGTTTATTCATGTTTTATATTCTTATTGTGGATTGAGATATAGTGTTGCCTTGCCATGATTAGACCCATTACATAGTCCGAACAGTGTTTACGTATTCGGGTTGGGCTGGAGTTCGCTCGATACGCAGCTGGCTTGCTCACGAGCTCGCGTCCAAAAAGCAGGTGCGGGTCGTGACAAGTTTTTTTTGGTGGCCCATGAAGGTCAGAGCATATCGTACCGGTTACGTAACTGTACTGATACGAGCCTGCGTATCTGACTAAACCCTTAGAAATCTCAATCCACACTGCTTTGAAAATTCTTTTAAAAATTTCTCTAACGTCCTTGAAACTTCGTACTCGCTCTCGATTATTCTTCCTTGCCTTCTGAACCATTAATTTTCGTCTCTTCCTATTTCGGGGTAGCGAACGATCATGCTGTCTAGAATTTATCAGAAATTCTTAAGTTATAGTATAATATTGCTTGATTATTTAATTTGTGGTGGGTTGATAGATATGGGGGGATTATAGATGCCATATGACTTAGATATCTATGGGTAATAATTCTAGCAACTAGATGGAAGGTTATAAAGTTTTAGTGACACACCTTTGAGGGAATAGCGTGACCAAGGGTGGGTAGAAGTCCTCGAGGTTTCGTAGTTACAAAATAGCTAGGAGAAGGATATAAACTATTTTGAGGAATTAAAATTTAAGGAGATTAAGGTAAAAGTAGACTTTCTTTTTGAATTTTAAGGAATAGTTATGAATTAGAATTTCGAGGACGAAATTATTTTAAGGTGGATAGATTTGTAACTCCTCTTCCCGAAAATTTGAAGGTATTTTTTTCAATTATTTATTTGAATTAGGCGATGATTTTAGAATTTTATAAATAATTAATTATTATGATAGAGAGCTTTAGTCATGATTAAATTTGGAGTACAAGACAACTAGAAATTGTGGCAATGATAGCATAGACGTGTGCCTTGACTAGTGTATTAGCCATGCCAGGGAAGACCCAGCCATAAGTGTGACCTAACTAGGAAAACCAGGCCAAGTTGTGACATGACCATTATAAATAGTTTAATTATTTATTATTAAGATTTAATAACTTGTAGAAGACTCGGTTGTACTCAACTAGTCCAAACTAGACTCGAACCGAGCCCAAGCCATGTAGACCCTTAGTGCGACCAAGACGGCCACATAGATATACTGCATGTATATTGGTGTTTTATTTTAATGATCAATGACTAATTATAAATAATAGTTAAATAAAATATATTATTGCTATTAAAGTTATATTTATATTTTAAAATATTTGTTATTTTTGAAAATGATACGTTTTCTTGAAATGTCATTTTAGGTTTGTGGGACCTTTGACTAGAACAGTATATGTATGCATATATATTGTGTGTGTTTATTTGATTAGATGAAATATATTTATTAATCATTTTTGTGTATATTTATTGCGTGTTCTTAATAGTTAAATGGTTAGTATTTTATAAGTAAGATATATATATATATATATATATATATATATATATATATATATATATATATATATATATATATATGTATTAGTGATAACATAAAACAAAAACCAAACAAACAAAAAAGAGAACCCAGGCCCATTTCGAACGCAGCAGACATCCCCAAAACAAAACCCACACAGAACCTCCATAGCAGACCCGAGCCGCCCATACATATATACTTAACGAGAGAGAGACGGTGGAAACATCAAAAACCCTAAACCCAACCACCTCTAGCGACACCTCCGACCTTGAAGGCGACGGCGCGCCACCACAGAACTGTGCCGAGGTAGCCGCCGGCGGCCAAGGCCACCGCGTGAGTGTGCACAGCGCCGGAAACATAAGCCGAACAACAGCAATAGCGGTTGACAGACCCGACTTCGTCGACCGATTTCTCCGCGCATGGTTAATCGATCTTCGATCCATCTTCGCAGGTATGAACCCAACCTATATGACTTCCAACATCTTTATTTTGTTCGAATTTATATGATCTACATTGCCTAGAAGATCGATACAAACATGGTCAAAAAGTTGTTCGTAAATATTTCAAAAACTGTTAAAAACCCCTATTTTGGGAGACAGTTTGCGCACAGGATATCGAGGAATTTAGAAATCCATTTGAACAGATATGTACACAACCTATACGGAATTAAAACCCTTTTCGTAGTTTTTGATTTCATCAAATGTATGCCAGAAAAACAGATCTTGAAAATCAGAGAAAACCATTTTCAAAAACAGATTTATTTTTAGAAAAACCTCTGATACAACGTGTGTTCCGCCAAACTGGGTAACGTGTTCGCAAACTGAAAGCATCGAAAGGTGCGTATCGACTTCGCATACGTGTGGGCTTTGACGGAATTCAAATTGGTTGCGTGTGCACGACGAATTTGATGCGTATCCATCGAAATTCATCGTATCGACCTCTTTGCAAATTTCCTAATTACTTTGTGCACGTTCGTTAGATCGAGAAAAAACTTGCGCCAACAGGACCGTATTATTTTTTTTGGTCCTGTATGCCAAATTTGGTCCGATTCAGAGACAGTTGATCGGATCGCCGTTTAACGGGCCCCACGATCCGACTCAACGGGCGATTTTGTGCACGGTCCGTCAGAATCCAACTTTGGACATACGGTTGGGTTCGTATCATCAAAACAAATCCGTAGACATATAGTTTGACGACTTTAGAGACCATTGACTCTGGCACGTTTTTTGGTGCAAAGCGGGTCCAACGGTAGACACCGTTTTGGCCCAAAATGACCGTTTTGCCCCTGTGTCCAGAATTAAACTTAAGGACAGGCAATCCTAGCTAATTTGACTATTCTAAAAATATTGGCAATGTCTATTTCAGCTTTCGAAGACAGTTGTGAGATTTGGACTTTATGGCTTATTAGTTGACGGTGTATTGTTGGTTCTTCGTGCTACCACCAGGCAAGATACCTTGCTTCCCTCTATAGTTTATTTTTATGCTTATAGTTCTTCTATTTTTATTATGTTATCATTTAGTTACTCTAGTTGATATGGATTCATATGTTTTCTTCATACCATGTTTACCAGTTTATTGTCTTGCTTGTATATCAGTATTTCATGACTTGATTGCGTAGTTATACCAGGCTTGTTCATATTATGGTCCATACTAGAGTTGTCCTTATGTCACCCTCATTTCCCGTATTTTCCATATTTTCCTGTATTTTGTATTTATACTCGTATATGGATTTTGGCATGTATTTTTATTTTTTTTCTCAGCTTGTGGAATTTCGGTATTTCTCGTATTTGGGTTTTTGGCTTGGCTCGGTTTTATTAGGTTGGTTCGGTTTGGTTGGTTTATAGGTATTGGATCACCTTAGCCTATGCTACCCCTCAACCCACCACAACTCTCCCTCTTTATATCCCCACCTACCACTCTCTCTCCTCATAACCACCATTTATTTTCTTCTTCTTCTTCTTCTCCTTCCTGAACACAACTCTCCCAACCCTAGGCAAGTACATCTTGCCACTACATGAGAACCCTCTTTTCCTTGTCCATTTGCTAGATTAGGACATGGAGACCAACATTAGAACTTGGGTTTTTGTGATTTGGAGCCCCCATTGTCATAGATCTAAGTTTTTCCTATTTTTGGATTTTGCATGGTTTGAGCTATTTGTGTTGGTTTTCTATGAGTTTTGATGTTTTCTTGTGGAAGAGCTTTCAGTTTCACCCAAGTTGGAACTTTTGAAATCCGGATTTGGAGTTCGGATGGCCAAATTATGAACTTGTGAAGCTTTGGGTTCTTCCTTGGTGTTCTTGCTGTTTGGAGAAGACAGTGAACAGTGTGCAGAGCTGCTTAGCTTACGCACACTGGGCTACGCTCGCTCTTTAGTGCTGCGTACGCAGGCTTGAGTACGCTTCTTGTTGGAAGCGTGTCTCCTTGCGTGTGCGTGACTTTCACACAGCTGCTCCCTTGAGCGTGCGTGACTTTCACGTATGCTGTCTCCCTTGAGCGTGTGTGACTTTTACGCAGCTGCTCCCTTGAGCGTGCGTGACTTTCACGCACTGCTCCCTGTAGCATGCGTGACCTTTACACACTGCTCCCTTGAGCGTGCGTGACTTTCACGTATGCTGCCTCCCTTGAGCGTGCGTAACTTTCACGCAGCTGCTCCCTTGAGCGTGCGTGACTTTCACGTACACTGCTCCCTGTAGCGTGCGTGACTTTCACGTACACTGCTCCCTGTAGCGTGCATGACTTTCACGTACACTGCTCCCTGTAGCGTGCGTGACTTTCACGTATACTGCTTCCTGTAGCGTGCGTGACTTTCACGTACACTGCTCCCTGTAGCGAGCGTGACTTTCACGTACACTGCTCTCAGCGTGCGTGACTTTCACCTACGCTGCTCTCTCAGCGTGCGTGACCTTTTCGTACGCTGCTCCCCTGACCCCTTGCTTAACCCCCAGGCTCTTGGAGTTTTGGTCTTATTTCTTTAAGCTTGGCTTTTCTATAGTTCTGTATATTAATATTTTATTAGATATTTTATGCCCATTTTATATCCTTACGCCTTTTGTCATGAACTTGATTTTACTTAATATGTTTGGAATAACTATTGCACATGGCCTGGTATGACAAGGAACTAGCATAACACGACAGTGACCCGTTGTGGTGCACTCCCGACATGACCCACCTGACATGATTTATCTTGATAACTTGATAGTGGCCCATGGCGGCGCACTCCTGACTTGACATGACTTGATAACTTAACTTGACTTGCCTTGACACCGTGGGTGGTTCTTTCTTGCTTGCTTGTTAAATCCACTTGTCCTGTCTTGCATCATGTCTAGGATGGGACTCCTGAGTACCATGGTCAGGAGTACCTACTAAAATTGATTAAGGTTAATAACTAGAATAACATAGTAGTCATGAAGAGATGACACAGCTACAGGCAGTCCCGTTACCTGGGCGCTCTTGGGATCTGTAGCCTGCCGTCGAGTAGGGCACATTTCCAGCGCACCGTCGAGTGTTGCACCCTCTAAGTCACCTAAGGGTACATTTGTCTCCCGGGCGATGTACCCACCTGAATTCAACACCTAATTTTTGTCCTAGGTAACCTGGATGGTCTGCAGGGCTTGTGGCTGTGGAACAATCTCACTGCATCTTGTTAGTAATTAGGCCTGTGATAACCCTAGTTAGTTAAAGTAGTAAGCCGTAGGATCTGCTTGGCCGTGATTGATTGAATGAGGTATAACCAGTTTAGCCATGTCTTGATCCAGTACAAGATTGCTCCCTGCCTTGATTTCTTGCATTATTATCTTGCCGATAAATGGTGGGAAACCAAGTTCTGTTCAAACGAAGGGTTACAACCCCGGTCCTTGTTTGGTTTACGGGTTGTAACCTGGCTATCGGAATAGTTCCATGGTTATCTCGTCGTATATCACCCTGCCATGTTTTCGTAAGTTTTAATTTTAATATTAGATTTTCTTGTGCTGATGCTGGCTTTTGTTCTTATTTCGTGGCCCCCTTGTGGTACTTGCTCTTTCTGGGGTTGACCCAGCTGGTTTTGTGTGGCCAAATTTTGGAGCAGCTCCCGAGGATCTACCAAGCTTCCAGCCCAATGGTGACAACTAGACGGAACCCGGGCTAAGAGTGGGTTTTCCTTTTTGTCTTGTCTACTTTATTGTAAAATTATTCTTTTGAGGCGTTTAGCCGACGAGCACCTGTTAGCTCGGAGAACTTTTACTTACTGTCTGCCTACGGGCTGTAAACATGATTGACAAATCCTAGGATTGATCATGTATGACTAAACTCTTGCTAGTCCTAACATTTTGTAACGACTAGCTTCATGATCAGCTGAATATGTAATATTTGGGATGCCTTATTATTGTATATTTAATGATCATACATCTTGCGACCTTACTTACTTGTGGTGATTGAGACACTAGGCTTGTTCATGACCATAAGAGACTGTTGGCTTGTAGAAAACCCTCACATATCTAGACAGCCGTGACCGTATATCGAGGTGGTTTCCATTTTAATATACGTAGCTGGCTATGTCTGCCCCCGCTCTCCAGTATTCTGGTTCTGGGGTGTGACATGGTTTAAGTGGTGGCCCATGCAGGTCTTGTAAATCGAGATGTGTGGGGGTTTACCAGATAGATGTCTCAATCATTACTCGTCCTTGATCTCTGTTCGTATCTTCTGAATCCCTGGATTCTTGCCCTGATCCTGTGCTTATATCATTGATCTGTCCTGGTCCTTTCCTTATTGTTCCCTGTGTCGTCTTCTTCAGCGGCACTGTACCTGGTCCTACTGATCGACGAGGTGGAGCACATCCCGCGGATCAGCAGCAACCTGGAGATCAAGCCCAGCATTTCGGGGTAGCCTCCAGAGTTGTGCCTACTGGAGGAGAGTCACCAGTTCGGCCCGTCCAGCCTGTAGAGCCAGATGATGGTACCTTAGTAGGCCTCATCAGAACCTTGATAGCTTCCCAGGATCGTCGAAGCGACGCCTTGCACCAGACAGTTCAAGATGTTTTGGCCCGAGGCGGACATCCAGGGAACCAGGCGGCGAACAGCTTCAAGCGATTGAACCCTCCTTTCTTCGACGGCACCGAGGATGCGATTGCCGCGGATGCACGGCTTCAGGATACCGAGGTGGTTCTAGAAGCAGCTAGGACACCCGAGAATAAGAAGGTGGTGGTGGTACGCCTGCAGTTGTTGGACTTGGCTCGCAGTTGGTGGGCGGCGCAAGCCATGGGATTAGTGGCACCCATTGCTTGGGCAGTGTTTAGGGAGAGATTCCAGACGAAGTACTTTGACGCTGTGTCTCGGTACGACCTGCAGACCAGATTTACCAACTTGAAGCAAGGAGACAGAACGGTCGACAGTTATGCATCGGAGTTTTCTAGACTCAGTAGGTTTCCCTCCACCTTTGGGGCGACCGAGTTTGATAGGGCCCAGCGGTTCCAGCAGGGGCTACATTTGGAGATCTTGTTGGCGGTTGAGCAGTTCGAGCACCAGACGTTCGATGCAGTCTTGAGAGCAGCTAGGAGGCATGAGTATACCTCCAAGAGGATCGTGGATAGGACCGGAAGTAGGAAAAGGTCCCACAGCCAGATGCACCAGTTATCAGCTCCATCCCCGGCAGCTAGGGGATCGACCATTGGAACTCCGAGGCGGGCGGCCTCAGTAACGTCGGTTCAGCATTCGACCCCGACGTACCCGCAACAGCAGAAGCAGAAGCAGACTTCCGCGATGGGATGTTCTCATTGCGGGAAGCCAGGCCATGTAGTGGCGGATTATCGAAGGGCGCAGGGATTGTGCCTGGCTTGTGGAGCAGCAGATCATAGGATAGGGGCTTGCCCGAATAGGGATGGTTCATCAGCATCCAACCCTTCTAGCTCTTCGGTGAGAGGACCGGCCCCAGCACCAGTTTAGCAGCAGCAGTATCAGTCTTCGAGGACCTTGCCGCCTCAGTCTCAGGCATTCCAGCAACAACACCCCCAACAGTATGCACAAGCCCAAGCTCAGACCCAGTATAGGCAGAGAGGTTTCCAGCAGAGGGGACCAGCAGCCAGGGGACAAGGTCAGGCCATGATGATGGCTATGGAAGAAGAAGTTGCACCAGGTGAGGTTGTGGCAGGTACTATTCTCGTCAACTCCTTTCCAGCTTCGGTATTGTTTGATTCTGGTGTATCGTATTCATTCATGTCTGCACGATTCGCGACACAGATAGGATTGGAGCCCGAGTCATTATCAGCAAGGCTCAATATACTTACTGGTAATGGCCTTGTGGGAGTAGATCGAGTGTTTTCCTCGTGTCGGATCGTAGTTAGCAGTAGGAAGTTCCGCGCTAGATTCATAGAGTTTTCTATGGCAGACTATGATGTAGTCCTAGGCATGGATTAGTTGAGGAACCAGTATGCTAGGATAGACTTCCATATTGGCAGGGTTGTCTTTAGTATCCCCGGCAAACCAGAGTTTTCGTTTTCCAGAGGCGCAGTGGAGCCATCTTCCCCAGCATTACGGATGGCAGTAGCAGCAGTGCATTTACCCCGGATAATTGAAGAGTTTCCATATGTCTTTCCAGAGGAGCTTCCAGGGATGCCGCCGGAACGGGAGATTGAGTTCACTATAGACTTGATTCCCGGGACAGCACCAGTATCAGAGCGAGTCTACAGAATGGCGCCTTCAGAGTTGGAGATTTTGTACAAAATGATTAAAGAACTGAGGACCAAGGGATTCATCCATACTAGTGGATCGCCTTGGGGAGCCCCGATGCTTCTTATAAAAAAGAAGGATGGTACGTCCAGGCTATGTGTTGATTATCGTACCTTGAATTCGGTGACAATCAAGAACAGATACCCTCTTCCGAAGATAGATGACTTGTTTGATCAGCTCAGAGGGGCTTCAGTGTTCTCGAAGATCGACTTGCGGTCAGGATACCACCAGATCAGAGTCAGAGAGCAGGACATCCCGAAGACAGCATTTAGATCGAGGTATGGGCATTGGGAGTTCCTTGTTATGCCCTTTGGAGCGACCAATGCGTCGGCAGTATTCATGGACCTCATGAATCGTATTTTCATGCCTTACTTGGATCAGTTCGTGATCGTGTTCCTAGATGACATCCTGGTCTACAGCAAGAGTGAAGCAGAGCATGAGCAGCATCTCAGAGTCGTCCTTCAGACGCTTAGGAAGCATCAGTTGTACGCCAAGTTCAGTAAATGCGAGTTCTGGCTCGATCGCATTTCGTACTTGGGTCACATCATTACCCGAGAAGGAGTGGAAGTGGATCCCCAAAAGATTGTGGCAATCGAGTCATGGCCGGTACCCAGCTCAGTGGCAGAGGTTCGCAGCTTCCTTGGATTGGCCGGCTACTACCGGCGGTTCGTTTCAGATTTCGCAAGGATTTCAGCGCCGATGACCCAGTTGACCCGCAAGGAGGTGCCGTTTGTTTGGACAACAGAGTGTCAGGAATCATTTGAGAAGTTGAAGCGAGGTTTGATAACGACTCCCATTCTTACCCTTCCAGATGGGACCGGAGGATTCACAATTTATTGCGACGCTTCAGGCAGAGGATTGGGGTGTGTCTTGATGCAGCATGGGAAGGTAATATCTTATGCGTCACGTCACCTTCGTGATCATGAGAAGAATTACCCGACCCACGACTTGGAATTGGCGGCGGTAGTGTTTGCCTTGAAGTTGTGGAGACACTACTTGTACGGAGATAGAGTGGAGATCTTTACTGATCATAAGAGCCTGAAGTATGTTTTCACCTAGAAGGACCTTAATATGTGGCAGAGGAGATGGCTTGAGCTACTGGTGGACTATGATGTGGATTTGCAGTATCATCCCGGGAAGGCCAACGTTGTAGCAGATGCATTGAGCAGGAGAGCCAAAGTTTATTTCCTGACGGCACAACCAGAATTATTGGCAGATCTTCAGAAGATGGGAATTGAAGTGGTTCTTCCAACCAGCGTGGCATTGATGGCCAGCCTACAGGTTCAGTCCAGCATAGTTGAGAGGATCCGGATGGCGCAGTCAGCAGATTCCAAGATCCAGCGACTCAGAGCAGAGTGTGAAGCAGAAAGAAGGCTAGAGTTATGTATCCATGAAGATGGTACCCTTCGGCACGGCACTCGTCTTTGTGTACCCAGTGGAGATATCAGACAGGAAGTCATGGCAGAAGCCCACAGTTCAAAATATTCTATTCATCCGGGTGGTACAAAAATGTACCGTGATATTCGTCAGCATTTTTGGTAGAATGGCATGAAGAAGGGAGATAGCCCGATTTGTCTCTCGGTGTTTGGTTTGCCAACAGGTTAAAGCTGAACATCAGAGGCCCGCTGGACTTCTTCAACCCTTACCGATCCCAGAATGGAAATGGGAACATATAACCATGGATTTCGTGACCGGATTGCCCAGATCTCCGGCCGACAGAGATGCTATTTGGGTAATTGTGGACGGGCTTACCAAGGTGGCACACTTTCTCCCATTCAGAGTTGGGCAGTCGACGGCACAGCTAGCAGAGATGTATCTCAGGCATAACGTCAGGCTTCACGGTGTGCCAGTCAGCATCACCTCGGACAGGGATTCAAGATTCACCTTACACTTTTGGCGCAGCTTGCAGAAGAGTTTGGGGACTCGTCTCCAATTTAGCTCAGCTTATCACCCGCAGACGGATGGTCAGTCAGAGCGCACAATCCAGGCTCTTGAAGATATGTTGAGATCCTGTACCGATGACTTCGGTGGTTCATGGAAGAATCATCTGCACCTGGTAGAATTCTCGTACAACAACAGTTATCAGGCCAGTATCCAGATGGCACCATTCGAGGCTCTTTATGGCAGGAAGTGCAGATCCCCGCTAGCATGGGACGATATCGGAGAGAGGCAGATGCTCGGACCCGAATTGATTTCCCAGACGATTGAAGTGGTCAGAAAGGTTAGAGATCACCTCCGAGTTGCCCAGGACCGCCAGCGCCATTGGGCCGATGCTCATCGACGTCCCTTAGAATTTGCTGTCGGCGACCATGTATTCCTTAGGATCTCGCCTAACTGCGGCGTCATTCGCTTCGGCGTGCGAGGAAAGCTTAGTCCTAGGTATATAGGGCCGTTCGATATTCTAGAGCGAGTAGGAGATGTATCCTATCGTCTCGCTCTTTCGTCGTCGCTAAGTGAGGTGCATGATGTATTCCATGTGTCCCAATTACGACGGTATATTCCGGACCCGAGCCACATCCTAGACCATTCGGAATTGGTTGTTGGTACCAACCTTTCGTATGAGGAGAGGCCCGTGTCTATTTTGGACCGAAGGGAAAAAATACTCAAGAACAAGACTATTAAATTAGTCTGTGTTGCTTGGGGTCATCACTCTTTGGGTGAGTCAACGTGGGAGCGTGAGGACGACATCCGATCGCGATATCCCTACCTGTTTGACTCGTGAGGTATAATGTCTTTCTTATGCCTTACATTTTCCCTTCCTTGCTTGCATTGTATGATTGTATGATTGGACTGCTTAGTGTAGCTTGCCTGTGCTTAGTGTAGCTTCTCGTGGCAATCTCTAGCTCCTTGATTAAATTCCGAGGACGGAATTCTTTTAAGGTGGGTAGAGTTGTCACCCTCATTTCCCGTATTTTTCATATTTTCCTGTATTTCGTATTTATACTCGTATCTGGATTTTGGCATATATTTTTATTTTTTTCTCAGCTTGTGGAATTTCGGTATTTCTCGTATTTGGGTTTTTGGCTTGGCTCGGTTTTATTGGGTTGGTTCGGTTTGGTTGGTTTATAGGTATTGGATCACCTTAGCCTATGCTACCCCTCAACCAACCACAACTCCCCCTCTTTATATCCCCACCTACCACTCTCTCTTCTTATAACCACCATTTATTTCCTTCTTCTTCTTCTTCTCCTTCCTCAACACAACTCTCCCAACCCTAGGCAAGTGCATCTTGCCACTACATGAGAACCCTCTTTTCCTTATCCATTTGCTAGATTAGGACATGAAGACCAACATTAGAACTTGGGTTTTTGTGATTTGGAGCCCCCATTGTCATAGATCTAAGTTTTTCCCATTTTCAGATTTTGTATGGTTTGAGCTATTTGTGTTGGTTTTCTATGAGTTTTGATGTTTCCTTGTGGAAGAGCTTTCAGTTTCACCCAAGTTGGAACTTTAGAAATCCGGATTTGGAGTTCGGATGGTCAAGTTATGAACTTGTGAAGCTTTGGGTTCTTCCTTGGAGTTCTTGCTGTTTGGAGAAGACAGTGAGCAGTGTGCAGAGTTGCTTAGCTTACGCACACTGGGCTACGCGCGCTCTTTAGCACTGTGTACGCAGGCTTGAGTACGCTTCCTGTTGGAAGCGTGTTTCCTTGGGTGTGCGTGACTTTCACGTAGCTGCTCCCTTGAGCGTGCGTGACTTTCACGTATGCTGTCTCCCTTGAGCGTGCGTGACTTTCACGCAGCTGCTCCCTTGAGCGTACTTGACTTTCACACACTGCTCCCTGTAGCGTGCGTGACCTTCACACACTGCTCCCTTGAGCGTGCGTGACTTTCACGTATGCTGCCTCCCTTGTGCGTGCGTGACTTTCACGCAGCTGCTCCCTCGAGCGTGCATGACTTTCACGTACACTGCTCCCTGTAGCGTGCGTGACTTTCACGTACACTGCTCCCTGTAGCGTGCGTGACTTTCACGTACACTGCTCCCTGTAGCGTGCGTGACTTTCACGTACACTGCTCCCTGTAGCGTGCGTGACTTTCACGTACACTGCTCCCTGTAGCGAGCGTGACTTTGACGTACACTGCTCTCAGCGTGCGTGACTTTCACCTACGCTGCTCTCTCAGCGTGCGTGACCTTTTCGTACGCTGCTCCCCTGACCCCTTGCTTAACCCCCAGGCTCTTGGAGTTTTGGTCTTATTTCTTTAAGCTTGGCTTTTCTATAGTTCTGTATATTAATATTTTATTAGATATTTTATGCCCATTTTATATCCTTACGCCTTTTGTCATGAACTTGATTTTACTTAATATGTTTGGAATGACTATTGCACATGGCCTGGTATGACAAGAAACTAGCATAACACGACAGTGACCCGTTGTGGTGTACTCCCGACATGACCCACCTGACATGATTTATCTTTATAACTTGATAGTGGCCCGTGGCGGCGCACTCCTGACTTGACATGACTTGATAACTTAACTTGACTTGCCTTGACACCGTGGGTGGTTCTTTCTTGCTTGCTTGTTAAATCCACTTGTCCTGTCTTGCATCATGTCTAGGATGGGACTCCTGAGTACCACGGTCAGGAGTACCTACTAAATTGGATTAAGGTTAATAACTAGAATAACACAGTAGTCATGAAGAGATAACACAGCTACAGGCAATCCCGTTACCTGGGCGCTCTTGGGATCTGTAGCCTGCCGTCGAGTAGGGCACATTTTCAGCGCACCGTCGAGTGTTGCACCCTCTAAGTCACCTAAGGGTACATTTGTCTCCCGGGCGATGTACCCACCTAAATTCAATCCCTAATTTTTGTCCTGGGTAACCTGGATGGTCTGCAGGGCTTGTGACTGTGGAACAATCTCACTGCATCTTGTTAGTAATTAGGCCTGTGATAACCCTAGTTAGTTAAAGTAGTAAGCCGTAGGATCTGCTTGGCCGTGATTGATTGAATGAGGTATAACCAGTTTAGCCATGTCTTGATCCAGTACAAGATTGCTCCCTGTCTTGATTTCTTACATTATTATCTTGCCGATAAATGGTGGGAAACCAAGTTCTGTTTAGACGAAGGGTTACAACCTCGGTCCTTATTTGGTTTACGGGTTGTAACCTGGCTATCGGAATAGTTCCATGGTTATCTCGTCGTATATCACCCTGCCATGTTTTCGTAAGTTTTAATTTTAATATTAGATTTTCTTGTGCTGATGCTGGCTTTTGTTCTTATTTCGTGGCCCCCTTGTGGCACTTGCTCTTTCTTGGGTTGACCTAGCTGGTTTTGTCTGGCCAGATTTTGGAGCAGCTCCCGAGGATCTACCAAGCTTCCAGCCCAATGGTGACAACTAGACGGAACCCGGGCCAAGAGTGGGTTTTCCTTTTTGTCTTGCCCACTTTATTGTAAAATTATTCTTTTGAGGCGTTTAGCCGACGAGCACCTGTTAGCTCGGAGCACTTTTACTTACTGTCTGCCTACGGGCTGTAAATATGATTGACAAATCTTAGGGTTGATCATGTATGACTAAACTCTTGCTAGTCCTAACATTTTGTAACGACTAGCTTCATGATCAGTTGAATATGTAATATTTGGGACGCCTTATTATTGTATATTTAATGATCATACATCTTGCGACCTTACTTACTTGTGGTGATTGAGACACTAGGCTTGTTCATGACCATAAGAGACTGTTGGCTTGTAGAAAACCCTCACATATCTAGACAGCCGTGACCGTATATCGAGGTAGTTTTCATTTCAATATACGTAGCTGGCTATGTCTGCCTCCGCTCTCCAGTATTCTGGTTCTGGGGCGTGACATGGTTTAAGTGGTGGCCCATGCAGGTCTTGTAAATTAAGATGTGTGGGGGTTTACCAGATAGATGTCTCAATCATTACTCGTCCTTGATCTCTGTTCGTATCTTCTGAATCCCTGGATTCTTGCCCTGATCCTGTGCTTATATCATTGATCTGTCCTGGTCCTTTCCTTATTGTTCCCTGTGTCGTCTTCTTCAGCGGTACTGTACCTGGTCCTACCGATCGACGAGGTGGAGCACATCCCGTGGATCAGCAGCAACCTGGAGATCAAGCCCAGCATTCCGGGGTAGCCTCCAGAGTTGTGCCTACTGGAGGAGAGTCACCAGTTCGGCCCGTCCAGCCCGCAGAGCCAGATGATGGTACCTTAGTAGGCCTCATCAGAACTTTGATAGCTTTCCAGGATCGTCGAAGTGACGCCCTGCACCAGACAGTTCAAGATATTTTGGCCCGAGGCGGACATCCAGGGAACCAGGCGGCGAACAGCTTCAAGCGATTGAACCCTCCTTTCTTCGACGGCACCGAGGATGCGATTGTCGCGGATGCATGGCTTCAGGATACCGAGGTGGTTCTGGAAGCAGCTAGGACACCCGAGAATGAGAAGGTGGCGGTGGTACGCCTGCAGTTGTTGGATTTGGCTCGCAGTTGGTGGGCGGCACAAGCCATGGGATTAGTGGCACCCATTGCTTGGGCTGTATTTAGGGAGAGATTCCAGACGAAGTACTTTGACGCTGTGGCTCGGTACGACCTGCAGACCAGATTTACCAACTTGAAGCAAGGAGGCAGAACGGTCGACAGTTATGCATCGGAGTTTTCTAGACTCAGTAGGTTTGCCCCCACCTTGGTGGCGACCGAGCTTGATAGGGCCCAGCGGTTCCAACAGGGGCTATATTTGGAGATCTTGTTGGCGGTTGAGCAGTTCGAGCACCAGACGTTCGATGCAGTCTTGAGAGCAGCTAAGAGGCATGAGTATACCTCCCAGAGGATCGTAGATAGGACCGAAAGTAGGAAGAGGTCCCACAGTCAGATGCACCAGTCATCAGCTCCAGCCCCGACAGCTAGGGGATTGACCATTGGAACTCCGAGGCGGGCGGCCTCAGTAACGTCGGTTCAGCATTCGACCCTGACGTACCCGCAGCAGCAGAAGCAGAAGCAGACTTCCGCGATGGGATGTTCTCATTGCGGGAAGCCAGGCCATGTAGTGGCGGATTGTCGCAGGGCGCAGGGATTGTGCCTGGCTTGTGGAGCAGCAGATCATAGGATAGGGGCTTGCCCGAATAGGGGTGGTTCATCAGCATCCAACCCTTCTAGCTCTTCGGTGAGAGGACCGGCCCAGCACCAGTTCAGCAGCAGCAGTATCAGTCTTCGAGGCCCTTGCCGCCTCAGTCTCAGGCATTCCAGCAACAACACTCCCAGCAGTATGCACAAGCCCAAGCTCAGACCCAGTATAGGCAGAGAGGTTTCCAGCAGAGGGGACCAGCAGCCAGGGGACAAGGTCAGGCCATGATGATGGCTATGGAAGAAGAAGTTGCACCAGATGAGGTAGTGGCAGGTACTATTCTCGTCAACTCCTTTCCAGCTTCGGTATTATTTGATTCTGGTGCATCGCATTCATTCATGTCTGCACGATTCGCGACACGGATAGGATTGAAGCCTGAGTCATTATCAGTGAGGCTCAATATACTTACTGGTAATGGCCTTGTGGGAGTAGATCGAGTGTTTTCCTCGTGTCGGATCATAGTTAGCGGTAGGAAGTTCCCCGCTAGATTCATAGAGTTTCCTATGGCAGACTATGATGTAGTCCTAGGCATGGATTGGTTGAGGAACCAGTATGCTAGGATAGACTGCCATATTGGCAGGGTTGTCTTTAGTATCCCCGGCGAACCAGAGTTTTCGTTTTCCAGAGGCGCAGTGGAGCCATCTTCCCCAGCATTGCGGTTGGCAGTAGCAGCAGTGCAGTTACCCCGGATAGTTGAAGAGTTTCCAGATGTCTTTCCAGAGGAGCTTCCAGGGATGCCGCCGGAACGGGAGATTGAGTTCACTATAGACTTGATTCCCGGGACAGCACCAGTATCAAAGCGAGTCTACAGAATAGCGCCTTCAGAGTTGGAGATTTTGTACAAAATGATTGAAGAACTGAGGACCAAGGGATTCATCCGTGCTAGTGGATCGCCTTGGGGAGCCCCGATGCTTCTTGTGAAAAAGAAGGATGGTACGTCCAGGCTATGTGTTGATTATCGTACCTTGAATTCGGTGACAATCAAGAACAGATACCCTCTTCCGAGGATAGATGACTTGTTTGATCAGCTCAGAGGGGCTTCAGTGTTCTCGAAGATCGACTTGCCGTCAGGATACCACCAGATCAGAGTCAGAGAGCAGGACATCCCGAAGACAGTGTTTAGATCGAGGTATGGGCATTGGGAGTTCCTTTTTATGCCCTTTGGAGCGACCAATGCGCCGACAGTATTCATGGACCTCATGAATCGCATTTTCATGCCTTACTTGGATCAGTTCGTGATCGTGTTCCTAGATGACATCCTGGTCTACAGCAAGAGTGAAGCAGAGCATGAGCAGCATCTCAGAGTCGTCCTTCAGACGCTTAGGGAGCATCAGTTGTACGCCAAGTTCAGTAAATACGAGTTCTGGCTCGATCATATTTCGTACTTGGGTCACATCATTACCCGAAGAGGAGTGGAAGTGGATCCCCAGAAAATTATGGCTATCGAGTCATGGCCGGTACCCAGCTCAGTGGCAGAGGTTCGCAGCTTCCTTGGATTGGCCGGCTACTACCGACGGTTCGTTTCAGATTTCGCAAGGATTTCAGCACCGATGACCCAGTTGACCTGCAAGGAGGTACCGTTTGTTTGGACAGCAGAGTGTCAGGAATCATTTGAGAAGTTGAAGCGAGGTTTGATAACGGCTCCCATTCTCACCCTTCCAGATGGGACCGGAGGATTCACAGTTTATTGCGACGCTTCAGGCAGAGGATTGGGGTGTGTCTTGATGCAGCATGGGAAGGTAATATCTTATGCGTCACGTCAACTTCGTGATCATGAGAAGAATTACCCGACCCACGACTTGGAATTGGTGGCGGTAGTGTTTGCCTTGAAGTTATGGAGACACTACTTGTACGGAGATAGAATGGAGATCTTTACTGATCATAAGAGCCTGAAGTATGTTTTCACCCAGAAGGACCTTAATATACGGCAGAGGAGATAGCTTGAGCTACTGGTGGACTATGATGTGGATTTGCAGTATCATCCCGGAAAGGCCAACGTTGTAGCAGATGCATTGAGCAGGAGAGCCGGAGTTTATTTCCTGACGGCGCAACCAGAATTATTGACAGATCTTCAGAAGATGGGAATTGAAGTGGTTCTTCCAACCAGCGTGGCATTGATGGCCAGCCTACAGGTTCAGTCCAGCATAGTTGAGAGGATCCGGATGGCGCAGTCAGCAGATTCCAAGATCCAGCGACTCAGAGCAGAGTGTGAAGCAGGAAGAAGGCCAGAGTTATGTATCCATGAAGATGGTACCCTTCGGCACGGCACTCGTCTTTGTGTACCCAGTAGAGATATCAGACAGAAAGTCATGGCAGAAGCTCACAGTTCATAATATTCTATTCATCCGGGTGGTACGAAAATGTACCATGATATTCGTCAGCATTTTTGGTGGAATGGCATGAAGAGGGAGATAGCCCGATTTGTCTCTCGGTGTTTGGTTTGCCAACAGGTTAAAGCTGAACATCAGAGGCCCGCTGGACTTCTTCAACCCTTACCGATCCCAGAATGGAAATGGGAACATATAACCATGGATTTCGTGACCGGATTGCCCAGATCTCCGGCCGGCAGAGATGCTATTTGGGTAATTATGGACAGGCTTACCAAGGTGGCACACTTTCTTCCATTCAGAGTTGGGCAGTCGACGGCACAGCTAGCAGAGATGTATCTCAGGCAGATCGTCAGGCTTCACGGTGTGCCAGTCAGCATCACCTCGGACAGGGATTCAAGATTCACCTCACACTTTTGGCGCAGCTTGCAGAAGAGTTTGGGGACTCGTCTCCAATTTAGCTCAGCTTATCACCCGCAGACGGATGGTCAGTCAGAGCGCACAATCCAGACTCTTGAAGATATGTTGAGATCCTGTACCCTTGACTTCGGTGGTTCATGGAAGAATCATCTGCACCTGGTGGAATTCTCGTACAATAACAGTTATCAGGCCAGTATTCAGATGGCACCATTCGAGGCTCTTTATTGCAGGAAGTGCAGATCCCCGCTAGCATGGGACGATGTCAGAGAGAGGCAGATGCTCGGACCCGAATTGATTTTCCAGACGATTGAAGTGGTCAGAAAGGTCAGAGATCACCTCCGAGTTGCCCAGGACCGCCAGCGCCATTGGGCCGATGCTCATCGGCGTCCCTTAGAATTTGCTGTCGGCGACCATGTATTCCTTAGGATCTCGCCTAACCGCGACGTCATTCGCTTCGGCGCACGGGGAAAGCTTAGTCCTAGGTATATAGGGCCGTTCGATATTCTAGAGTGAGTAGGAGATGTATCATATCGTCTCGCTCTTCCGCCGTCGCTAAGTGAGGTGCATGATGTATTTCATGTGTCCCAATTACGACGGTATATTCCGGATCCGAGCCACATCCTAGACCATTCGAAATTGGTTGTTGGTACCAACCTTTCGTATGAGGAGAGGCCCGTGTCTATTTTGGACCGGAGGGAAAAGATACTCAAGAACAAAACTATTAAATTAGTTCGTGTTGCTTGGGGTCATCACTCTTTGGGTGAGTCAACGTGGGAGCGTGAGGACGACATCCGATCGCGATATCCCTACCTGTTTGACTCATGAGGTATAATGTCTTTTTTATGCCTTATATTTTCTCTTCCTTGCTTGCATTGTATGATTGTATGATTGGACTGCTTAGTGTAGCTTGCATGTGCTTAGTGTAGCTTGTCGTGGCAATCTCTAGCTCCTTGATTAAATTTTGAGGACGGAATTCTTTTAAGGTGGGTAGAGTTGTCACCCTCATTTCTCGTATTTTCCATATTTTCCTGTATTTCGTATTTATACTCGTATCTGGATTTTGGCATGTATTTTTATTTTTTTCTCAGCTTGTGGAATTTCGGTATTTCTCGTATTTGGGTTTTTGGCTTGGCTCGATTTTATTGGGTTGGTTCGGTTTGGTTGGTTTATAGGTATTGGATCACCTTAGCCAATGCTACCCCTCAACCCACCACAACTCCCCCTCTTTATATCCCCACCTACCACTCTCTCTCCTCATAACCACTATTTATTTCTTTTTTCTTCTTCTTCTCCTTCCTCAACAAAACTCTCCCAACCCTAGGCAAGTGCATCTTGCCACTACATGAGAACCCTCTTTTCCTTGTCTATTTGCTAGATTAGGACATGGAGACCAACATTAGAACTTGGGTTTTTGTGATTTGGAGCCCCCATTGTCATAGATCTAAGTTTTTCCCATTTTTGGATTTTGCATGGTTTGAGCTATTTGTGTTGGTTTTCTATGAGTTTTGATGTTTCCTTGTGGAAGAGCTTTCAGTTTCACCCAAGTTGGAACTTTGGAAATCCGGATTTGGAGTTCGGATGGCCAAGTTATGAACTTGTGAAGCTTTGGGTTCTTCCTTGGTGTTCTTGCTGTTTGGAGAAGACAATGAGCAGTGTGTAGAGCTGCTTAGCTTACGCACACTGGGCTACGCGCGCTCTTTAGCACTGCGTACGCAGGCTTGAGTACGCTTCCTGTTGGAAGCGTGTCTCCTTGGGTGTGCGTGACTTTCACGCAGCTGCTTCCTTGAGCGTGCGTGACTTTCACGTATGCTGCCTCCCTTGAGCGTGCGTGACTTTCACGCAGCTGCTCCCTTGAGCGTGCGTGACTTTCACACACTGCTCCCTGTAGCGTGCGTGACCTTCACACACTACTCCCTTGAGCATGCGTGACTTTCACGTATGCTGCCTCCCTTGAGCGTGCGTGACTTTCACGCAGCTGCTCCCTTGAGCGTGCGTGACTTTCACGTACACTGCTCCCTGTAGCGTGCGTGACTTTCACGTACACTGCTCCCTGTAGCGTGCGTGACTTTCACATACACTGCTCCCTGTAGCGTGCGTGACTTTCACGTACACTGCTCCCTGTAGCGTGCGTGACTTTCACGTACACTGCTCCCTGTAGCGAGCGTGACTTTCACGTACACTGCTCTCAGCGTGCGTGACTTTCACCTACGCTGCTCTCTCAGCGTGCATGACCTTTTCGTACGCTGCTCTCCTGACCCCTTGCTTAACCCCCAGGCTCTTGGAGTTTTGGTCTTATTTCTTTAAGCTTGGCTTTTCTATAGTTCTGTATATTGATATTTTATTAGATATTTTATGTCCATTTTATATCCTTACGCCTTTTGTCATGAACTTGATTTTACTTAATATATTTGGAATGACTATTGCACATGGCCTGGTATGACAAGGAACTAGCATAACACGACAGTGACCCGTTGTGGTGCACTTCCGACATGACCCACCTGATATGATTTATCTTGATAACTTGATAGTGGCCCGTGGCGGCGCACTCCTGACTTGACATGACTTGATAACTTAACTTGACTTGCCTTGACACCGTGGGTGGTTCTTTCTTGCTTGCTTGTTAAATCCACTTGTCCTGTCTTGCATCATGTCTAGGATGGGACTCCTGAGTACCACGGTCAGGAGTACCTACTAAAATGGATTAAGGTTAATAACTAGAATAACACAGTAGTCATGAAGAGATGACACAGCTACAGGCAATCCCGTTACCTGGGCGCTCTTGGGATCTGTAGCCTGCCGTCGAGTAGGGCACATTTCCAGCGCACCGTCGAGTGTTGCACCCTCTAAGTCACCTAAGGGTACATTTGTCTCCCGGGCGATATACCCACCTGAATTCAACCCCTAATTTTCGTCCTGGGTAACCTGGATGGTCTGCAGGGCTTGTGGCTGTGGAACAATCTCACTGCATCTTGTTAGTAATTAGGCATGTGATAACCCTAGTTAGTTAAAGTAGTAAGCCGTAGGATCTGCTTGGCCGTGATTGATTGAATGAGGTATAACCAGTTTAGCCATGTCTTGATCCAGTACAAGATTGCTCCCTGCCTTGATTTCTTGCATTATTATCTTGCCGATAAATGGTGGGAAACCAAGTTCTGTTCAGACGAAGGGTTACAACCCCGGTCCTTGTTTGGTTTACGGGTTGTAACCTGGCTATCGGAATAGTTCCATGGTTATCTCGTCGTATATCACCCTGCCATGTTTTCGTAAGTTTTAATTTTAATATTAGATTTTCTTGTGCTGATGCTGGCTTTTGTTCTTATTTCGTGGCCCCCTTGTGGCACTTGCTCTTTCTGGGGTTGACCCAGCTGGTTTTGTGTGGCCAGATTTCGGAGCAGCTCCCGAGGATCTACCAAGCTTCCAGCCCAATGGTGACAACTAGACGGAACCCGGGCCAAGTGTGGGTTTTCCTTTTTGTCTTGCCCACTTTATTGTAAAATTATTTTTTTGAGGCATTTAGCCGACGAGCACCTGTTAGCTCGGAGCACTTTTACTTACTGTCTGCCTACGGGCTGTAAACATGATTGACAAATCCTAGGGTTGATCATGTATGACTAAACTCTTGCTAGTCCTAACATTTTGTAACGACTAGCTTCATGATCAGCTGAATATTTAATATTTGGGATGCCTTATTATTGTATATTTAATGATCATACATCTTGCGACCTTACTTACTTGTGGTGATTGAGACACTAGGCTTGTTCATGACCATAAGAGACTGTTGGCTTGTAGAAAACCCTCACATATCTAGACAGACATGATCGTATATCGAGGTGGTTTCCATTTCAATATACGTAGCTGGCTATGTCTGCCCCCGCTGTCCAGTATTCTGGTTCTGGGGCGTGACACCTTACCTGCGTCATGAGTGAGTTGTACCGTGCCGTTACCAGTATCTTGACTGAGTCGTGTCTAAAAGTATGTGTAATTGAACTGCTATTCATGTATCGTTTTCTCAACCTGTGAGTCCACAATCGGGGCGAGGGTTGACCGTTTGCACCTGCGAGTCTACACTCGGGGCGAGGGTGTTTGTCCTGATCTGTTTGCACCTGTGAGTCCGCACTCGGGGCAAGGGTGTTTGTCGTGAACTAACCTGCGAGTCCACACTCGGGGCAAGGGTTACTGATTAGTTCAAACCTACGTGTCCACACTCGAGGTGAGGGTTTGGTATTCCATTGATCTTTTGTTTTCTTGTTCTTCTTGCAGTTCATTTATGCATAGTCGTTTCCGTATCCATGTTCATAGTCACCTGTCAGTAGCTACCTGTCAGTTTCTGTCTCATTTCATGTTCATAGCCTATTTATATTCTTATGTATGATAGAACTGTTTGATAGGCATATTTTTTATGTATCTTGCTATGTCCCCTGAGGACCTGATGATCTCTTTAGGTTTAGCGACTGCATGGAGTTAATTAGCAGAGCAAGATGGTAGATGTTCGTGATATACTTGCAGGATCCAGGTATTGTTATTATGTTTATTATCCGTTTGTGCTTTCATTCCTTATCATAATATACTCTACTGTTAGCTTACTTTATAGACTCATATTATTTCTTGGAGTCTAATCGGACATGTATGCTAGTGGGCTGCAGACCATGACCCATAGTGTTCATTTATGTTTCATATTTTTATTGTGGATTGAGATATAGTGTTGCCTTGCCATGATTATACCCATTACATAGTCTGGACAGCGTTTACGTATTCGGGTTGGGCTGGAGTCCGCTCGATACGTAGCTGGCTTGCTCACGAGCTCGCGTCCGAAAAGCAGGTGCGGGTCGTGACATAAAGAGTTCAAGAAAGATGTCATCGAATATAATTACGTGATTCAAAGACGAATGTATAATTCAAGTGGAATTGTCAATGCAGTCGCGGATGAGATCCTAGATACCTCGATATCTCAATCCATATAGGATAATCAAATGAAGAGCGAACCAAGTGCACCAAAGTTGATCAGACAATAGTACACTGATTCTGATTAGACAATATGTTAGTGAGCATCCCCAGTATACATATGTCCTGAACAAGCTTGATAAAGAATAAGCTTGCAAAACTAGGTTATAAATAGCGACATCATTTATGGTAGTGCAAAGTATAAGTACAGGAGATAATAATTAAAGCAGTTATAAATAGTTCAAGTTTCACAAGAATCTAAGTCTTGTCCGGTGTTCCTGCTTATATAGTCGTCCTACTGCCTCTTGCATCAGGTCTTGGTTGACCAATGGACTACTAAAACTCTATGTTCTAGGTAAATATATCTTCATACACTAGCTTATATTTAGCGCCACCCAGTTATACTTCATTAGCGGGTTACAAGAACATGGGGTGATAGGCCGTGAGGCATACTACTCAACTTATAAGAGTCAACTAATAGGGTGATTGAACAATATAACACGTATAACTAGTATGAGTTATCTTCCTAACCTTTATTAAGCATGGAAGGAAAGATATGAATTACGGTAGAAAGGGATCAAACAAGAGGCAATCAAAGTTGTCAAACGAGAGTTCGGAAATAGAATTCAATGAAAGGAGGTCAAGCTTGTGGATGAGATCCTAGACTCTAATCCTATATGCAGGCTCACATTGGTACAGTAACGTAACCGAAGTGATAAACTCGACCTACATAGGCTACCACAAAAGCATGTAACGCTCCAGTCCCAAAATACTTAGGACTAAGTACGTCGACATGCCAGCTGCATACATACGAAGTAAACTCCAATATATGGAACCATTGTATGTATACATAAGTTATAAAATGCAGTAAACCACAAGACTAATCTCATCCACAAATAAAGAAGGAAGAATTTATAAATTGACTCATGAATTGTCATTTACATATCGTTAGGCAGAGACAAATCCACTACCAAATAAAAAGAGAAGAAATACATAACAAATAAATTTGTCGAGCGATGCGAAGGCGATCCAAGTGCGATCACCTCGGAGGAAGAGAGTAAAACATGGCCTTGGCTAGAGCACCTGCAAAACAACACAAAGGCACACACCTGGAGAGATCATCAGGTCCTCAGAGGGACGTAACAAGATACACAAAAAATATGCCATATAAACTGTGATATATAATAGAAAATAAAGTGATGCATGCAATAGGGTGCCCACCTGTTCTACAGTGATATTGCAGTTAAGAACAAATCCTCAATATATGGGCACTCTGGCTACAGGTACAGGAAACTCAGGTATGGTCCCACCAGAATACCAGGGACCTCAAAGCATAACATTCATCGAATGTCAGAGGCCAGTAGGATCAGGAATAGGAAAGTGCATACGTGGCCTATACGTTAAGGAACTGTTCTCCCCACCTAATGCCCAATAGGGTCATATCCATGACTCATATGAACATCTAGCAACTGCCAAGTCTACTAGCATGCACATCTATTGGTAGTTACTCCTAACCGTTGCACGTCTCATACGTATCGGTGGTTGGTCGACTACGCGAGTACGTGTCCTACATGTGACTCACAACTCGTGATGATCATGTGTCAAGGCCGTATGAGATATATCAATATCTCATCACCAATGGGTGGTCACTAAGCAAAGTCAATGCAAGAGAATAAAACAAAAGCAAGTAAACGACCAATATAGTCGCTTGCACCCAAGTGTGACTTGGATGCACAGTAATATAATACTAACAACAGATAAGTAATTTCGAATATAAATAACTAAAAAATAAGATAAAGTAAATTACAAAGTAAGGTGGCAAGGTATCTTGCCTGGCAGTGCGTGAATAGCAACTCCAAGCAATCAATCACGTCAGCAATGAATCTCAAGATCCACGAACAGCTCCGGATGCTGAAACAAATATCAAGAACATTCCCGGTGTAAAAGATATATCTAGAAAATGCCTGTCCAAAAGTTTAATTCTGGAACAGGGGCAAAATTGTAATTCCGGGTCAAAACGATGTCCGTCGTTAGACCCGTTTTGTACCAAAACGTGTGCTAGTATCTATGGTCTCTAAAGTCGTCAAACTATATATCTATAGTTCCGATTTGAGGAGATGAACCCAACCGTATGTCCAAAGTTGGATTCCGGTGGTACGTGTACAATTTCGTCCGTTGGATCGAGTCGCAGGCCTGCCAAATAGGCGTTCCGGTCGACCTTCTCAGAATCGGACCAAACTTGGCATACAGGACCAAAAAATAATTCGTTCCTGTTGGCACAAGTTTCGTCTCGAACCGACGACTGTACACGAAGTTATGGCTTAATTTGCAAAGGGTCGATACGGGGGTACCTTGACGGATACGCACTGATTTCGTCGCACATACGCAACGAAATCGAGTTCCGTCAGTTTCCATACGTCGACAACATCCATACGCGCCTTTCGATGTTTATGAGTTGTAACCACGTTGCCTAGTTTGTTGGGACGTACGCCATATCGAGAAATTTTCTATAAATTGGTAGTTTTGAAAACTGAATTTTCCCAAACTTTTAACAACGAATTAATTTCTGTATAGTCGAGAAAAAATAAATCTATAAGATGGGTTTTGATCTCCTATAGGTTGACTACAAGTCTATTCAAACAATATTTCTAAATTGGTCAATGATTTGGCTAAAGATCGCCTTCTAATTCGAGTCTCTGAAACTAATTCCAACTGTCAAGTATGTTGGTTTTTTGCCAACTTCGGATCGGTTTTTGTCCCGATTCTGATTCGATTTAACTCAAACTAATACGTGGTATTGAAGAGGTATAGGTTGGGCACTCACCTGAGAAGATGGTTCGAAAATTGATGAACAATGGAGGCGGAGGCATAGCCGCGAATGTAGGGAGTTGAACTGCCGATGCTGCTTCTGTTCTGTATGGCAGCTCCAATCCTGGGCGGCTGTGGCTAGTGCTGTGCTGACTCTGGTCGACGGTCGGCCGACTATGACGCTGTGGACGCACGCGCGGCCATGGGGTAGGGGTCGGTCCTCTAGGGGTTAGGGTTTTGTACTTCCTTCCCTTTATTTTTGCTATATATGTATTTTGTGTCTTCGTGAACTAAGGGGGGGAGGGGATTGCTTCGCGGGCTCGGGTGGGCCGTGAGCTCTGTTCCCCTGCGGGGGGGGGGAGGACATTATTTCTTTGCCTTTGTGTTTTTTTATACTCCACATTTTTTTTCCTTTAATAGAACTCTAAAATATACATTAAAATCCTAAAATATTTGAAATACATTTTCCCCCTAATTCCAAAATATATTTTTATTATAAAAATACTTTTAGTATCCCAAAAATTTTCTTGTAAAAATAATTCTAAAATCTAAAATGATATATATAAAAATAGAAATAAATAGATAATATTTTTTGTATTAAGGGGGGAAGTATTACTATGCTTAGTAACTAATAAAAAATATTTAAACTAATTAACCACGACTCATTTCCTAAAGTAATAAAAACTTAATTAATAATTTTTATTAAAGAAAATTTATATTATTAATTAGGGGAAATTTATGAAATGCCCAAAAACTAAAAAAGTTTCATGAAAAACCCACCGCTAAAAAAACTTTCATCGCGTGCCCAGAATTAGAGAAACTTATCCAAAGCGGGTTCCAAATGACCCTTTCACCCTTCTAATTTATTCAAAGCACCCACGAAACATACTCTTCAAAAAAAAGATTTTGATTCTTCATCTTCTTCATTATGCTGCTCACTTTCTATTCTTTCTCTTCTTCGATACGCTGCTCACTTTCGAATCTAGGTTTTCTTCTCCAAAATCTTTCCATGTCAAAACGGAGGTCAAAACATTATTTTTTGCAATTCTAAAATTTCGAAAGTCCGTCTAACGAAAAATTGGTTACTTTCAGGCTCCTCGAAAATACGCTCGTTTTGCGACAAACCGGGCCTCGTTTCGATCTCCCAGTCAAAAGTTATGGCTTTCCAAACTTTCAAATCGCCATTCTCCGTGGTAAAATCACGGAGAATGGCCATTTCTAGTGTTAAAACGTAGGAAAATAGTCATTTTTTGTACTAAATGACGGAGAATAGCCATTCTCCGTACTAAATGACGGAGAATGGTCATTATCCGTGTCAAAACCACTGAGAATTGCCATTCTCCGTGGTAAAATCACGGAGAATGGTCATTCTCCGTGATATTAACACGGATAATAATCATTCTCCGTGATCTTTACACGGAGAATGGACATTCTCCACCATTTTTTTACAACGGAGAATGGTCATTCTTCGTCTTTTTTGACACGAAGAATGATCATTCTCCGTGATATTAACACGGAGAATGACCAATCTCGTGTTAACATGGAGGAGAATGGTTATTCTCCGTATTGAAAAAGACGGAGAATGACCATTCTCCGTGTTAAAACCATGGCGAATAGCTATTCTCCGTACTAAAATGACGGAGAATGGCCATTCTCCGTCACTTTACCACGGAGAATGGTCATTCTCCGTGATATTAACACGGATAATAATCATTCTCCGTGATCTTTATACGGAGAATGGACATTCTTCGCCATTTTTTACAACGGAGAATGGTCATTCTCCATCTTTTTCGACACGGAGAATGGTCATTCTCCGTGATATTAACACGGAGAATGACCAATCTCGTGTTAACATGGAGGAGAATGGTCATTCTTCGTATTGAAAAAGACGGAGAATGACCATTCTCCGTGTTAAAACCACGAAGAATAGCTATTCTACGTACTAAAATGACGGAGAATGGCCATTCTCCGTCACTTTACCACGGAGAATGGCATTCTCCTTGTTAAAACCCATAGAAAATTGTCATTCTCCGTGGTTTTTAACACGGAGAATGCCATTTGTAAAACCCCTATTTTTTTAATTATTTTTTTAGACTTAAAAATGAATTTATAAAATTTATGGTTTTTTTTTTATGACCCGGTTTGGCCAATTCAGCCCGAACATGGCCCGAACCAAATTTAAGCCCATGTAGGCATGTGGTGGGACCAAGATGGCCATGTATGAATATTTCATGTGTGAACAAATATTTTTAAATAATTTTGAGACTTGTTGAATATTATTGACTTTTGGTACAAAATTTATATTTTATTAATAAAATAATGTTTTACAAGATGGTATAATTTTTTGGACCCACACATGGGTGAGCGGCAAAGTTCACCCATTGGGACGATTATTATTATTTTATTATAATTTCAGTTATTTCATGGAGATTAAAATATGTTCATTCTATTTAGATATTATTATTATTATTGAGATTGATTTATTGTACGATGAATTTATATATATATATATATATGTAGATATATTTAAATATATTAAATATGTGGATATGTGATATTTAAAATATTATTTGTATTTAAATGATTTTTGAATATATATATAGTTTTATCTATAAAAGATTTAAAGAATAAGAAAAGAAAAAGAAAAGAAAAGAAAAAGAAAAGGAAAAGGAAAAAAAAGGGAAAAAAAAGAGTACAACCGCCCACTTAAGTGGGCGGGCCCACCCGCTGAAGTCAGCGGAAAAGAAACCCCCCCCCCCCCCCCCCCCCCGCGGCTGAGTGCAAATTTTGTGGGATTTCGTAATATCCTAACCCCACGAGTATTAGGAGTGGGGCCAACTTGCTATGCATATAAGTTTCTCCACAGACCTCTAAACCCTAAACTTCCAAAACAAAAGTTGAGGCCGATCATACCCTCTTCGCCTACGAATTCGTTTCACCAGCGACGGAGCTTTGTGCACGACGAACGGAGCATCAGAAGTCAACCCCGCGTCACCCACGGAGCAGTTTTCTCACTCAAGGTATTCCACTTCCCCACGGCGTAACTTTTTGCTCGTAACTCCGATTTCCGATCCGTAAAATGTTCTGGAAAGTAGACTTAACCCTCTTCGATATCCTTTAGATGGATTTTAACAAAACCATCTAACTTGTTCGAAAAATCAAATCGAAGTTAGCAAAAAATTCATATTTTCTGAACTGTTAAAAACTAATTCTAAACATCAACTTGTCGGCCACTTTTCTCGCTGTCCATTAAACTTTCGTAAAAACTAATTGAAGGCAGTCAAAGATAACATAACCGAGATTGTAACGCACCTTTTGGATTCACTTTTCATCTAGTATGTAGAAAGTTACACATTGTTAAAGCTTTACGAAAAATTATAAATTCAGTTTTCAAAAAGTAGAAAAACACCCGATACGACGTACGTCCCGACAAACCGGGCGACATGGTCGCACACTATATGCATCGAAAGGCGCGTATGGATGTTGTTGACGTGTGGGAACTGACGGAACCCGATTTCGTTGTATGTGCGCGACGAAATTAGTGCGTATCCGTCGAGATATCCCGTATCGACCCTTTGCAAATTAAATCACAACTTTGTGCACACTCATCATATCGCGATGAAACTTGCGCCATTGGACTCGAAATATTTTTCTGGTCCTGTGAGCCAAGTTTGGTTCGATTCTGAGACCGTTGATCGGGACGCTATTTTGGCGGGCCCACAATCCCACTCAACGGACGCTATTCTTGGTTTGTGTATTTGTCGGTTCGAGCTGCTGGATCATTCTCTTTTGTACATAACCTCAGGCAAGACACCTTACCTTTATTATTTAAATTTCCTGCTCAATATCATGCATGTTATGTTTATTTTCAAGATTGTTTCTTTCTAAATTATATATAGATACAAATTACTATATTTTATAAAATTGGCTTAGAGTTAAGGGACTACCGTCAAATTTAGTGTGTCTCAATGACTTGCCACGATTGTACACGAGTTGTGTATGAGAGTTGTGAGTATCATATAGAGGTCACTTGCGTGTGGGCTGATCCCCCGTGCGCATGTGTTAGGATATAACTGCTAATAGATTTGTGTAGAAGACTTGGCAGTTATTAAGGATTAAACAGTGTCGTGGAGTCGACACATGTATAGTATCATTGGAGGGAGGGGACAGTTATTAGCGTAGGGGCTATATTTTATTTTTACACACATTCTGGGCCGAGGGTGACTCTCATGAGCACTACCTTCTGTCCAGGCCGATAGTGTCTCGGATGAGCGCTACTTGCTGGCCACTCTCTATTACTTGCTTGCGTGAATCCGTTACAGCCCCTGCGTAGAACGTTGTCCTCAAAGTGCATATCACCTAGAATGGGTAGGAACCTTTACTCATGCATACTTTTCTGTTGAGCTTATTTATTCAGTTTATCGGCATGATATTATGTGTCTTGTTACGTCCCTCTGAGGACCTGGTGATCTCTCCATGTGTGCGTTTTGTGATTTCTTGCAGGTGCTCTAGCTAAGGCCATTCTTTCCTCCGTGATGATTGCTCTTGGACTTGTCACTTTCTTTCACTTGCTAAATTCTTTCCTTGTATATTTTTCCATATTTAATTTGGTTGGTAGTGGACTTTGTCTCCGCCCAACTATTTTGTACATGACAAACTCAAAGTTGCTTTTATATTATTATTTATCTTTGTGGATGAGATTTAGTGTCTTGGCTTTCTATATTTTATAGCTTATGTATACATACGAGCCGTATATTTACTCGTATGTATACAGCTGGCATGATACGTTTCTAGTCCTACTATTTTGGGACTGGGGCGTTACATGTTTTTGTGGTGGCCCATGCAGGTCGAGTTTGTCACTTTGGTTACGTTACTGTACCGATGTGAGCCTGTAACATAGGATTAGAATCTAGGAATCTCATCCATACAGCTTGACTTCTTTCCTTGGCTTCACATTCCGAACTCTCGATCGACTTCCTTGAATTGCATAGTGCTTGATTCCTTTCTACCGTTGATTCTTATTTTCGTGCTTAGTGTCAACTAAGAAGATGACTACACTAGTATATGCTCATAGGTCACACATATGGCTAGAATGGTTATATTGGCAATTGGAATACATTCAAGACTCTAATTGAGTTAAAAAGGCTTTTTGTGAATTAATGATTAGTAATTTGTAAAGTAGGATACTACCAACGAAGGTTTTAATCTTGAGATTTCTAAATAGTAAACACCAGAGGATTTATAGAATTTTATACTTGGTTTAAGAAATTGATTGATTTTCAAGATTTGATATTTATGATTTATTGGGTTATAATTGTACATCCTTGCACAAGTATAAAATTGATTTGCTTTTCGAGTTGTGATATTTATGAGTTTTGGGTGATAGATATACAACTTTGAACAAATATAAAATTTATTTGATTTTTGAGTTTTAATGTTTATGATTTATTGTATTATAGTTATACACCTTTGAACAGTTATAAATTTGGTTTGAAAATGATCTTAGCTTTTAAAAAATGGCCATAGGAATTATTTAAATTTGTGTTGTACAACTTGTGATTTCGTGTTTAGTAAATTTTGAATTTTAAGTGGAAGTAATGACGGTAAATTTTGGTTTAAAATATTTGAAAGTTATGAAACCGATTTTTGAGAAATTTTTATTTTAAATGGTGTCCTATGATTGAGGATTTACAATTCTATTTAGATTTTTGGTAAAAAAAAAAAATTGACTGACAAGATTATTTGAAATTTTAGTTTAATGAGGGATTGCTAATATTCAAAAATTTGAGAGAATTTCGAAAGATGTGATGGAAAGTTATTTTGATTGATTAAAGGAAGTTACCATTTAAAAGTTATGATCTTGTTGGAATAACTCAGCATGAATAGAAGTTAAAAATTGATGAGAGCATTGAGCTTAATTTTTGAGATTGCTTTTAATATACAAAGAGTTTTATTATGAGTTATTTGAAAATTTTAGAGTGTTAAATTTTTGATTGATTATGAAAATTTAATGGATTCGTAATTTATGAACTATTGAGTAAATAGTTGAATTTAAACGTTAACTTTGGAAAAGGTTAGTAGTAATGTGATAAAATTTTGCTTTGAGATTTATGAGAATGATTTAAATTTTTTTTTATGATGAATTGGAATGGTTGGAGTAAATACAGATTTTGGTGGTTTATTTTTGAAGGTTTATTTTTGAAACTTTTTTTTTTGAGGAAACTCGAGTTGAAATTTTAATGGTAGGCCCAAGATAACCCTACTGAGTATTCCACACTAATTTCTATGTCACTAATGACCATGATAGTAGTATATACACAAGTGTTGTTAGTCATCTACCCAGTTATGCGACTGTATTTCCACATTGACTTAGTCGACCTTCCTTCAATTCTAGATCTTTTAATTACGACCTTCTAACCCATTTGCAATTTGAATAATGATTTAATGGTTCCTTAACTATATTCATCTAGGAGACTATCTTCTCTCCGGAATTGTGTTCCTAAATTATTTTTATGGATTCTTTAATTAATTTTATTTCACACTTTAACCTGATCTTCTTTATTTTTGTATATTAATTATCACCTCGTGAACTCCCACTTACTCTTTTTGATCTTTTGGCGTCCCTTACCGTGACTTGGATAGTTGGAGTACAATACTATACTTTTCCTCTCAACAAAATTTCATATGTAAGTCCTAGACAAGCCCACCTTCCTGTAGACATATCATGTCCCACAAAAACCCATCTCCTTGTACTCTATTTTTTTGATATGACCTTATGGTCAAAATGACCAAACTATAATCTTTACCATGATACCGATATATTTTTCGACCACAGATAGGGATTCAACCTCGACTCAATTCTTTCGACCGATATATGATTTTGTTCTACTTAATTCCTTAAATGCTTAAATTTGTGCTTTATCTTGATTGCTTGACTCATTGTCCCATCACACTACTAGTTTAACTCTTGTAAGTTGGGTAGAATACCTCACCACCTAACAAACCTTTTCCTTGTGAAGCACATTGGTAAGTTCACTTAGACTATAAATTCAGAGGGCCCTACCTTATCTAGGCTACCAAGCCATAAATGAAGAAACACTAGGACAACTGTATAGGTCCAAACTTTGGGCGAGCCTTGATTTTAAAAGATCTTGGACTATTTAAAATTCCTTCATCAGTACCTTCCTTGCTCATATTTTGACTATCTCATGCTGCTAATGTAGCTTCAGTTTTGCAAGCTTATTTCATTATCAAGCTTGATCATGACATATTTTATTTGGGTGCACCCACTAATACATTGTCTAATCAGAACCGGTGCATGATGGTCTGATCAACCTATTGCACTTTGGTTCGCTTATCACATATTATTCTACGTGGATGGAGACATAGTAAACTTGCCTTAGAGTCTCATCCGCGACAGCCTTGGCAATTCTCGTTTGAATTATTTTTGCCGCCTATGAACCCCGCAATTCGTACTCAATATATAACACCGTCTTTGAAACCTTTGTTGTTCTTGTCTTTTACTTATTTTGGAAATACAAGGCACTGTACTTGCTAGATAAACTCAAGGTATCATCTTGGTTGCCCAATCGGTTAATTATACACAAAGGTAGATAGCCACCGACCGACTCAAGTGGCTATATCCTCGCCTTTAACTACTCCTCATTTCTCAACCCTAGAATTATTATCGTGCCCTTCCAAATGTTCTTGAGCACTCGAGAATGATTCTAATCATTCGCTTAAATCAAACTCTCAATCGGGACGATTAGTCTCCAGTTTCTCTCTAGGAACCACATCTCCCAAATGTCTAATTTATTTTCTTTGGTCTACTCATTTTCTTACTGTTCTTCTAAATTGGATATTTAAAAGTTTGTTACTTTCACTAGCGATCCTTATTCAATTTCATAACCATGATATATTTTTGTATATATCGACTCCACAATTTTCTATTGCACGGTGGTGTTGAACGACGTTTATCGCCTCCTCCAAAATTTAATTATATTTTGGTATTGACGAACTCTTCCTATCCCCCCAACCCTATCTATCCTATTATTCCTAAAATTTCGAGGACAAAATTTTTGTAAGTTGGGTAGGATGTAAAACCCCTATTTTTTAATTATTTTTTTAGACTTAAAAATGAATTTATAAAATTTATGGCTTTATTTATTTTTTTATGATCCGGTTTGGCCAATTCAGCCCGAACATGGCCCGAACCAAATTTAAGCCCATGTAGGCATGTGGTGGGACCAAGACGGCTATGTAGGAATATTTCATGTATGTACAAATATTTTTAAATAATTTTGAGACTTGTTGAATATTATTGACTTTTGGTACAAAATTTATATTTTATTAATAAAATAATGTTTTACAATATGGTATAATTTTTTGGACCCACACATGGGTGAGCGGTAAAGTTCACCCATTGGGACGATTATTATTATTTTATTATAATTTAAGTTATTTCATGGAGATTAAAATATGTTCATTCTATTTAGATATTATTATTATTATTATTATTGAGATTGATTTATTGTAAGATGAATTTATATATATATATATATATATATATATATATATATATATATATATATGTAGATATATTTAAATATATTAAATATGTGGATATGTGATATTTAAAATGTTATTTGTATTTAAATAATTTTTGAATATATATAGTTTTATCTATAAAAGATTTAAAGAAAAAGAAAAGAAAAAGAAAAAAAAAAGAAAAAGAAAAAGGAAAAAAAAGAGTACAGCCGCCCACTTAAGTGGGCGGGCCCACCCACTGAAGTCAGCGGAAAAGAAACCCACCCCCCCCCCCCCCCCCCCGTGCGGCTGAGTGCAAATTTTGTGGGATTTCGTAATATCCTAACCCCACGAGTATTAGGAGTGGGGCCAACTTGCTATGTATATAAGTTTCTCCACAGACCTCTAAACCCTAAACTTCCAAAACGAAAGTTGAGGCTGATCATACCCTCTTCGCCTACGAATTTGTTTCACCAGCGACGGAGCTTTGTGCGCGACGAATGGAGTATCGGAAGTCAGCCCCGCGTCACCCACGGAGCAGTTTTCCCACTCAAGGTATCCCACTTCCCCACGGCGTAACTTTTTGCTCGTAACTCCGATTTCTGATCCGTAAAATGTTCTGGAAAGTAGACTTAACCCTCTTCGATATCCTTTAGATGGATTTTAACAAAACCATCTAACTTGTTCGAAAAATCGAACCGAAGTTAGCAAAAAATTCAGATTTTCTGGACTGTTAAAAACCAATTCTAAACATCAACTTGTTGGCCACTTTTCTCGATGTCCATTAAACTTTCTTAAAAACTAATTGAAGGCAGTCAAAGACAACATAACCGAGATTGTAACGTACCTTTTGGATTCACTTTTCATCTAGTATGTAGAAAGTTACACGTTGTTAAAGTTTCACGAAAAATTATAAATTCTATTTTCAAAAAGTGGAAAAACACCCGATACGACGTACGCCCCGACAAACCGGGCGACGTGGTCGCACACTATATGCATCGAAAGGCGCGTATGGATGTTGTTGACGTATGGAAACTGACGGAACCCGATTTCGTTGCATGTGCGCGACGAAATTAGTGCGTATCCGTCGAGATACCCCGTATCGACCCTTTGCAAATTAAATCACAACTTTGTGCACACTCATCATATCGCGATGAAACTTGCGCCATTGGACTCGAAATATTTTTCTGGTGCTGTGAGCCAAGTTTGGTTCGATTCTGAGATCGTTGATCGGGACGCTATTTTGGCGGGCCCACATCCCACTCAACGGGCGATTTTGCGCACGGCCCACCGGAATCCAAAATTGGACATACCGTTGAGTTCGTCTCATCAAAACAAATTTGTAGACATGTAGTTTGACGACTTTAGAGACCGTAGGTTCTGGCGCACATTTCGGTGCAAAACGGGTCCAACGGCTGACATCGTTTTGACCAAAAATTACGATTTTGCTCCTGTTCCAGAATTTAACTTTTGGACAGGCGTTTCCTAGGCATATCTTATATTTCAAACTCGTTCGTGATGTTTGTTGCAGCATCCGGAGTCATCTGTGAGATTTGGCTTTTCTTGGTTTGTGTATTTGTCGGTTCGAGCTGCTGGATCATTCTCTTTTGTACATAACCTCAGGCAAGACACCTTGCCTTTACTGTTTAAATTTCTTGCTCAATATCATACATGTTGTGTTTATTTTCAAGATTGTTTCTTTCTAAATTATATGTAGATACAAATTACTATATTTTATAAAATTGGCTTAGAGTTAAGGGACTACCGTCAAATTTAGTGTGTCTCATTGACTTGCCACGATTGTACACGAGTTGTGTGTGAGAGTTGTGAGTATCATATAGAGGTCACTTGCGTGTGGGCTGATCCCCCGTGCGCATGCGTTAGGATATAACTGCTAATAGATTTGTGTAGAAGACTTGGCAATTATTAAGGATTAAACAGTGTCATGGAGTCGACACATGTATAGTATCATTGGGGGGAGGGGACAGTTATTAGCGTAGGGGCTACATTTTATTTTTACACACATTCTGGGCCGAGGGTGACTCTCATGAGCACTACCTTCTGTCCAGGCCGATAGCGTCTCGGATGAGCGCTACTTGCTGGTCACTCTCTATTACTTGCTTGCGTGAATCCGTTACAGCTCCTGCGTAGAACGTTGTCCTCAAAGTGCATATCACCTAGAATGGGTAGGAACCTTTACTCATGCATACTTTTCTGTTGAGCTTATTTATTCAGTTTGTCGGCATGATATTATGTGTCTTGTTACGTCCCTCTGAGGACCTGGTGATCTCTCCATGTGTGCGTTTTGTGATTTCTTGCAGGTGCTCTAGCTAAGGCCATTCCTTCCTCCGTGATGATTGCTCTTGGACTCGTCACTTTCTTTCGCTTGCTAAATTCTTTCCTTGTATATTTTTTCATATTTAATTTGGTTGGTAGTGGATTTTCTCTCTGCCCAACTATTTTGTACATGACAAACTCAAAGTTGCTTTTATATTATTATTTATCTTTGTGGATGAGATTTAGTGTCTTGGCTTTCTACATTTTACAGCTTATGTATACATACGAGCCGTATATTTACTCGTATGTATACAGCTGGCATGATACGTTTCTAGTCCTACTATTTTGGGACTGGGGCGTTACACCATTCTCCGTGGTTTTTAAAACGGAGAATAGTCATTCTCCGTCATTTTAGCACGAAGAATGGTCATTCTCCGTGGTGGAGAATGGTCATTCTCCGTGGTGGAGAATGGTCATTCTCCGTGGTTTTAACACGGAGAATATTTTTTTTAGAAAATTTTTGTCAGGAATAAAGAGTTTCGCTCTTCTTTCAAAACAATGATAATTCTTATGGAAAAGAAGAAAGATCTTCTCTCCACAATTGACCTAATCGTCGAAAAAGTTCAAATGTCTCCACGATAAAGATGATAATGATGGTGATGTTGATAACGAACGATGATCTGAGTTCGACTGAAGAAAAGCACACCGAACTACGAACGATCTTTGCGATCTCTGCTGAAGATGAGAGCAATAGAATTCAGATTTCCCGTGAAGAAGAAGAAGACAAAAATCGTAATCCAGATCTGAGTTTTTTGCATTCAAATACATATAAATGACCAATTCGCGCGGAGGGGTAGTTTCGGTATTATAAAAATAGCAGTTTCCAGCGGGTGGCATCTAAAAGGAAATCTTGGAATATTTAACGTGAAAATACTTAATTCTGGGTATTTCATAAAACTCATCCAGCGGGTGGGCATTTCATAAAAGCCCACCCCGAAATTAGATTTCTCAGCAATTTCCAGTATTAATTATTATTATTATTTTAGGGGGTTTACAGCTCGTCACGCAGCTCAGTAAGCTGGCGACGGAGTTCCTCCACTCGGACTGACTCTTGTAAGGGCTGTGGGGAATGCACACTGGCAGAGGGGGCCCTGGATGACTGCATCGCTACAAAGGTGCCGTAGGATCCCGTACTGTAGTATGTACCCCTCTGAAGACCACCTACGGTGGTCATCCAGAGCTCGTCCATCGTCCGAGCCGGAGGGGGCTGTAAGGAAGTACCAGCCCGTCCCTCCACAGGTGCACTCTCATGCTCTAGCCTAAGAAACTCATCCTAGAAAAGTACGTATCTCGATAAGCATAATATTTACTACCAACCTAGTTATTCCCCGTCTATGGATATATATTGCATATTTATTAAGTTATACTAAAGTTAGTGATACGTAAAATAATACTTACATAGCTCTGCGTGGCCCGATCATCGATGAGCTTTCCGTCCTTCCGATGGGTGGCCAGGAAAACGGTCACCATGTTGGGGTTAACACCCCTCTTTATCTGTTATAATAATATGTTTGTCATTGAAATTAAACATTTTATACCTACTTTCATTAAAATAATATATTACAGTAAAACACATACAAGGCGGCAGAAATGTTCCGTCATGGGAATCGAGCCACCACACCACTTCCCTGCCCTCATCCTAGCCGCCTTCTCCTTCTCCGACCGTTCCTTGTACCTAGGAGCGTCGAATCTAGCCTTCATGGCAGTCCACTGCTTGGGCGTGATCCAACCTTGGATCAGTTTTTCGGAGCGGTCTCGAGCCTTCTGGTCATCGATCGCATCCTGGATCAACTTGGCGGCAATGGCCGGGAATTGCTTCTCGATCGTCTCAGTCCAGTGTGGTGGATAAAAATATGTTTTCTACAAGAATTAAATGAGTTAGTTATATAATATGCATAAAAGATAATTTATACTAAAAGCAATATACTTTAGTTACCTTGAAGTGGGTAAACCAGAATGCCTTCCTCTCGTCCGAGACATCCGAGTAGTTGATCCAAGGGCCCCCGTAGTTGGACCTAAAAAATACCCCAATGCCCTCTGAACTGACGGGGGATGATATATACACAACGATAATTAAATTCATGAATATATAGATATATGTATAAATAAATGTTAGCTAATTAACTTACTTTGTAAGCCCGTCGGACCAAATCTCCATCCTCGTCTCGTCCAGAGGGGCGCATGGGGGATCGCTCGGATCATATGGAGATGGCGTAGGTACGACCTCCTCTACCCGCTCCTCCGTCTCCATAGTGTCGTCCGCAGGAGGAATGCTAGTGGACGGGCTAGGATCAGGCTTGGAACTGTCCATCCTAGGAGTACTGCCACGTACCGTCGACGTAGACAGTGATCTGAGTGGCTGGTACACTGGAGTACTAGGAGACGAGGGACCAGCACCGTCATCCACTAATGGAATACCACACCGTCCACCGGTGGAACCTCTACCTCCACTGGATACTCCTCTACCGCCACGAAGGTACGATCCTCTGCGTTCTAACATACCTGATAGAAATAGATATCTACAAGATAATAACCATGCATTTAACATATCACAGTTTATATAAAATAGACCTGGAGCAACCCTCCGTTGAATTTCTAGATAATAACCATACATTTAACATATCACAGTTTATAAAAATAGACCCGGAGCAACCCTCCATTGAATTTCTAGATGATAATCAAGTCTAGATAATAGTATCCAGAAACATCCAAGTCTAGATAATAACCATGTTTAGAAAATAAAAAACATCAAGAGTTGTAAAAACATCCAAGTCTAACATAGAAATAAGTCTACCGAAAACAAATCCGGTCAAAAGTTATATCATATTGGGAGCCCTCTACGCCGGCGCAGAGATATCTCCCTTCTTAGCCATTGCGCATAAGTAGGATCCACACCAGCAAGATCAATATCCATAGGAGCTGGATGACTGGAACTCCCGGTGCAATTGTCTTCTGGTGCCACCTCCTCCTTCACAGCTATCTTGGCTTTAGGAATCACTTCCTCCTTAATAGTAGGAGGAAGTTCTTCCTTAACCTTCATCTCTGCTTTAGGTACCACTATCTCCTCAGCAGTAGGAGGAAGCACTACCTCCTCAGCAGCAGAAGGTACCTCTACCTCCTCAGCAGCCATCTGTGCATCTCTCAAGTGACGTGCTCGGGTCATGGGTGTCATCTGGTAAGATTGATGAAAATATAAAGATTAATTAGGGATTAAACAAAATGACAGTATTAGACTTATAATATAGAAGATTCATTGTTGCATGGATATTAATTATATTTTTTTTCTTTTTAATCATCTTCTGAAAATTCAACTTCTTCGTCCTCCGCGTCCTCATGTTCCTCTTCCTCCTCATCTTCGCTTTCATCTACTTCGTTTTTCTCTTCGGATACTTCTACCTCTTTTACACGATTAGACGTGTAATATGGAACTTCCGTTGTATCCACATCAACTGTATTTGTTACGAGAGGTATCTCATCCTCCTGATAAGCTATTTCGTCAACATCGTAGGTATTTCTGGATTTAGTCTTGCATACTGCCCACCAGTCCAACCTAGTTGTTCTCCGTCTAGGATAAGTAGTGAAGTAAACTAGTTGAGCCTGACTTGCTAGGACAAATGGTTCATATCCTTGATATCGACACCGGTAGTTAATATCCACAAGACCATGCTTGTCAATTTTTCAACCTTGATCTTGGATCGGATCGAACCAATTACACCTGAACAACACGATCCTAGTCGGCTCTATGCCGTAATTATATGTCAACTCCACAATTTTCCGTAAGATGCCATAGAAATCATTGCCCGGATCGACATCTTTGTAGTTTGTAGATCGGATACACAGACAACTATTTTTGGTCGAATCAAGATCCGGAAAGTTCTCTCTGATCGGAACATTAGTTGACTTGAACCTAAATCCATTCACACAATAGCTTGGCCAAATTTTGATAGAATAAATGGGCCACTTGGATAGAGTTCTAATAGACTCATTCTCTAGTATTGCGTCCGGACGATCGACCTAAATACCATAGGATAAGAAATTAAATTCAGTGTTCCGTTAATTACTGTGCAAAGTGCATATACGAAAAGTAATTACAGAGCATCTTACATATGCACTCAACCATGAAGGAAAATGACGTCTCATTTCATGTTCCATTTCTTCATCCATTATGTACTATCTACTCGACCTCACCTCATCATTAAATGTGCTGAAAATAACAACACATCGACCAATTAGTGTAATAATAATATTGGATACTATTACATGCATAGATGATATAAATGTGGACGTATTAGTTACTTACCCCTCGAGCTTCTCCACTTCATCCTCATCGCAGTTGAGTAATATATATAACTGAGTAGCCCTTAGTTCCTCATCATTCAGATATCTTTTCGTTATTTTCCCTGAAGGCTTTCCAAAAACATTGAAGACTTTCAATATTGCATCATTAGATTCAAGATATCCATTGTTATTTCTCGAAGCTCTTGTTCTATTAGTAGCAATATGTGGCTTGAAATATATCGAGTAGAAGTTTGTATTCTCCTCGAAAATATAGGCTTCACAAATAGAACCCTTGACCCGAGCCTCATTTTTAACCTTTCTCTTTAGGTGGTTCAAATACCGCTCAAACGGGTACATCCACCGATAACCGACGGGCCCACCAACACATGCCTCGTAGGAAAGATAAATTGGCAAATGCTCCATGAAGTCGAAGAACCCAGGAGGGAACACCCTCTCAAGCTTGTACAGTGTAACTGCAATGTCCTTCTCTTGCTTTTCTAGATGATCGACAAGCAACTTAGTAGAACAAAGATCTCTGAAGAATATGCTCAGCTCTGTCAACGGATCCCAAATGACCGACGGTAATAATTCCCGAAATGCGATCGAAATTAACCTCTCCATAAATACGTGACAGCCGTGGCTCTTCATAACCATCAGTTTGTTCTCCTTCGGGATGACACATTTTCTTAAATTCAACACGCACCCGTCAGAAAATTTTAGGCCCTGAATCCACCTACAAAGTCTCTCTTTATCCTCACTATCTAGTGAGAAAATTGCCTTAGGCTGCTTAAACTTTCCATTGCCTTCCTTTATCAAATGCAACGCAGGACATCTGCATATATCTTCGAAGTCCAACCTGACCTTGGGATTTTCTTTCGTCTTTCCCTTTACGTCCATCACAGTATTAATTATATTGTCAAACACATTCTTCTCAATATGCATGACATCAAGGTTATGTCTGATCAGATTGGTGCTCCAATATGGCAGGTCCCAAAATATACTTTTTTTCGTCCAATTATGAGTGCGTCCAAATTTATCACACTTGTATCCCTTTGTAGACTCTTCGATAGCACTTAGAAAATCCTTGACCACCTCCCATATAGTGTCTCCGGTCCACCTTGGCGGTGGATTGGCCTTCTCCATAATGCCGGCACGAAAAGCATTACTATTCCTCCAGAATGGATGGTCCTTCGGCAGGAACTGTCGATGACAATCGAAGAAGCACAATTTCCTTCTGTATTTCAAACAGAAAGCCTTCGTGTAGTCCATGCAATACGAACATGAGAGACGACCATGAGTGCTCCATCCAGATAACATTCCATAGGCCGAAAAGTCGTTGATGGTCTACATCAGTGTGGCCCTCATCTGAAAGTTCTGCTTTCTGGAATCATCATACGTATGGGCGCTTACTTCCCATAGCTGATTCAATTCATCTATTAACGGCTGTAAGTACACATCGATATTCCTCTTCGGATCGGTCGGACCCGAAATGATAATGGTTAGGAACATGTAAGGAGTCTTCATACACATCCATGGCGGTAGGTTGTATGGAGTGACAATCACTGGCCAACACGAATATTGGGAACCCGAAAGTCCGAACGGGATAAAACCGTCAGAGGATAGCCCCAATCTTACATTACGTGGATCAGAAGCAAAATTTGGATATTCTCGATCAAAGTGCTTCCATGCTTCTCCATCGGATAGATGATCCAAAACTCTGTTTTCGCTTGTGCCAACTCATGCACTACAAGAAAAAAGGGCTTTCTTGACAGTTTATTTCTCGTCGGTCATGAAAAACCATCAAGGAAATGGGTTATCTTGACGGTTTTAGCCTTACGTCTAGAAATGGCACGTTTTATGTTAATTTAGCAATTTATAGTATAATACTTGACGGTTTTAGATGATCCGTCAAGAAACATCAATTTATTTATTGTCGGTTTTGTAATAACTGTCAACTAATGTACTTGCAAAAAACTTGGCAGAATTTTTTCAGCTGCCATTTTAGTAATTTTTTCAAACCTGTTATATTTATTGACGATTGTGGTTCTTTTTAATTGAGGAACCCAACAAACTTTCTCTCGATCGCCCCCTTCATTTCCTACTCTCTCTCCCCCTAACCTTCTCCTCCCTAAGAGCATCATTAGTAGTTGGGACTCTCCAATGCAATTTGGAGCCCAAAATTTCAAAAAAAAAAGGTAAATGTAGAATGGGTTGGGTTTGTATGAGAATAGTAAGAAATGATAAAGTGAGCTCCGGTCCCAAAAATTGTGTGGTCAAAATTTAATGTAGGAAAAAAATAATATAAAGTTTAGAGTCTAGAAAGTTGGGCTCCAAATTGTAACTTACTATTCTACAAAACGAGTTTCTACAATCTAGAATCTAGAAATTTGGAGGCCCAACCCTTAGCACCCATGGATGGGTTGGGACCAAAATTGTAGAAATTGGGACTAGGGATGAGACTTATTATTCTACAAAATGAGCTCCTACATTCTAAATCTAGAATCTAGAAAATGGGATGGGCCTTACTAATGATGCTCTAAGAGAGAGAGAATCCCTCTCCTCTCCTCTCCTCTAAAGAGTCTCATAGCTCCTCGTTTTCCTCCCTAAGAGAGAAACCCTAACCCTAGTTTTCCCCATGGACGACTACGGTGACCTCCCAATGATGGAGGTCGACCCCATCCCCTCCACGTGGTCCCCTCTCCCTCCTCCGCCCGACCACCACTGCCTCCTCCTCCGCGCACTCCAATTTGGGTGAGTTTTGAGTTAGGGCTTCGTTTTCCCCCCCTTCGAAATTGATTCGTTTGAAAATTTTCCTAATTTTTTTTTTCCAACGCGTGCGGGCTCAGTATAATCGTGTGTCCCACGCACACGATTCTTGGCCTGTCGTATGGAACGACTTTTGGAGTGCGGACGTTGTCCGTTGGCCTTGTCATCATTGCCGTGCACACGCACCCCGCGCACTCCGCGCGCTCCAGAGCTCCGCTCAGCAGCACACCGTCTTTCGACGGCAGTTACTCAATACCTCGCTTTGCCCACGACGCCGAAGTGACGCCCTCGACGACCAAGGGTGACCGCCCGTACGACGGCCACTGATTCCTTGTCGCCTGCGACTACCGATTCCGCCCAGCCGCCCGTTCTATGCGCACGACGCGCATATTGGCGACGATCGCCGACGTCCTTACGATCGAGCATGCGATCGTTTATGGCGGACATCTTCTCGTCGCCCTCAGCAGCGCCGCACGACGGGCCGCGTGGTCGGCATGTCGCTTATACCCGTGGGCGAATGGTGCCGATTCCCCGATCCGTCGCACGACGACCGTGCACTGAGTTTGCTACACGGACGCCTCATTCTGCCCCACACAGGCTCAGTTCGTAGCCCTATATCGTCAGGCCTCCGACGTTGTGGATGCCCCGCATCGCACAGGCTAACTCATCATCGCCCTAAAAAATTTTAGGTCATAATTTTCCTATTGGTTTATAATGATTTTAGGTCATCTTCATTCGATGTTTGCTCAAAGTAGTACTGATGTTGGCTAGCCTATTAGGAGATTTGTTTCTATAATTAGGAATTTTGTCTCATGTTGATAAAGTTGCAGCCTTTATTTTGGTTGGTATTGGCCTGCGGATTGATAGATTCAGGGGTTATACTTTCTATTTCGTACAATAGGAGTGGAATAGGAGTTGATCATGTTGTTTTTTTTGTTTATTTCTGTTTGGCTTAAAATTGTATATTTTTACAGTAAATTCTTATTAATTTCTGTCACTGCCTGTTAGAAACTACAAAGCCCTTTGTTTTGTAACAAGTAGTTTTTAGCAATTCACATAAAATTGTATATTTTTATAGTAAATTCTTATGAAATTTTTTTCTCTACAAATCCTTAGCTCTAAAGGAAAGTCACCCAAATTTTTTTCGCTCCAAAGGAAAGTCACCCAAATCCTTAGATCTAGCGAACGGGTCAGCGTGGGGAGGGCAGCAGAAAAGGCGATGGTCGGGCGCCTCCGGTCGGGGCGGACCTCACAGGTCGATGCGAGGACCGGGACAGCTGACAAAAGAGGAAGCGATAGGCTTGGCCAGAGTTCTTCTCCGGTCATCGTCTTCTCGAGTGGCGGTGGAAGACGCATCTCCGACGAAGGTGCCACTCTTCCGATGACTGGTATCGTATCAAGTAGCTCCGATTCGAGCAACGTTATCTTGACGAACCACTAGGTGAGCTCTTGCACTTTAAACTACTGGTAACTTCTTTTTGTTTTCGATCGATCATGATCAAAACACTCTTAACCAATCCTCAAGGTTCTTTTTTCGGTTCCTATCTGCCCACCAGGTGTTCGATCTAATTCCGTAGGGGGAAACTTGGCTTCATAATTTGATACATCGAGGGATCATTGAGTCCATCCCTTGGTTGTCTACTTCTAATGTCTGTGAGATATTGGACACGTCAGGTATCAACTCCTCTTTACTCTCTGTGTCTTCTTGTTGATGATGTCCTAAGGCTTCTGTTTTTAGTTTCTAGTATCCATTAGTTTTGTTATCTATCTTCCATTCAGTTTATAGACATTAATGCTTTGGACTATCGGGAAAGTTTGATTGATATATCAATCATTGATTTTCTCATAATAGATATTCCCTTTCTTGGAAGTTCTCTGTGCCATTTATTATAGGGTTGGAGACATGACAAGTATATATATGGACTCCTTTTGCACACTTTTTGACATGTTTTTTCCAACTGATTGGAAGGTCTCTATTTTACAAGGTATATGTACAAGCTTGTCAAGAATTAGATATATAGTAAATATTACACATTTCAAAAACATGCAACACAAGAGAATCCTCCAAAATTTCTCCAATACTGGGTAAGAATTTACACCAATTGGAAAGATGACTGCTTTTAGTGAATAGTGTGCATCTGAGGCACAATGCTAACCAAGATTTTCAATCAGAACTTGGAACAGATTCCCAGTACTTGTGTTATACAAATAATATGCAAAACCATTATATGGAGAACAAAAAACTAAATCCTGGAGGGTGCGGTTCGAGTCATCTTGACCCTCCCTAGACCTTGCATAAGAGGGAACATCATGGCATGGGCCGCCCTTTTAGCTACAAACATTTAATATTTGGGATTCCAATATAGACCTTTGGCTCATATTGTGACCCCCGGACTCTCAGAGAAGAATGAATAAATATCCATTTCCACCTTAATATAGAGTTTGGTTTCTTGTAGTCTAGGAGATGCTCTAATGTTACCAAGGAAATGACTGCTTAACACAGTTGAATGGAAGAAAATGATTCAAATAGACGAACCCAATATTTGGGTTAAAGCATTTGTTGTTGTCAAGGATTTTCCTTTGATTGCATTATTTTAAAATAATGCGACCTACAAAGTGTTTTCTTGCCTACCGTTTAACCTTTTATTCTTTTACAGTTCATGGCTAGGTTTTTTTCTTTACCATAATTTATTCTGCATTGAGTTAGAGAGAAAATGAGTTCACACCATGTTCAAAACCGACCATGAATTTTGGTGACTCAATTTAGAGTTGCTCCACAATCAACGTAACATAGGTGGAAAGCAGGTCCTAACAGAAAACAGTTCAGGAGCTTTATGTAGAAGAAATTTATGCACAAATTATATTAGATATAAGCTTCCCTTTCTCATAGTAAGCACAAGCCATAAACATTTGAGGAAATCTATCCCTAAAAAAGCCAAAACAGATGAAATGTGTCCTGAAAGATGATCCTAAAGACATTAGAGTTTTCTATAGTCTATATATATTGGCTTGAAATGCACTTAGCCAAGCATGACTAAAGTTTACGAAATTGGCCTCCTCCAGGTTAAGCAATGTCCTACACAATTAGGGCCATCCATTTTAAAAATATTTTCTTTTACAAGTCTAGAAAACCTATTTCAATTGTATAAGAGTTTACTTTATTAGAAGACTGATTAAATAATAGATACACTTAACTTCTATAACAAATAGACTGATTAAATAATAGATACAGATAATGAATTAGGTCTTCAAGAAAGCTGAAGGATGGTTCTTGGTTGAGTAGTAAGGATGGTTCTTGGTTGAGTAGTAAGGATTGATACTTGCTTCTTGGAGGATGCCTCTCAGTGTCATGCAAACACTCTCCATAAAATAGGGTATCATGTGTTAACAGGAGCTTCATGGAAATGATTTTTTTTTTCCATAGTGTTGCACCAAAACACAAGCAAACATTAGGCTTTGAACCTATAAGGACCATGTACAAATTCTGGTTTCTAAAATAACCTATAAACTTTTTGAGTAGAGCTAGCATTCTGGCATGCATGCATCTCTTCTTAAATAAGAAAGTCTTGAAACCATGCTTTGTGATACATGTTTCTACCTACAATAACAACAAAACTAAAACATATGTATCGGAGATAGAGAATCCTTTTCTTCCATTCTGCTTTATTAAGGGCTATAGAATTCCAAGGCTACCTTTTATAAAAGGGCATTCCAGTTCCATGAGGGACCTGCTTATCCAGGGTGACAGGGACCATCTTATTTGTTTCAGATTTACCATATTTGTAGTTTCTAACAGTCCTTGGTGCATAAAAGATAAAAGTAACATTAATTGTGTGGTAGCACTACAAGATACATTAAGTTGCTCGGTATCAGTAATTTTCCAGGGAAGGCTTAGAAAGTAATTGGTGAATGTGATTCACTTTGACATGTTTCCTTTGAAGATGAAGTACCAGATAATGGGAAGTTGTTAACTATATCAGTAAGCATTATTAATATAAACATGTAGTCTACAGATTTCTCATTTTCTACGATTTAGACAGGGCTATGAAATGATGTGGTTAAATTTTGTAGCCAGACCTTTTAAAATCATAGTAATGACCATTGACCAATCATGGATTATAACTATCAAGAGGGAACAAGAGTTAAATTTTCCTTTGCATGGCTATATAAGATCAAAGGGAAAAAAATCCTAGCATCACGAACAAAGTTGTATGCTGTTAAATTATATATTTATTATGCTATGCATGTAGTTTTCTGAAACTTATTTATTAGTTATCTTGTAATTTGTAGCTGCAATATTTTCCTGTAAGATTTAATACTGCATTCCCCATATTGCTTATTAGACTTAAATGTGTCTAGGTATTAGGTACTAATGGAAAATTTGGTTTCTGTTCTAGTCTTATTCCCCTCTTGTGATATATGGTTTGTGTAGTTTTGATTGTTTAGGATGGTTTTGGCTTGAATTTCACTTTGTTTACTTACGAGTCAATTAAAACAAAGTAAGTTACAATTGTAAATTTTAGAAACATAGAATTTCTTCTCCTCTTCTCATCTGTTTCTCCATTGAAAAGCTTTGTTATTGGTATCAGTCCAGAACCTCTGTTGTTGAAAGACTGGATTTGTTGTGTCAAAAGACTTGATTTTATAAACATAGAATTTCTTCTCCTCTTCTCATCTGGTACACTTCACCCAAATTAGGCCTGAATTATATTGCTCCGAAGAGCTTTCTTTGGTTTTTGGTTTTGGACTATCAGTTTACAGTTGATGGTTGGCCGTCCTGCCCAATATCTTCATTTTTGCTCAGTTCTTTCTTATGTATATTTTGTGTTCTAACAGTCAACAATATAGATCTATTTCAAACATGATCTCTAAAGTCCATAATCTCTCGATATAAGATCTTTACAGCTTGATCTATATGTAATGTCCATATACATAGATCAAAAGCTATTACTAAACTTTTATCTCTATGAACATGTAGGGAAGTATTGATAATTTATGTTCTTGTTCTCTCAGGAACTTGCTGAAAAATGAAGGTGCATGCTATGAATAGGGGAATGCTGTGGATATGGGAGGGATGTGCTCCGGTCTGGTTTGCTACCTTTTTATGTTTCATTTGTATAATTATCATAGTTTGGATGTTTAAGTGGTATGGAAACTATATACAGATGTTGGATATGTGTACTTTGTGGTTGGGGATATGTGTACTTTGTGGTTGGACAAGTGATGGATGTTTGTGGTGTGACATGTTAGAAGTTTTTGGTGTATGAACAATATAGTTTGTTAATATGAAAATTGGGTTTTATAGTAATTTGATGTATGTGCATCTTCTGGATTGATATTATGTGTGTTTGATTAATATTATATAATTATTGACGACATTTTGGCAAGCTTCTCTTGACGACATTTGGGCAAGCTTCTCTTGACGGTTGTCAAACGTCAATTTTAATTCAAATCATGCTGCATAATAGCCTTTAAATAAATGCTTTCCTGATGGGTTTTGTTCGTAAAAAAGGTTTTCTTGACGGCTAATAGTCGTCATCTAGGCCGGAGTCAAGAAAAGTTTTCACCTACATTGACGGTTTCTAAAAACTGCTATCTTGACGGCTAAAAACAGTCAAGAAAACTACTTCATATGACGGCTAAAAATCGTCAAAAAAAGCCCTGTCAGCGACCGTCAAGAAAAGGGGGGTCTTTTCTTGACTCCGGCCTACTTGACGGATCTGCAACCGTCAAGATACCCCTTTCTTGATGAGAAAAACTCGTCAAGAAAAGCCTTTTTTTTTCTTGTAGTGATGTTCTCGACAGTCTCCTTCACCATAAACAACCTCTGCAATCGCGACGTCAAAGGCAAGTAGTGCATCGAATCGGTCGGCTTCTGCACCGGGAGTCCTACTTGAACTTGTTGCCTTGTAGCGATCATCACCACAAAATCTGCACGCGTCTTTATCCTTGTCGTCTTTGTATTACAATATGCACCCGTTGCGACATGCATCGATTTTCTCGTATCCCATCCAGAGAGATCTCACAATCTTCTTAGACCGGTAGAAGTCTGTAGGTTACCTTCCTACAAGATCTCTATAATCAACTCGATAATTCGGTTGTAGCATTCTTGAGACATATTAAAATCGGACTTGATGCTCAGCAGTCTTGTAACCACCTCCAACGGTGAATGATCCTCACAACCAGGATATAAAAGATTCCTTGCATTATCCAGCAACTCTATGAACTTCATAGCATCGGCATTCGGTGCGTCCTCAGCCGCATCATGATTGTCCGGATCGAAACTAGGTCCCGCAGCATCAAAAACCATGTTCACCCACCCTTCGTCATAACCAGCGTAGTCATGGACATCTATATATGGCAAATTAGGCTCCAGTTCCGATGCTAAAGGCACAAGTTCTCTGTGTGAGGTCTACTGATAGTAATTCGGCATAAAACCTCTCGAGTACAAATGATATGTCACGTCCACTTCTGGATGATATTTCATGTTACGACATCTCACACATGGACTCTTAATTTTGGTACGGTCCATGTACTAAGGGAACGCCTTGGCGAACTGCAGGAACTGCTCTACCCCCTATATAAATTCATCCCGTACACCGCACATGTCATCAGGATGACGATTGTACATCCACGAATGATGCCGCAGATAGTAATTCATATCTATTTGACAATAATTTTGTAAAGATAAATACACATTATTCGAGTATATTCCAAATAGATGCAAAGACACATGAGTACTAAATGGGTGTCGTCACATGTTCAACAAGAAGGCCCCCTCTCTGACCCCCCCCCCCCCCAAACTTTTCTTTCTTCTCATTCGACTCTCTCAGCATCCTATTCCGTATCATATGATATCCACCTGTCACGACCCGCACCCTGAGGAAGGGCACGAGAACGTGGGTACGTCCAGCCTACGTCGCAGAATCGACGGTAGAACGCTGTATAGGTCGTCTATAAATACTACAACTAGACAAAATATAAGGGTACATGTCATCTCCGCACGGAGGTATAATATGGCATAACTCAATCACAAGAACAAACTAAGATAGATAGCACGGAATAGAAATATGATAGAAGTGAAAACAGGAAATGAGTTCAAGATCCAACACAGCTCAGAGATTGTCACGCCCCAGAACCAGAATACTGGAGAGCGGGGGCAGACATAGCCAGCTACGTATAATAAAATGGAATCCACTCCACTATACGGTCACGGCTGTCTAGATATATGAGGGTTTATCTACAAGCCATCAGTCTCTTAAGGTCAATAACAAGCCTAGTGTCTCAATCACAAGCAAGTAAACAGAGTTACAAGATGTAAGATCACCAAATATACAATAGTAAGGCGTCCCAAACATTACATATTCAGCTGATCATGAAGCTAGTCGTTACAAAATGTGAAGACTAGCAAGAGTTTTAGTCATACATGATCAACCCTAGGTTGCCAATCATGTTACAGCCCGTAGGCAGACATTAAATAAAATGTACACGAGCTAACACTTGCTCGACGGCTAAACGCCTCAAAAGAATAATTTTACAATAGAGTGGGAGAGCAAAAATAAACCCACTCGTTGCCCTGGTTACGCCTGGTGGTCACCATGTGGCTGGAGATTCGGTAGATCCTCTGGAGCTGCTCTGGTATCTGGCCATACAAAACCAGCTGGGTCAGACCCCAGAAAGAGCAAGTGCCACAAAGGAAGCTTCACTTAGGAACTAAAACCAGCAATCAGCACAAGAGTAATAATATATAAAAGACAGTAATTAAAGAAAACAGGACAGGTGATATACGATGAGATAACCATGGGACTATTCAGATAACCAGGTTACAACCCGTAAACCAAACAAGGACCGGGGTTGTAACCCTTCGTCTGAACCGAACTTGGTTTCTCCCACCATTTATCGGCAAGATAAAATAAGAATTCAGGACATGTAACAATCTTGTATAGGATCAAGACAAGAATAGACTGGTAAACTTCATCCAACATTCACGGCCAAGCAATAAGTACGGCTTGATAGTTAACTAACTAGGGTTATCACAGGCCTAATTATTAGCAAGATGCAGTGAGATTATTCCACAGCCACAAGCCCTGCAGACCATCCAGGCTATCCAGACGCAATTAGAGTTGAATTCAAGTGGGTACATCGTCCAGAAAACGCATGTACCCTTAGGTGACTTAGAGGGTGCAACACATGACAGTGTGCTGGAAATGTGCCCTACTCGACGGCAGGCTACAGATCCCAAGTGGGGCGTCCAGATAACGGGATTGCCTGTAGCTGGAAAATCTCTTCATGACTACTGGATTTATTCTAGTTGTTAGCCTTAGTCGATTTCAGTGGGTACCCCCTGACCGTGGTACTCAGGGGTCCCTATCCTAGACATGATGCAAGACAAGACGGGTTCATTTGTACAAGCACAATCGTCCACGGTGTCCAAGTTATTCAATCTTGTCAAGTCGTGTTAGCCGTCGCAACAGCATTTCAAGAAATATCATGCCAGGTTTATCATGTCAAGAGTGCGCCACATCGGGCCACTATCAAGAATTATCATGCCAAGTTATCATGTCAAATTTGTCAGGTCAAGTTATCATGTCAGGAGTGCACCACAGCGGGTCACTATCAAGTCATGTCATTTATCAAGAAGGAGAGAAACTTCCATTAAATAATAATATATTAATAATATATATATATTCTTGAAGCCAAGGAGAAACTCTACAACTTTCATGTTGGGAGTGGGAAGAAATTCTGGCCACAATTCACGCAAATAAGACATTTAAACAATCAAAGTGGGACCCATGTGGTCCAAAAGTGGGAGAACAAACATGCGGTCAAAGAGAATGGGAGGCCACCCATGCGGCCAATATAACAAAGAGGGCATAAAATCAAGTAAGACAAAAGATAGTGGGACCCGCAATAATTGCAAGCTCCCACTTCAGCAAGCAAGTCAACTAAAAGAAGTTATGTGGGACCCCCACATTAATGCAATAAGAAAAGGTTCACGTGAACCAATTAAATATTGGTTCATGTGGCCAAGCAATTATTTATATAATATAATAAGCCATGCTAGTACATATGGCCATACGACCAAAGAATTGGTGGGAGGCCATGCGGCTCCAAAATAAATGCAAGCCAGCAACTGTGGTTGCATGCGGCCAGGATTTTACATAAGCCATGCGGCTCACTAAAATTTCCATGCGGCCAAAATAATTTCCGAGCAAGAACACATGTGCTAATGAATCCAAAAATGCATATGCGGCTGACTCTCCAAAGAAATGCATTAGGAAAAATGCACTAAAATGCATGCCAAAGGCAGTAAATGCATTAGGAAAAAGGCAATTAAAGCACATAAACCTTATGCGGCTAGCCTTTCCAAGGGAAGGCCTTAAATACATATATATTAAATGTTAAGGACCTAAAAGCAAAAAAAAGCATAAAAATGCACTAAGGAAAAATGCTTACGTAAGCATGCATCTAACCATTACCAATTGCTTAAAGTATTAATATCTAAGCCTAAAGCTTGAAACTTAATATTTAAAGCATGGAACCTTGCATGTAAAGTGCATTCTCTGTAAGCAAATGTTTGCATGCGGCCCAGAGTATTAGCCATGCGGCTTCAAATCCATGCGGCTCCAAGGAAGCATTGAGATGCTTTTCCAAGGAAGCATTCAATGCTTGCTAAAGGAAAAGCATGCAACATGCTTTCAAATCCCATGCGGCTACAATTGTTTGTGGCCATGCGACTACTAACATTATTACATTATAATAGAAGCCATGCGGCCAGCTACGTAAAATTCTCATGCGGCTAAAACATTAATAATTCATGCGGCTCTCCACTATATTATATGCATGAAATGCAAGCTGTACGTGGCAAATAATTATTAGGCCTTGCCCAAATTACTATGCTTGCTATTAAGTGACATCATGTCAGAAAATAATTAATGCTGCCATGCCCATGCGGCTAGGCAAGACTCCTGCGGCCAAAACAAATGCAAGCCAGCAACAATTTATTGCCAACTGAGGAGAGGTTCATGGAAAATACCATGGCTTCTCCACACCACCCAATTTCCCACAGGAGTCCAAATTTGGACTTCCATAGGTCAAAATGGGGTAGAACGAAATTCTCTACAACATGGAACCATCAACTAGCAAAAATATGCAAGTGTGATGGATCAAAAGTCCTGAAAACCGAAAATACCACAAAACCAGATCTACAAAATTTAATCATGGAAATAAAAATTGCCAAGTACTAAAGTGGGTTAGAAACACATGAGAAAGACAATGGAACAATAAAAATGGGGTTCCTCCATGAAGCAAGATGCACTTGCCTAAGCTCTCCACCTCTCCTGGTAGGTGAAGAGTAAAGATGGAGAAAAAGAAATGAGTAATGAGCAATAATAGAAGAGAGAGAGTAGGATAGATATTTATGGTGGGAGTGGTGGTAGGTGGGAGTGGTTCTCCACATAAAACCAAACCAACCCACTAAACCGAACCAAACCAAGCCAAGGAAATGCCAAGATGAACCATGCAAATGCAACATTCAAAAATAGAAAAAATTCTAGGCTAACTAATTATGGCAAACCAGAAATACGTGCCCGAAATACGTACACGTATTTCCAATACGTAATACGAACTACGGGCATTACAACTCTACCCACCTTAAAAGAATTCCGTCCTCGGAATTTAATCAAGGGGCTAGAGTGGCAAAGACAAGCTAGACTAATCTCAGGCAAGCTATACTAAGCAATCAATCATGCAATCATGTATGTAAGCAAGGAAAATCGAAGGCACGAGAAAGAGAATAGATATCCTGCTAGGAACCTCTCTGCCGGTTCTGGATCTGAGCTTGGACCTGGGCATACTGCTGGGGTCTCTGTAGCTGGAAGGCTAGGGCCTGAGGCGGCAATGGCCTCGGAGGCTGGTACTGCTGCTGAAACACTTGGGCCTGAGGCGGCAATGGCCTCGGCAATGGATACTGCTGCTGCTGCTGGACTGGGGTCGGTCCCCTTACCGAGGGACTAGTCTGGGCCGATGACGAACTGGCCCTATTCGGACAGGATCCTATCTTGTGGTCCGGTGCTCCACAAGCCAAGCACAATCCCTGTGCTCTGCGACACTCTGAAACAACGTGTCCTGGCTTCCCACAATGAGTGCAGCCCATTGCGGAAGACTGCTTCTGCTTCTGCTGCTGAGGGGACGTGACCGACGTCACTGAGGCCGCCTGCCTCGGAGTTCCAATTGTCAAGGCCCTAACTGCTGGGGCTGGTGCTGTCGACTGGGTCATCTGGCCGTGAGATCGCTTCCGACCTCCGGTCCTGTCCACGATCCTGTGGGAGGTATACTCGTGCCTTCGTGCCGCTCTCAATACTGCATCGAAGGTCTGATGCTCAAACTGTTCCACTGCTAATAAAATCTCGATATGGAGCCCTTGCTGGAACCGCTGGGCTCTGTCAAACTCGGTCGCCACCAAAGTGGAAGCAAACCGACTGAGCCTCGAAAACTCGGCCGCATATCCGTCGACCGTTCTTCCTCCTTGTTTTAGATTGGTGAACCTGGTCTGTAGATCGTACCGAGCCACCGCATCGAAGTACTTAGTCTGGAATCTCTCTCTGAATAATGCCCATGGAATAGGGGCCACTAATCCCACGGCCTGTGCTGCCCACCAGCTGCGGGCAAGATCCAATAACTGTAGACGCACCACGGCCACCTTCTCATCTTCCGGGGTCTTGGCTGCCTCTAGAATGACTTCAGTATCCTGGAGCCACGCGTCAGCAGCGATAGCATCTTCACTGCCATCGAAGAATGGAGGGTTCAGGCGCTTGAAACTGTTCGCGACACTGTTCCTTGGATGACCGTCTCTGTTCAGAGCATCTGCCACTGCCTGTTGCAAGGCATCTCCTCGATGATCTTGGGAAGCTAACAATGATCTGATGAGACCCACCAAAGTGCCATCATCAGGCTCTGCAGACTGGACTGGCTGAACTGGCGGCTCTCCTTCAGTAGGTACGACTCGGGAGGCTGCTCCTGAGTGCTGGACCTGATCTTCTGGTTGCTGCTGGTCCACGGGAGGTGATCCGCCTTGCTGATCGGCAGGTCCAGGTTCAATGCCGCTGAAGAAGACGACATGGGAACAATAAGGAAGGACCAGGACAGATCAACGATTACAAGCATGTGATCAGGACAAGAATTTCAGGAATCAAGAGGATACGAGCAGAGATCAAAGGCGAGTACTGATTGAGACATCTATCCGGTAAACCCTCACATATCTTGATTTACAAGACCTGCATGGGCCACCACTTAAACCATGTCACGCCCCAGAACCAGAATACTGGAGAGCGGGGGCAGACATAGCCAGCTACGTATAATAAAATGGAATCCACTCCACTATACGGTCACGGCTGTCTAGATATATGAGGGTTTATCTACAAGCCATCAGTCTCTTAAGGTCAATAACAAGCCTAGTGTCTCAATCACAAGCAAGTAAACAGAGTTACAAGATATAAGATTACCAAATATACAATAGTAAGGCGTCCCAAACATTACATATTCAGCTGATCATGAAGCTAGTCGTTACAAAATGTGAAGACTAGCAAGAGTTTTAGTCATACATGATCAACCCTAGGTTGCCAATCATGTTACAGCCCGTAGGCAGACATTAAATAAAATATACACGAGCTAACACTTGCTCGACGGCTAAACGCCTCAAAAGAATAATTTTACAATAGAGTGGGAGAGCAAAAATAAACCCACTCGTTGCCCTGGTTACGCCTGGTGGTCACCATGTGGCTGGAGATTCGGTAGATCCTCTGGAGCTGCTCTGGTATCTGGCCATACAAAACCAGCTGGGTCAGACCCCAGAAAGAGCAAGTGCCACAAAGGAAGCTTCACTTAGGAACTAAAACCAGCAATCAGCACAAGAGTAATAATATATAAAAGACAGTAATTAAAGAAAACAGGACAGGTGATATACGATGAGATAACCATGGGACTATTCAGATAACCAGGTTACAACCCGTAAACCAAACAAGGACCGGGGTTGTAACCCTTCGTCTGAACCGAACTTGGTTTCTCCCACCATTTATCGGCAAGATAAAATAAGAATTCAGGACATGTAACAATCTTGTATAGGATCAAGACAAGAATAGACTGGTAAACTTCATCCAACATTCACGGCCAAGCAATAAGTACGGCTTGATAGTTAACTAACTAGGGTTATCACAGGCCTAATTATTAGCAAGATGCAGTGAGATTATTCCACAGCCACAAGCCCTGCAGACCATCCAGGCTATCCAGACGCAATTAGAGTTGAATTCAAGTGGGTACATCGTCCAGGAAACGCATGTACCCTTAGGTGACTTAGAGGGTGCAACACATGACAGTGTGCTGGAAATGTGCCCTACTCGACGGCAGGCTACAGATCCCAAGTGGGGCACCCAGATAACGGGATTACCTGTAGCTGGAAAATCTCTTCATGACTACTGAATTTATTCTAGTTGTTAGCCTTAGTCGATTTCAGTGGGTACCTCCTGACCGTGGTACTCAGGGGTCCCTATCCTAGACATGATACAAGACAAAACGGGTTCATTTGTACAAGCACAATCGTCCACGGTGTCCAAGTTATTCAATCTTGTCAAGTCGTGTTAGCCGTCGCAACAGCATTTCAAGAAATATCATGCCAGGTTTATCATGTCAAGAGTGCGCCACATCGGGCCACTATCAAGAATTATCATGCCAAGTTATCATGTCAAATTTGTCAGGTCAAGTTATCATGTCAGGAGTGCACCACAGCGGGTCACTATCAAGTTATGTCATTTATCAAGAAGGAGAGAAACTTCTATTAAATAATAATATATTAATAATATATATATATTCTTGAAGCCAAGGAGAAACTCTACAACTTTCATGTTGGGAGTGGGAAGAAATTCTGGCCACAATTCACGCAAATAAGACATTTAAATAATCAAAGTGGGACCCATGTGGTCCAAAAGTGGGAGAACAAACATGCGATCAAAGAGAGTGGGAGGCCACCCATGCGGCCAATATAACAAAGAGGGCATAAAATCAAGTAAGACAAAAGATAGTGGGACCCGCAATAATTGGAAGCTCCCACTTCAGCAAGCAAGTCAACTAAAAGAAGTTATGTGGGACCCCCACATTAATGCAATAAGAAAAGGTTCACGTGAACCAATTAAATATTGGTTCATGTGGCCAAGCAATTATTCATATAATATAATAAGCCATGCTAGTACATATGGCCATACGACCAAAGAATTGGTGGGAGGCCATGCGGCTCCAAAATAAATGCAAGCCAGCAACTGTGGTTGCATGCGGACAGGATTTTACATAAGCCATGCGGCTCACTAAAATTTCCATGCGGCCAAAATAATTTTCGAGCAAGAACACATGTGCTAATGCATCCAAAAATGCATATGCGGCTGACTCTCCAAAGAAATGCATTAGGAAAAATGCACTAAAATGCATGCCAAAGGCAGTAAATACATTAGGAAAAAGGCAATTAAAGCACATAAACCTTATGCGGCTAGCCTTTCCAAGGGAAGGCCTTAAATACATATATATTAAATGTTAAGGACCTAAAAGCAAAAAAAAGCATAAAAATGCACTAAGGAAAAATGCTTACGTAAGCATGCATCTAACCATTACCAATTGCTTAAAGTATTAATATCTAAGCCTAAAGCTTGAAACTTAATATTTAAAGCATGGAACCTTGCATGTAAAGTGCATTCTCTGTAAGCAAATGTTTGCATGCAGCCCAGATATTAGCCATGCGGCTTCAAATCCATGCAGCTCCAAGGAAGCATTGAGATGCTTTTCCAAGGAAGCATTCAATGCTTGCTAAAGGAAAAGCATGCAACATGCTTTCAAATCCCATGCGGCTACAATTGTTTGTGGCCATGCGACTACTAACATTATTACATTATAATAGAAGCCATGCGGCCAGCTACGTAAAATTCTCATGCGGCTAAAACATTAATAATTCATGCAGCTCTCCACTATATTATATGCATGAAATGCAAGCTGTACGTGGCAAATAATTATTAGGCCTTGCCCAAATTACTATGCTTGCTATTAAGTGACATCATGTCAGAAAATAATTAATGCTGCCATGCCCATGCGGCTAGGCAAGACTCCTGCGGCCAAAACAAATGCAAGCCAGCAACAATTTGTTGCCAACTGAGGAGAGGTTCATGGAAAATACCATGGCTTCTCCACACCACCCAATTTCCCACAGGAGTCCAAATTTGGACTTCCATAGGTCAAAATGGGGTAGAACGAAATTCTCTACAACATGGAACCATCAACTAGCAAAAATATGCAAGTGTGATGGATCAAAAGTCCTGAAAACCGAAAATACCACAAAACCAGATCTACAAAATTTAATCATGGAAATGAAAATTGCCAAGTACTAAAGTGGGTTAGAAACACATGAGAAAGACAATGGAACAATAAAAATGGGGTTCCTCCATGAAGCAAGATGCACTTGCCTAAGCTCTCCACCTCTCCTGGTAGGTGAAGAGTAAAGATGGAGAAAAAGAAATGAGTAATGAGCAATAATGGAAGAGAGAGAGTGGGATAGATATTTATGGTGGGAGTGGTGGTAGGTGGGAGTGGTTCTCCACATAAAACTAAACCAACCCACTAAACCGAACCAAACCAAGCCAAGGAAATGCCAAGATGAACCATGCAAATGCAACATGCAAAAATAGAAAAAATTCTAGGCTAACTAATTATGGCAAACCAGAAATACGTGCCCGAAATACGTACACGTATTTCCAATACGTAATACGAACTACGGGCATTACAGAGATATAAACAACATCACAGAGTCACAAAATATAATATAAAATACTACAGTCTGAAAACACTAGCTGGATCGTATTCCAGGCAAACCTAACTAAGTTATACTAGTCCAGGTGTGCAAAGTCTAGTGGCTCAACTACCTGGCCACAGTCCTGGCCTAAGTCTCCATCTGCCCCGACCCCATAGTAGGTCGAGCAATCTGCCTCAGAATCATCTGTAATATATCAACGGTACCCTGTCAGAAAAATAAGCCAGTACAAACACTAACAGCAGTTCCATATGAATTGACAAATTCTATAAGAGACAATCATAATGAAATACAAGACAAAATCAACAGGAAATATATAACAGGATGTGAGTACTGAATATCATAACATGGTGAGAAAAGTACTGAATGCAGAACTGAGTAGGATATATGATATAATAAAATAAATATAAAATGTGCCATAAATTATTAGAGCGTTATGTGATCGGCTTGGAAAACAGGACATGCTATCCACTTGGCCCGACAATCACAAGAAAATCACTAGAAAGGGTCATGTCTGCAAACCTGGATAACGAGCACAAAGAATAAGATCTAGCTACACCCTACGTGAAGTGAGAGTGGCGCAAGCACAAAAATATAGTGACAGGGTGGTATTGATCACATAGCCCCTAATAATTCCCCATCCCCGAGTAGTATAATGGATCCGGACATGACACGTCATGACACGGGATTCCCTAAGAGGGTAGCTACTCCCTCTCAGGAATCGGTGTCTATACAAGTACATAAAACAAGACAGGAAATATACCAATATACCAAGAAAATCCAGGAACAACATCTCATGTCATGATCCGACGTATACTAGTCCTTGAACCATCGTGTTGGAAATCAAGTAAGACACTACGACTGAATCGAATATAGCAGATATCAAGACAATAAAAACTATCAGTGAATGTACTCGTCTGTGGTCCTGAGCTGATAATGTGAACAGATGCTCAGAGTAACCACAGACCTAAAGACGAGATACCATGAGTTAAAACAGGGTTTAATAATGAAAGAAAAACTAATCAAGTCATGATATGCAAGTCTAAGTCAAAACTAGGTTAAACTAGGTCACATCAGGTTAAACTAGGTCATACTAGGTCATGCTGAGCCAAACTAGGCCAAACTAGGTCATACTGGGCCAAACTAGGTCATACTAGGTCATACTGAGCCAAACTAGAACAAATAAGGTCACATGAAGTCAATCCAAGTCAAACTAGGTCAAACCGGGTCAAAGGTTGACTTATAGTTGACTTTTGGTCAACTGGCCAACTCTGGTCAACTCTAGGTCAACCCTAGGTCAAACTAGTCTAATGTTGACTAATTGTTGACTTTCAGTCAACTGGTCAACTCGGGTTTGATTTTGGGTCAATTCTAGGTCAAGTGTTGACTCGAAGTTGACATTGGTCAAAAAGTCAACTCTTGGTCAACGGGGGTCAAAACTAGACTAAACTACCCTTATCTAACCATTACCTACCAAGACAACCTATTTCTAACCCCATCTTAGCAATCAAACCCAAATCCTAAACTTTACCCAATATCCTATTTTACCCCTTTATAAGGTATTCCCAATACCTTGCCCCAATACAAGGCGACCCATCCTAACCTTGGTAGACTGACCTAGGCTTCTTAGGGTAGCTGGACACTAACCTATCTAGATATTACCAACCAAGAAATCTAGGTATCTAGCCCATCCAGTCCATCTTATCCCACATGTTGGTCATTCTCAACATACCTTAAGGTATCATGAGATACCCTATGGTATCCTGAGATACCACTCACCAACTCATCTAACCAAGCTCTATCTAACTTCTAACTCACTCTCCTAGTATCTTAGAGTAGCCCCTCACTCCACTCTACTAGGCTACTAACCAACCTCACTTAGGTAGGATACTAACTTATCTAGTACACTCACTAACCCACACTAACATCTAACAAACACCCACTCTAACCCACACTAGACACTCTAACTAAGGGTCAAATGGAGTCATATATAAGGTCATACAAGTGGGCATTAAGTGGCGCAAAAAGGGGAGTTAAATGGGTTAAAATAAATGGCTAAAAGTGCTCAAAAGCTGCCAATAAGCTACTGCTTACTGCAACTGCTTGCTGAAGCTGCTGCTGCTTATGCTGTTGCTTATGTTGATTGCTTATCTAACTCACTTATATATATATATATATATATATATATATATATATATATATATATATATATATATATATATATATATATATATATATATATATATATATATATATAATGGGGAAGAAGAAGGGGAAAATATATATATATATATTTTCCCCTTCTTCTTCTTCCCCATTATATATATATATATATATATATATATATATATATATATATATATATATATATATATATATATATATATATATATATATATATATAATTGGGAAGAAGAAGGGCCAGCGATTTCCGGCCGGCGCTCCCCTGATCGCCACCCCCCCCCCCCCCACTTTTTCTCGTGGTCGGGTGGCCGGCCGTGCCGCCGGAAGCTTTTCCTCAGCCATTTGCCGGTCGGCCGTCCTCTGCATGGCCGACCCTCCCCCTCCTCCTCCTCCTGTGGGGAGTCACCTTCCCCCTTGCCGGAGCCTCCTCGGCGTCCGCTTTCCCACCCTACCTCCTCCTCCCCCCACCTCGGCGTCGCCGCCCTCCTCGGCGGCCGCAGCAACATCGGGCTCCACGCCGGGAGTCCGTTCTCCCCGCCAACCCCCTTGGTCTCCCTCCGGACCCCTCCCTCCTGTGCCCGCGACCGGAGCCGCGCTTGCCTCCGTCAGGCGCACCCCCTTCCTCCACGGCGGGCCTCTCCTCCGCCCCTCCAGCCGCATCACCATCTCCGGTGTGGCCCAACTCCGCTCACTCCCAGCTGAGCTCGCCATCCCTGGCCGCTCCCTCCCCGGGACCCTCAGCCCCCTTCGGCCGTGGAGGACCCGCCTCCTCCTCTCCTGCCTCTGCCTCCGGTTTTGCGGGAGCTCCCACGCCTCCTGCTTCGGCCCCCCCATGGCGCTCCCTGCCGCTCTGGATCTTCCCTCGGCGGCGGCGCTCCCCCCCAGCGAGCCCCTCTCTTGGGCTCTCGTGGCAGCTCAGCGGCCCTCGCCGCGCGAACCGGCGACGATCTGCTTTCCTACGGCGTCGCCACCCCCGGGCGCTCCCCAGCCCCATCCTCCTCCGCCGTTCGGCATACCCCCCCCTTTGGCGACGCCGCTCGCTGACCCCTCGTCGTCCCCCCACTACGGATCCCCCGCTCTCCGGCGATGTCTTCGCCGCACGTCGGCTCCTCGCCGGTGAGGTCGAGCCCCCGCTCCCTCACCGACGGTCTCGCCTCCCTTCACCGTCCCCGGCGGTCCACCCCCGCCCCGCGCTCCCTTCCTCGCCAGAGCGTCTGGCTTCGGTATGAGCGCTGGGGAGGGGCCCGAGACCCCCTCGTGAACTGCGTCCCGCCTCGGGCCGCGTTCCCACCTACCCCCCATTGGGCCGTGTGCCCCTTACACTTTGGGCAGAACCCCCGCACCCCCTTTTTCGTTTTTGGAAATTTTAGTTTGAAATTTCGAAATTTCGTTTCTTTTCGAAATTTCATACTTTAGATTTTCTACCCGTTCTATTTCCACCCGTTCTATTTCCTACCTTGTCTAACAGGGTCCGTTTTGCATTTCCGGGCCTTGTACCCGCATGTAATGCTCTTTCAGAGCCACCCTTTATTTCAATAAAATGCGTTTTGTTTATATATATATATATATATATATATATATATATATATATATATATATATATATATATATATATATATATATATATTATGATACAATATGATACATATAAGAAAATGTAAAGACAAGCAATAACACATCTCTAACATATAAAAATCTAAGATTAAAACATGTGTTAAATTATTCAAACACAAGTGTGTCCAATATTGGAGGTTTTCCACATGGACACAACAACACATCAAGGACACTCCTAATATCTCCAAATGGACACGAAATGGACACAAATAGAGACACAACCATGGGGGTGATTCCTATGGGTTCAAAATATTCCAAAATGCATGAGAGTTCAATTAAGAGGGTGGATTTTACCTTCCGGGAGGCAAAATCTCAAGGAACTCCTTTCGATACGGCACCGACACTAAATGATCTCCACATGGACACGAATCAATGCCAAATCCTCCCAAACTTGGCTAGCACCCTCTCTTCATAGAGTAGAGAAGAAATGATGAAGATTTGATAGAGGAAAGGATTGATTTGGGGATGAAATCAATGGAGGTTCTTCTCAAATTTGGGGAAGAACAAATGAGAGAGAAATTTGTGGCTAAGAATGAAAAATAGGATGACTCACCCCCTCCCTTCATGGCCGGCCATAGTGGGCTAGGTGTCCCCATTTTTGAAATGTCCAAAATGTCCTCTAATAACTCCTATTGGTTCAGTTTAAATTAGGTTTTGGTTTGAGGCTAAAATAGTCTAGTTTGAGTCTCTAATCAACCCAACCTAGTCATTAAATTTAGTCTAACCATACTAACTTAAATATTGTCATGTGGGCCATGTCTAACTGATGAATGGGTCCCACTAGAGTCAAAGCTATCCCGGATCTCCGATACAAGTCAGATTGAGTTGAAATTCGAACGCGACTCAAATAACCCCAAAACAATATCATAAATAATAAAATAAATCCAAAAATATTCTAAAATAAAAATAACCAAAATACCCCTGTTCTTGAGAACTGGGGGGTGACAAATCTATCCACCTTAAAAAAAAATTTATCCTCGAAATTAAAACAAAGCAATCACAGGAAACACATGCAGAAAACAATCCCATTCAAATACTTTCAAAAAAAATCAGCAATAAAAAAAATCTCTTTAAAGTACATCAAACACTTGTAAATAAAAACTGATACGTGTCCGATACGGACACGAAACCAACACAAAATCACTCCTATCAAAAGTCAAAATTAACGATCACCAATGCAATAAATATCAAAATAATTCAAAGAGGTCAAATGACCAAAATACCCTTAGGCCAGTAATGACATTAAAAACATCCTAATCATATGGTTAGGCTCTGGGTCAAGCAGTCTCTAGGGTTTCACTAGTAACACATCAAAATCATAAGTCATGGCTTTAATAGTTTTAAAATGATAAAAAAAAATCTCCAAAATCATATCATGATTTAAATGTCAATAAATAAATGATTAAAATTACAAAAGTCAAAATTACCCTCAATTTAGAAATTGGGTGCTATAAGTTCCTCAAAATTAAGATGCTAGTTCTCCTTATAGGTCAAACACCCCACAAACATAGTCTCAAAATCTTACAGTTCGATAATCATATGCGTCTGTCCAAAATCATGATACTCAGAATCTTCGTCATGCTAGTGAGCAGGGCTACGATAATCACAGAGTCCTCGACTAAGGTACATACCTCTAGAATCATGGTATTTAAAATTTTCGTATTATCGCATGCTTGGCCGCGAAAACCTTAAATTTCCACAACCGAGAAGTACGTCCATAATCCGACTATATGTCCTCACTATGCCTGCTAACATGACCATAGAAGACTCTAAAACCCATAATCGAGGCGACCTAGCTGTGAGACTCGTCTCACAGTATCGGTATTTATATAAGGATACGTATTTTGTATTGTATTTCGTATTTTCTTGGTTTTCGGAATGCTTTAAATTTTTTCCAAATTATAGATTTTCTTCTTGACTGGCATACCGACGGTGTACCGGAGTATACCGACGGCATACCGCCCGGACAGATTTTCCACATTTTAGATATTTTCGATTTCAGATATTTTCATGAATAGTGTTTTCGATATTTTCATGAATAGTGTTTTGGATATTTTGATGAATAGTGTTTAGATATTTTCGTGAATAGTGCAGATGCATTCTACTATCCAATGGACAATTGGTTTTCTTTCAATGGCTAGGATTGATCTAGAATGTGACATGGATCATGATCCAACGGTCACGATTAATTTACCCCTTCTATATATATCATATGAGTTTCTCTCTCCTCTTTTCTTTCCTTCACCATTTCCCCTTCACTCTCTTCTCTTTTTCTCAAGCTTAGGAAGGCTTAGCCTTGAGGCCTAGAGTGTGGTTTCAGAACCCCTCTTGGTGGTGGAGTAGAAGATTAGGCTCGGTTGCTAAAACCTAGGCAAGTACATCTTGCTCAAAAGTGACATGACCATGCTATATTTTTGTTTTTCATAGAAATTAAAGTTTTATTGTTCTATAATATGCTCCTCTAAATTGTTAACATGTTTAATATATAGCACTTTTGGTTTTGATCGACAATATTGCGTAGATCTGAGTTTCTAGATATGATTTTCGAGTATTTTGAGGTATTGATCTATCAAATGTTTTAATTTGTGAAAACTAATACTCCCATGTTATAGGGAATTAAATTTCATACGATTTTGACTTTTGAAAATCCGAATTTCAATTTAAAACAAAGTTTTTATGGCCGAAACAAGTTTTGAGTTTTCAAAAATCAACTTTCTGTGACGGTTCGGAAAATCCGTCGAAAATCTGCGGAAATCCGTCAAAAAATCCGAACTTGCACCATAAAACTTGCTGTGACACTTCGGAAAATCCGTCGGTAATCCGCAGTATTCCGCCGGATAATCCGTTTTATGCCGTTTAAGGCTGTTTTTGTCCGTTTTTGCCCTTTTTGTCCGTTTTTGATATTTTTCGATTGTAATACTCTTAACATGATTAGATGACCTTGGATAGTTAAAGATTGATTGTACACTCTATATACATGGTACATGCTTATGTTCACGTATTATTCTATGTCCAGATTATAGATAGTGGCCTGTTATGGTGCACTCCAGATTACTATATATGTCTAGCTCGATTTAGTGGCTCGTAGTAGCGCACTCATGACTTGATTTTCATATTGATTTCTAGATCCGAGATATGAGTACACGTTCTTTCTTGATACCGTGGATATAGCTTGTTGAATGTTAATTTATTGTATCTTGGCACTGGATAATCGAGTGTGAGTATTGTTCCGTGTATCACGTGATATTAGTACGGGGATGTTCGTAAGTGATAACTTACGAATTACTCGTACATAATACACGTCATCTTAGGAAATTCTTGAGTGTCCATGACTTGAGAACTTGACATGAATATGATAAGGTAAATGACTAGTAAATTCAAGTAGATCATTGTAGGAGGAAATTCACACTACCAATTCCGAGCTCCAAGGGCCCCATGAGGCATGGCTCAACCCTGCTAGGTAAGGGCTCCATGACTTACCAAGTTTGCGCGTATTGATATACGATCGAGTCACATATCGTGTCGGGTTGCGGCACAGTCAGTTATATGTTTTTTTTACAAGTATATGATATGGTTGTTTATGTTACAAGTCTAGACACGTTTCATTTGCCAGCAGTCTTGTTGGACAATAGATGTACTACTCGTACCCCTGGACATCCGGGTATCTGCAGTCAGGTAGTTGCAAAAATGCTCAACTTGCATACTAGTAATTAGGATTGTGATAAACCTAGCTAGTTAATGATAGCAAGCCATAGGTAATGATTGGCCGTGCACTTTTGATTGTGTGTTACCTTATATGCTCTTGTGTCGGTGAGTGGCCAGAGGCTACGTTCTGCTAGGGAAAAGATCTGTAACCCCGATCCTTGTTTGGTTTAAGGGTTGTAGCTCCGATTCCTAGTAGTTCCTAAACCCCTTGTTGCTCATCGGATTATTTTTGTTCCATAGCTATATTGTTCAGTATTTCCATTCAGTCATTTATATTCTTGAGATACGTGCATTGGTACCGCACTAGTCTCGATCCTTATTTGTTTACTTCTGTCATTATGTTATAGTGTTGTTGTTGGGTTTTTATCGTTTACCTCGAGCTTCCTTGTGGTACTTGCTATTTGGGGCCTGACTCCACTGGTTTTGTTTGGCCAGATTTATCGCTGGAGCCCGAGGATTCTCTTTACCTTTCTCTGGATGACCCGCCGCTTGCTTAGATTTACGGTTGTTCCTCCCCGCGAGTGGGTTCCCTTTTTGTACCGCTCGTGTTTCATTTCATTTTGGTGGTGTTAGCTAGGGCATGTGTTAGCCCTATTATTTTGAGACTTTCTCAAACTTCGGTCAACATGATGTATTATATTAGATCTAGACTGATATAGTGATAATGTATATTGGTACTTTGCTAGTGTAGCATTTTGTATTCACTAGCTTCATGATCATGTATGATATAGTATTTTGGGATGCCTCTTTACTTTCATATTTGATATACTCTTGATACTTGTTGTTGTTGGATTGAGATAGGATTTGTTCGACCATAGGAGTCGTCAGTGGTATGCTAGAGTCTTCCCACTTGTCTTCTAGACAGCTTTGATCGTATATTGGGGTACTAGCGTACTCTAATACACGTAGCTGGCTTTGTTTCGCCCCTACTGTAGTGCCCCGACCTGTAAGATGCCTTATGATGGATGGTTGGTTCGATGAAGCCTTGTTGTACTTAGGATTATGCGAAGGATCGCTTGGAAGGCTATACGATCGTGGCGGGAATCATCCTATGAATGTGAGTAGTGTTGAACCCTTCAAAGATCCTTGAGCTTCACGCTTAAAATAAGGATGAGTATGCTATATTTCTTATTGAGTTGTTCAATAACACCTTGCATGGAATTTGGAAAGATAATGAAAGATAATAATCACCTGAACGTAAACTGTTGTGGCTAAATGAATTTGTATGCTTGTACGATATTACGATGAATTACATGACAGGTGAAGGCAAAGTCCCAAATACTTGGGCGGTGAGTATATCGAGCTTTGGCTCAATGAATAGATGGCAAAACAGATGTTAAGACCTAAGAATTGGACGGTGAGTATATCGAACTTTGGCTCGATGAATAGTTGATAACACATATGTTAAGGCCCAAGAGCTGGGCAGTGAGTATGCTTGATTTGTATTCGAATGAACGTATGCTAAACAGATGCTAAGTCCCAGAAATTGGGTGGGTGAGTACACTGAGTTTGGTTGGAAAGATGTATGGTATCAAAGATGTGGCAAAAAAGATTGGGTAACAATATTCTATTATCCCGTCGCCGATGTAGAATGTTGGTTGCGCCAAGATCCTAGAAAGATGGCTAGATGGCAAGATGGCAATATGAATGAGAATGGTGGCTGAATTACTTAGTTTTTCTTATCATGCATTATATGTTTTCTTCCTAGATAAGTTTTCATATAGTTGCATGGTCATGGACAACTTGTCGACAAGGTAGTTTCTCGAACGGTATTCCTGGGCCATGGAACCCGGTTCGTCCTGGGGGAAACCAATACTGAAGTAGTAGCAGTGCTGAAGTAGTAGCACGGTATACAGGACTTGCAGTGGGGCTAGCTACCTGCACTGGCAAGGGCGCTGTATACCTGTAAGTCGGTCCAAGATGGCGTGTCGCCAGTGACCTTCATATAGATAGGTCAGGTGCTAATGATGTCTTATGCAGGTAGAGTAAGTTATTACTCAAATACAGGGAAGGATGTCGGCTATTGGTAAGAATCACTTGAACGGTGATATTTATATCGAATCATGATATTGTTTCTAACAATGTCTTGTGCAGGCAGAGTAAGTATTATAAATGTACATGGATGGCTACACGACCGTGGTAAGAATCACCAAAGGGTGATAACTGCATGCTTTAAATTATGTTAGCTATGAGATTTGCATGCTTTACTTCTTGTCGGCTATAACATGAAATTGACCCTAAGGCAACAAGAAAGACCACTGTTAATAATGTTCTGTAACATGATTACTTAGTGTTGTCTTCTTAGGTGAGTTGGGCCAGCACCGCTCGCCAGTACATTGATGATGTACTGACCCACGTTGTGGGCAATATTACAGGTGTTTACTTGGGGGAAATCCCGTGAATCAGTGCTTGGCATCGATGAATCGGATGTGTGTGCAGAAGCTCTTCTTCCAAGACGATGTCTTCTGCTATACGGGACATAATGTATGGAACAGTGAAACTCAATTGTACCAGTGAGATTGTAGCCAAATTGGCAAGTCATTGTAAAGAAGTCGGTATATTCAGTTGTAGCCTAAAGGGCAAGTGTATACATTCAGTTGGCTATTCAAGAGTCTTGTATTTAGTTGTAAACTCTGTATTCCACTGCAAATCTTGTAATCCATTATGATTATCAATAAAGAGATACATTTCTTCATATCTTGTGTGACTTTAATTTATCTGCTTGGTTTTGCTGCGCTGTCGATGTTTTCTGAGAAATACCAGGAACTGTAATGGTTTTGCCTTGTACAAGTACAATCTAGACTTGTACGGCATCACGCCCAGTGGCTAGTTTTCGATCCTCCGGGATCGGGACGTGACACCTACTTTCCAGTATTCTGGTTCTGGGGCGTGACATGGTTTTTTGGTGGCCCATGCAGGTCTGTCTTCAGACTTGTGGGGGATTCATCTTGTTAGAATCTCAATCCTATATGTGTCTTCATTTGATCTCCCTTTGCTTATCATATTCTCGTTTTTCTTGAACTGTAAACATGATTGACATATCCTTGCTCTATTCATGTCCATTGTTGATATCATGTGTCCTTATCCTTCAGGGACACCCCACCTTCTTACCTATTTCTTTCGAGGATTTTATTGCTCCATCTTCTTCCTTGGTTCAGGCAGTATGTCGGCATCAGATCCCGCCTCCACAGAATCAGGTACCAGTACCATCTCAGCATCTGGTGGCAGCTCAGTTCACTACACTCCAGTCAGTTCAGTCAGCAAAGTCAGCCCGAATCCCGTGTTCAGCATCTTTTTCCGACGTGGTCTCAGCAGTTTCAATGTCAGTATTCGGCACAGTTTGCCCTGGTCCAGTAAGTCAAATAAAATCAGCAGCAGGTAAGAGCAGCAGTCCCGATGCATAGACAGAGAGAGTTTATTATCATTGAGCAGATGTTGGCTGAGGGCAGTCAGATTGTTAGTAAGCTTCTGAGGTGTTCCTTCAGTCATTCTTATTCTTGGGTTCCGTTGACGGCCTTGTATTCCATTCATACCCGGAATGGGATGGTCGACTTGACATACCCGGAATACGATTTTGAGGCGGCTCTTCAAGGAGAAGTTCTACCCCGACGTGGCTCTTGCAGCTCTGGAGGCCCAGTTCATCGGATTAGTACAGGGGAAGGGCACCACAAAAATGTGTCACGATCCGCACCCTGAGGAAGGGCACGAGAACATGGGTACGTCCAGCCTACACCGCAGAATCGGCGGTAGAATGTTGTATATGTCGTTTATAAATACTACAACTAGACAAAATATAAGGGTACCTTTCATCTCCGTACGGAGGTATAATATGGCATAACTCAATCACAAGAACAAACTAAGATAGATAGCACGGAATAAAAATATGATAGAAGTAAAAGCAGGAAATGAGTTCAAGATCCAATACAGCTCAGAGATATAAACAACATCACAGAGTCATAAAATATAATATAAAATACTACAGTCTGAAAATACTAGCTGGATCGCAGTCCAGGCAAACCTAACTAAGCTATACTAGTCCAGGTGTGCAAAGTCTAGTGGCTCAACTACCAGGTCACAGTCCTGGTCTAAGTCTCCATCTGCCCCGACCCCATAGTAGGTCGAGCAGTCTGCCTCAGAATCATCTGTAATATATCAACGGTATCCTGTCAGAAAAATGAGCAAGTACAAACACTAGCAGCAGCTCTATATGAATTGACAAATTTTATAAGAGACAATCATAATGAAATACAAAACAAAATCAACATGAAATATATAACAGGATGTGAGTACTGAATATCATAACATAGTGAGAAAAGTACTGAATGTAGAACTGAGTAGGATATATGATATAATAAAATAAATATAAAATATGCCATGAATTATTAGAACGTTATGTGATCGGCTTGGAAAACATGACAGGCTATCCACTTGGCCCGACAATCATAAGAAAATTACTGGAAAGGGTCATGCCGGCCAACCTGGATAACGAGCAAAAGGAATAAGATCTCGCTACACCCTACATGAAGTGAGAGTGGCGCAAGCATAAGAATATAGTGACAGGGTGATATTGATCACATAGCCCCTAATAATTCTCCATCCCCGAGTAGTATAATGGATCCGGATATGACACGTCATGACACGGGATTCCCTAAGAGGGTAGCTACTCCCTCTCAGGAATCGGTGTCTATACAAGTACAGGAAACAAGACAGGAAATGTACCAATATACCAAGAAAATTCAGGAACAACATCTCATGTCATGATCCGACATATACTAGTCCGTGAACCATCGTGTTGGAAATCAAGTAAGACACTATGACTGAATCGGATATACCAGATATCAAGACAATAAAAACTATCAGTGAATGTACTCGTCTGTGGTCCTGAGCTGATAAGGTGAATAGATACTCAGAGTAATCACAGACCTAAAGACGAGATACCATGAGTCAAAACAGGGTTTAATAATGAAAGAAAAACTAATCAAGTCATGATATGCAAGTCTAAGTTAAAACTAGGTCAAACTAGGTCACATCAGGTTAAACTAGGTCATACTAGGTCATGCTGAGCCAAACTATGTCATACTGGGCCAAACTAGGTCATACTAGGTCATACTGAGCCAAACTAGAACAAACAAGATCACAGGAAGTCAATCCAAGTCAAACTAGGTCAAACTGGGTCAAAGGTTAACTTATAGTTGACTTTTGGTCAACTAGTCAACTCTGGTCAACTCTAGGTCAATCCTAGGTCAAACTATTCTAATGTTGACTAACTATTGGCTTTCAGTCAACTGGTCAACTCTGGTTTGGTTTTGGGTTAATTCTAGGTCAAGTGTTGACTCGAAGTTGACTTTGGTTAAAAAGTCAACTCTTGGTCAACGGGGGTCAAAACTAGACTAAACTACCCTTATCTAACCATTACCTACCAAGACAACCTATTTCTAACCCCATCTTAGCAATCAAACCTAAATCCTAAACTTTATCCAATATCCTATTTTACCTCTTTACAAGGTATTCCCAATACCTTGCCCCAATACAAGACCCATCCTAACCTTGGTAGACTGACCTAGGCTTCTTAGTGTAGCTGGACACTAACCTATCTAGATATTACCAACCAAGAAATCTAGGTATCTAGCCCATCCAGTCCATCTTATCCCACATGTTGGTCATTCTCAACATACCTTAAGGTATCATGAGATACCCTATGGTATCCTGAGATACCACTCACCAACTCATCTAACCAAGCTCTATCTAACTTCTAACTCACTCTCCTAGTATCTTAGAGTAGCCCCTCACTCCACTCTACTAGGCTACTAACAAACCTCACTTAGGTAGGATACTAACTTATCTAGTACACTCACTAACCCACACTAACATCTAACAAACACCCACTCTAACCCACACTAGACACTCTAACTAAGGGTCAAATGGAGTCATATATAAGGTCATACAAGTGGGCATTAAGTGGCTCAAAAAGGGGAGTTAAATGGGTTAAAATAAATGGCTAAAAGTGCTCAAAAGCTGCCAATAAGCTGCTGCTTACTATAAAAATCTAAGATTAAAACATGTATTAAATTATTCAAACACAAGTGTGTCCAATATTGGGGGTTTCTCACATGGATACAACAACACATCAAGGACACTCCTAATATCTCCAAATGGACACAAAATGGACACAAATGGAGACACAACCATGGGGGTGATTCCTATGGGTTCAAAATATTCCTAAATGCATGAGAGTTCGATTTAGATGGTAGATTTTACCTTCCGGGAGGCAAAATCTCAAGGAACTCCTTCCGATACGGCACCGACACGAAGGGATCTCCAAATGGACATGAACCAATGCCAAATCTTCCCAAACTTGGCTAGCACTCTCTCTTCATCGAGTAGAAAAGAAATGATGAAGATTTGATGGAGGAAAGGATTGATTTGGGGATGAAATCAATGGAGGTTCTTCTCAAATTTGGGGAAGAACAAAGAACAGAGAAATTTGTGGCTAAGAATGAAAAATAGGATGACTCACCCCCTCCCTTCATGGTCGGCCATAGTGGGCTAGGTGTCCCCATTTTTGAAATGTCCAAAATGCCCTCTAATGACTCATATTGGTTCAATTTAAATTAGGTTTTGGTTTGAGGCTAAAATAGTCTAGTTTGAGTCTCTAATCAACCCAACCTAGTCATAAAATTTAGTCTAACCATACTAACTTAAATATTGTCATGTGGGCCAAAGCTATCCCGGGTCTCCGATACAAGTCAGATTGAGTTGAAATTCGAACCCGACTCAAATAACCCCAAAACATTATCATAAATAATAAAATAAATCCAAAAATATTCTAAATAAAAAATGACCAAAATGCCCCTATTCTTGAAAATTTGACTTGTGAGGTGTGGTCTATAGTTCATAATATTAGTCGATACCAATATGTATCGTACATATCATTTCGATTTTGATATATTTCAATACCATATAGACCGCTACTAATATTGGTCGATACCGACAATTGTTGTAGTGCGCTCGCATTCAACATGGAGTGTAATGGGCACTGTTCGATAACTGGAGAAGCTCGAAAGAAGTCGAAGACACCAAGCAGAGCTCAAAATAAGCGTCAAAGCTTCCAGTGCTACAATAACCGATATACCTCCAATATACAAATTTTTATAGCAAACCAATATATCTCTAAAATTAACCATTATACTTCTTTTTCTACTGTGTAGTAAGCACTTTATGCTTACTAGGACTGGAATTCCAGTTCCCATTAAAATTCCAGTTCAAATATAATGATACGGTGCATCAAGTCTCGCGGGATGACCCGAACGGTCATGCCAAAGCATATAAACATGTTCATCTTGGCCGAAGAAGAGTCGGTAATGTAATGAGCCTATATTGCTCGAATGGTTGTAAAGTACAACATATTCGGGAGGCGAGCTATATTTTTTAATATAACTTCTGGCCATATGCATTGGAAGGTATGCAAAGATACTCCACTCTATTTTCTTCAATGGTCTCAACTGGTAATTATTTTGTCAAATATTCTTAAAACTCAACAATGTTCTTCTGAAACGGGGAGAATATAATACCTCCTCAATGGTAAAATCGATACCATTGGATAATATGAAATGGGCTATTCTTTGCCCCTCTATCAGGTTTTATGGACCTGATAGGATTGTCAAAATGTTTTGCTTAGGGGCAAGTTTAGATAGTATGCATAGTTTGAAATAACGTGTAGGCAACTCTAGAGGGGGGTGAATAGAGTTTGTGTCGATAATCACCAAATAAAAAATTAACTCTATATCACCTCCACAAAATAACTATCAATATAGTAAATAAATCAGAGAGAAATGCGGAAGTAAATAAAGATCAGAAGAGCATACGCAAACACAGCAGTTTTAACCTGGTTTCCATCGTGGAGGACTAGTCCAGGTCTGAGAACTCTAGCTCAGGATTAAATCCACTATTTGTGAAATAGTAGTTACACCCCGTGCCTTTTCTTCAGAAGAGCACGTCAACTTCTTACAGATTCGCAGGTGGCAAAACTTGGAATTGTCCAAGTGACTTTTCTTTTCAACTCTTGCACAAAAACTTCTAGCTGAATCGCACTTGAGCACCTTGGGGCTTAGGAAGTTTTGTGGCTAGTAGATTGGAAGAATAAGGCTTAGGTAGTATAAGGCTTAGATGATTGAGAGTGAGAGATATAAAGATGATGAAGAGATATATTGAAAATGGTTGAAATCATGCCCTATATATACTAGTCTGGAAGGCAGAATTCGGCCAGAATTCTGCCCTCAAAATTCAAAAATATGGCCGTTGTACCAGCTAGCAATTGGTAACCCTGAAAATCAGTTCCTGGAAATCAGGGAGCAGAGTTCGGCCCGAACTCTGTGTGGAGGCAGAGTTCGGCCCGAACTCTGTCTCCAGAAGACAGAATTGGTCCATTGGGCTTTTGGGCTTTGTGGAGCTTGGGCTTGGTTCAGGAATTGGTCTGTTGTATGGTAGAGCTTGGAGAGATATGTCTAGGGGTTGAGATGACTCAGTGCGACTCAACGTACACATTCTCCTAGACTCAATAAATTGAAGATTACAGACTTGGAACAAATAGGAAAACTAAGAGCCCTTTTGATGACGCCTTTCTTCTGATATTTGAGCAGTCCTGAAGACGTCTTTTTTCTTGACAGCAGTCGTCCGAAGATAAACAGATCTAGAAATACATGTTAGGCCAGCAAAATACATGTTTGATCATGCTTACTGCATGTCTACAAATACATGTTAGGCCAGCAAAATATGTTGCAGTACGATACAAGCATAGCAATATAATATATGATAATTAGGACAATGCTAAGTTTAAGTAGCAACATGATGGTGAGTATATGAATATTAGTGACATCATTATGTTAAACTTAACTGATTAGCCATATTCAAAAACACGATGTAATCATTGGGCCAACATAGTTGTACTGTCTACAACCATCTAACTTTTCCACTTGTCATATACATGAGCAAAATTAATTAAACTTGGTCATATTTTATGAAAATGCATAAAATTTAATTAATAATCTAAACATAAACTTTATTATTAAAAGTAATATCCAAATCAAAATGGAACTATAAATCATCACTTATTAATCCTAAAACATGAGGCACATAAGACCATCTATGTCTATTTATTCTTTAATATACTGGTGGATGTCTCTAAGTTCAAAAGTATTGTCCGAGAGATCATCTACTTGGACCACATTGGTCTCTCTCTACTGCAGTCGCGAATGTTACCCCTTTATTATGTAGGTAGGGACATGGCAAATGCGAAGCCAATGGTATGTTCCGCCACAATGATAGCACATGTCTGACTTAGCAAAAGTAAAAGCATGCTTATTCTTCTTCTTGAACTTATCGGTCCTGGGAGCTTACCGAACATGTATGCTTGTTGTTGAGGTTTCCTTTTTGGCAACCATGATTCCTCTCCCTTTTGCATGGTTGGATTTTCCCGTCCTACTGTAACCCCTATTTCGACCCTATCGATTTTGAGGTATGGACTACCCTGTGTTGGCTTCAGGCAACGTGATGACATTCATGCCAGTATGGCATGCTTGATAGTTCTTTATCAATAGTTCGTTGTTCTTTTCAATGAGCAACAAAGCGTAAACTACAAAAACTTGGTGAATTTTTGTTCTCTATATTACTGCATCAAGAGCATGTTAGAGATGTGGAAAGTCAGAGTAGCTCTTCTCTACGAGATCTTTCTCAGTTAAGTCCTTGCAGATCTTGAGGGATCGGATGCGACATACTTCTGAGTTATTCACGAATTTGAAATCTTTAAAGTATAGGTTTTACTAGTCATGCCTTGCTTCTGGCAACTACATAAGATGTTGATGGTCAAAACGCTCTTCAAGAGCCAGCTAGAGAGTCCTCGGGTCCTCTTCAGCAAGGTACTTTTTTAAAGTCGAGCTTGCTCAAGCTCGACACTCAGTGGAGGAAAAAAAGATGTTAGAACTTTGGGTTATAAAATAAATCAGATTACTTATATAGAACTTCTGGTTCACAACATATAATGGTGGGTTTTAGTTTTTAATTTTGTTGGAATATTACGAACTTCAGGTATTTATGGATTTCAGATTCAATATGAACTTCTGATTCATAATTTTGCCTATGCAAGATGTTAAGTCTTACATGACAGTCACAATGGGGCAATGGCGCCTCTGCCAAAAATTGCTTCTTACAAAATCATGACGACTAAATTTTGACCCCATGATATTTTTGTGGGTTAGTGGGCAACGCCTCTTGGTGGGGGTCCTGCTGCCCGATCAGCGGGTGGGGGTCGAGGGGACAACACCCTTTATAGGGGTTTGAGGACGAAACCCCATAAACATATATAGCTAGCTTTGGGTGCTCGTTTGATGTGGGCAAACTGTTTGTTGTGGAGTTCCTCGACAAACTTAGAAATTGTGGAGTTCCACGATAAACTTTAAAATTTGTGAAGTTCTACTAGGCTAGATTTCACGGAGCAACTCCATTATGCAGAGTTGTTCTATTCCCACTGTCTGCTTCTGGCAGACTCTCGTGATATATGTTTTTGGTAGACTTTTACGCGTTTGTTTCTGGCAGACTTCTACGGTGTTTGCTTTTAGCAGTCTTCTGCAACGTCTACCTCTGGTAGACTTTTGCGACGTCTGCTTCTAGCAAAATGCTAAGTCTTTCACTGAAGCTTTCTAGCTAATTCTATGCAAAATCATGCTAGTTTTGTGTTCAGCGAGGATAACTTTACTGCCAGAGCCTATCACTTCAGTTGATCTCTTGGAACTTTGTGTATTGTAAGAATAACTTTGTTGCCATAGACGATTTCAAAAGAAAAATAGTCATATTAAAATAGATCTACTTACTTATTTGATGATAAACACTGATTTTGTCGATCTACATGACGTGGTAGAGCCTGACGCAAAAGGATGATCACGAATTGTGAGCATTTGTGCTAGAGCTACGTGCTAATAATGTGTTGTACTATAATGCGCTGTACTATGAGAAGAGAGGGATGGAAAGATGAATTATGTTTATTGATACGAGCAAGTAATCCTATAAATGGATTTATTGCTAGCCTTATATAGAAAACCATAATTGGTTACAATAGGTTACCACCATATCTCTAAGAGATAGATTAATCTATACTTGGCACAATCATATGTTGTTAGAAATTAACTACAACATTAATCAAATTTTAATTTAACTTAATCCAAACAAAAATTAATCTAATCCATCAATTAAAAGATACTTAATTTAAATATTATCAAATCTAACCTTACGATATATCATAAAATTAATATAAGAATAACATTATTCCCCTATAAAATATGAGAGAGAAAAGAACTTCTCATAAATGACTCAAGGGGCAAGTGGGGTAAAATGGAATAAAGAACATGGTCAAACTTGTCCTAATTTATTATTTTATAGTTTTGTAATGTTTTAAAAGGAAAGAATTCTTTGGGTTTAATATGCTTAAAATCAAACCAAAATCACATCCCAAACAATGTGCATTCGACCTAAAACCAAGTTTCTAAGCATTTAAATGGTATCCCCATTGAGCTTTATGTCACCCAAGAATCGAAATAATCACACCATACATGCCACAAACGATCGGTACTCCCACCCCCCACTTGCCACAAATCACCTGTGTACTGCCTTTGCACATCTCAATAAAACACCATATAATATTTGTTGCAAACATATTGTTTGGTTATATGTAAACGTTATTGTGAGATTTACAAATCAATTGTTTGAAATGATGTAGGTAGATGTTTGTTTGCAATTTTTGTTGTAAATATAAATTCATTATTGTTTGGAAAGAAAACCTAATGTACTATGGCACAAAGTTGAAAGAAGATAGAAGGAAAGAAAATGATACAATAAATGTCACAATACTTCAAATAATTGTTGCAACATTTATAACCTAATGTAAATGGCACAATAAATGTGGCATGTAACTCAATTTACAACCAACCAACAACCGGGCACATGCACTATGCCCTGACCCACTTGTCATTGGCCCAAGGGTTGTGGGATACCAAGGTAGCAATTCATGTATTTTTTTGCAATTTTATTTATGAGAAACAACATGACTTGGTGAGTCTGTGCCATCTGTAGCACAACTCTCTCTCAAATAAAATGCTCTTTCCTTTCCACCTCTTATTTTCTCTCTGTTTGTTTCTGTAGAACCCATCACTTCCTCTCTGAGTGAGGAGAGGGGCAGTGACTTCAGAAGACAAGTGAAGGTACGTGATCATTTCAACCACACCCCTCCAATTTTACCAAATTTAGAAAAAAAAGGACCATCCTTTTTGTGAATGTGACAACTAGAATCCATCGAGAAAAATAAAAATAAATTTAGGGTTTTTCATCATCATCATCATCATCTTGATCCAATGATCTGTTGTGTAATATATTGTTAGAAGTCCATTAGTACTATGCTATGTACTGATCATTCGATACCAATGTTTCTGATGTTCACTGTATATATATAATTGGCACCTGGAATAGTAATTTGTGGCGAAAGATGTCTTTTGTGACAGAAAGATGAGATTTTGATGGTTTTGAATCCACGGAGAGTGTGTTCAAAATGGGAAATTGGGATCTTTCCTGTGGGTGGAAAGAGGGGTTTGATGCAAATGTGTCAAACCCCGGCATCAAATAAACAAAAATGCAGAAGGGATTGGCTTAGCCTAACCCTTTGCCGATCGTAACTTGGGGATGTAGGCCTATGCCCGGCGTCATGGCTGATCTTGAAGGGACTGGCATGTTTTTTAAAAAAAGTATTTTTTTGCATGTATACTTGTAAAATATGTATATTTGCGTGTATGGCCCTTTTGAAATTTATAATTGCAGTAACATAAAGCATGTCCAGGTGCCATGAGGCTCCCTATAATTCAGGGTTTAGGGAGAGTCAAGATGTATGCAATCTTACCCTCATATATATTGAGAGATGCAACCAAAGCCTTACCCTCAAATTTACAATTGCATTTATGCTCTTAAAGGTTCCATTTTGCATAGGTACCCTAATCGTTAGCGTCCATGGGTTTGTTCTATATATATCAAGAGTTTTAGATAATTTACCTTGTTTGGAATTTCACCGAGTTTTCTTAAGAAGAGATGGCCACAAATGGGACAAAAAAAGTAAGAAAGGGAAAAGACACATCACATGAAAATCAATTGAGAATCAACTTTGTTTACTTTAACTTATAATAACAATATAAGAAAATACCATTTCTAATTTCTATTTTGCTATAGATTATAATTGTATACATTTTATTACGTGTTTAGGTTCTTAAACCATGTTTAACCGAACCAAATCTGCAAATGGATATTTGTGAAAAGGGCATCCATGCAGAAATAAACATCCATCACGGTTATAAGTCCCAGTTAAAAGTTTACAGCATTATACATAAAAAATGAATATTTTAGGTGGTATATATGCAAGGTACCTAGAAAAGAAAGCATGCGAGGCAGTTGTATATATTTGTCAATCTTTCTCCTTGTCTTTGGTCATTAGTTTGCTGCTTTATAATGTTCTTCTTCAATGTATCAGAAATGGCTTGGTATCTCGCACTAACTAGGAACTAAGGGCTTGATATCTCACACTTTTTAGTATTTCTGTTCTCATCAATTCTGTGTAGGACAACCAAGATGGCAGAGAGGATCGAAGGCTTCAAGGAGTTTGCAGGAAAATACTACTGGGAACATATGAGGAGGTTTCGCTTTCTGAAGGTTATGAATCATGGTTTCGATCTACTGATGGTAAGTTTAGTATTAACCCCCTGCTATGATTAAATGATGATTTTTGGCACTTTTCACATCTCTAGAGACAGCACATAAGGGATATTTTATTGTTTGTCAAGTGGCCAAGTCTTGAAGCAGTGTTTTAAATGGCGGCCGCCTAGGCGGTAGGCGGTCTCTTTCCGCACCGCTTTTCGGTAGGCGGTGAGTAGGCGGCCAACGGAGGTTGGCGGCATAGGCAGAGGTGAGGCGGCGTAGGCGGACACCTAGGCGGAGCAATACCTAACAAGATATTTTGACCAAAAAGGTTTTGTAAGCATTATGGGCCTATGGTTCACTTTTATAAAACTAAAATTTTATAAGTCTTCATTCTACAACTTAGTTATGCATGGAACACCCTTAAAATATGCATATTATGCAAAACAGTGGTAAAATAGTAAAAACTTATTCAAACTGTATCGACCGCCTAGGCGGTAGGCGGACTCTCTCCGCCACGCACCCGCCTACCGCCGTTTAGAACCTTGTCTTGAAGTTATGATATTTCAGGCGATGACTATAAGAGAGAAAAGTACAATAGCGTGCTTCATCTTAGGTTTTCCTTTGTGATAATCCTTGGCTACTGCACCTAAATTATTCATAAATGAAGGTCTGTTGCTTCTAAAGCAAGGTTTATTTTCGGAGAAAAGCTCTTATTTGTTAGACGTGGGTATATCTCTGTTTAATCTACAATGTATAGGAGTTCCTCTTCGTATCCATTCTTGTTATATGCATATATTTAGGTATTGATCACTAAATTCTCATATTCCAACTTTTTCGTTAATTACCCTATTTGGTTGCAGTTTATTCCAGAGAAGTTCGCAAGGAACTGCAAAGAAGAATTATCTGAAAATTTGGTTCTAAAGGGTCCCAGTGGAAACCTATGGCTTGTCAAATTGCTTAAGGTAGATGGTGAATTGCTTTTTAAAAATGGTTGGAAAGAATTTGTTGAAGCTCATAATGTAGAGAAAGGTGATATCTTGTCTTTTGAGTATGAGGGGAATTCATGCTTCAATGTTCTTATCTATGATAGAACGAGTCGATGTGAGAGAGAAACATCTTACTTTGCTAGAAATCATAAGAATATTTTAGCTGATAAAGCTTGTCAGCCGAAGAAACGAAACATGGAAGATGCCATGGAAAATATGCACAGCCCTCCACCTAATAATGATGCAAGCCATTCAACAGAAACATGTTCTGATGATAACCAAGAAGTACAACAGCAATCCCCGCAACAATTTCCCATGCCTAATGGAAGGGCTGCTGCTAAACCTCTTAGCATTGCATGGGACGGTGGCAGTAGAAAAAGAAGAAAACATGAGGCCTCAGTTGATCCAAAAGATACTGCAGAAAGTATGCACAAGTCTCTTCCCAATAATATTGAAACTGATTCACCAAGAGTATCTTCTGATGGTAATCCACAAGCACAACAGATATCTGCCCAAACATCTCCCGCAGCCGATGGAACAGCTGCTTCCAAGTCTCTTAGCATTCCAGGGGCTGATAACAGAAGAAAAGTTAGAAGAGGTGAGCTCTCAGTCCAGTTACTGCAAATACTTTGCCTCATTTCCTTATCTTTCTTTCGTAATAATGACAGTATTGTTCTTCAAAAAAAATAACTATTTACTGCTCTTTATGAAGATATAGACTTCCTTATTTATATTTTCTTATGATTGATAAATGGTTATACATCAGGAAAAAGTGCAGTCCGTTCAAATAAAACTGCAATGAAATCCGTCAAGCAAGAGGCCGCCCAAACATGTGAAAACTCAGGATACGTAGTGCAGCTAATTTCTAACAGGAGAGCAGCATCTGATGAAGAGAAAGCTAGAGCATGGGAGCTTGCTAATGCTATAAATCCAGCAAATCCTTTCTTCCGGATCGAGATGCGCAAAACTCATGTTTACAGTAATTTCTTTATGGTAAGTTAATTGTTAACCTTGTCTTAAGATTTGGATCAGTATGACATTAAAATGTTTTAAGGTACATCCTTCGTACTTAAAAATTGATATCTTAGTTTGGACGGGTACACTAAATTTTATCTCTTTTCTTCTTTGTTTCCGAATGGATAGGATGAAATCTGAATATAATAATTTTTTTACAAAGCATCAACAATTTGAAGATATAGAAAGAAGGTTCATCAGGTGCAAGTAAACCAAAAACTGCCCTCGATGATTCTTGTCCTAAAGCTTGATTCCTGCAATTTGGAGAAGGTTTGTCACCATCCTAGGAAGCTATATGAGATTGTGTTCTGCTTGGAAAATCATGAGAGGTCTTGTTTTCGCAGAAAGTTTCCTCGCCTCTCTCCTAAATAGGGCATTAACTAATAGATCCTATCTTCCTATAATGATTGTTTAAATTCTTTCTTCTCCATTTTCAGACCATAAAAATATCACAGAAGGAGGCCGTCTTCTACTGTTTAGCACCTCATCTTATCTCTCCAGATTTCTATCACAACAAATATTTTAATAACATGCCTATTGCATTAAAAAAATTCACATAGATGAAGACGACTTATGTTGTTAACCTGTTTCCCTCAGAATATCAGGAATAATAACATGTCTTTAGCAGCTGGTCAACATAGGAATATTCACTTTAGGAGCCTTTTTTTCCTTCTTCTATGAAGTGGATGTCATACCTCTAATTTAGAAAAATAAAAAAGTGTGGACTAGTGTTCATTAATACTCCCTCTTGTTATTTAATCTCTCTTCCTGCAGAAGGTATGGACTTTGGATTGACGAGTTTGAAATATCATATTCAACTGCCCCTTGAGTCCTCATGAATCAAATGTGTAAACTTAGGGCACTTGCACCAAGCTTCATTTCTCAACTTGTAGCATGAAAAAAAAAGTTATCCGGAGCTAAGGAGAAAACTGTTGGACAAAGATATGCTATTTCTTTGGAAATCTGCATGTCCTTCTGAAATCTTTCATTCCTTCCCTAGTTCCTACCTTGGCCTTATACAAAAAAAATCTGCATTTACCCATTTACAAAAGTCTGGCATTCCCTGTTAAATATCAATATAACCTCTCAAGGTTCTGTTTTAGAAGTATTTGATTACGTTAGGAAATTCCATGACCAACACTGGCTAGTATTATGTATTAGCATAGCTGAACTAACTTCTCTCAAACAGAACACAACCCTCCAATTTCATTTTGCTGACAGACTATATATCAACTGGGAAAGAAATTGTAATTCATTTTGCCATTCCTTGTCTTCTTTAGAAATGACCTTACTATAATATTTTCCTTTACTAAGAATGCAAAATAAAATTCGACACTGATTAAAATGAAAGGACAATAAGACTTGATTGGCTAATATCATCCTCTCTCCTCTAAAAAGAACCTACTCTATCATCTACCTTATGGACGTTCGTCCTTGTGTAAGGCTGTAAGAACTATTTTCCTAGTTAAACTTCCTAATTACTTGATAGAATATTATCTTGTATTGCATTTGAAACCCTTAGCTAGAGTTCCATGCAATTCAAAGTAACCCTAAAGCCACATTTGAGTTCCCTGAAGTTGAACTTTTAAACCAGAGAAAAACTTAAATTCAATTAAAAAAAGTATTAGCTAAACAGGTACTAAAATGATAGCAGAGAACTTAGAAGTTATAAATATGATCAATCTGCACAAGAGATAAAGGGATCCTACAAGACAAGAGGATAAAAAGAGGCTTTGCTGCAACGGATGCCAATGACGACTGTATGACGTGTATTATAGAATTGAGGTTTTTCCTCATCTCCTATTGTTTGCAAATTTTATCACATCCCTGGTCTGTCAATGATATATGCTTCTTAGGTCAACACTGATATTTAATTAAAGCTGAAGATTATGTCTGTTTGTGAAGCTATATTGCATGGATACAGTTATGACGCGACGATATGATATGATACTTTTAAAATGAGACAACAAATTTGAAAAACTAGGATACAATATAGCAGGGATATGACAACAACAAATATACAAATAACATAAAACCTCAGTTTCTTTTGTCTTAACAGAAACAAAGTTAATAAATGAGAAGTCTAAAACACAAATTTATTTTATGTATAAGCATAAATAGAATTAGAATATAATAATGCTTATTAGCCAACATGAGAGGGAAATGTATTTTTTGATTAAAAAGGAAGAAAATTGTGATAAAAAAAACATTCATACTACTTATGTTCCAAGCTTTGGTCCATATTCTCACTAGCATTATGTTTTTATTCTCCTTTAGCTTATATATGTGTATGTGTGTGTGTGGTACAAGGATACTTCTCCGGAGAACCATATTAATGTTTGTATCCATATATGACACGAGTTTTAAACTCTAGGATACGTTGGGAAGTATATCTGACACCTATCCCTGAAGTATCTGAAATATCAGATACAACTATCGGAACCACACCTCTGTTGAAATATCCATGCAACATATTTGAAAGCACAAGAATTAGCTAGTTAACTTTGTCGGATGAACACTCAACGTTGTATTTGGCCCTGGCATTATTTGAAATGTAAATGTAGCCATTTACATTTACAATGATCTGGAGTAGATATATCAAACCTTATAAAAGTCTGCCAGTTATCTGCATAACGAGCACCCTGTTGCCAACTTATTTATGTGAGTTGAATTATAAAGAAACTAGTTAACTGTAAGGTGTCGATCAACTACCTGTGTTCGAATAATCTACCACCGATGACCTTTTTTAATGTATGGCTAAGGTCATAAATAATTGCAATAACTTGTGCCACTTAGACACAATTATCTGTTTCTACGTAAACAGAAATGACAAGCTTTTGGGTTCTCTTTTAACTTGAAGGTTAATGTCAACCGATACCATTAATGCCAGTCCTATTGTATCGTTTGGCCTGTTTCGATCCGATACTTAACCCGCCGGTTACTGGTCGGTACCGATATCCAGGCTTTATAGAAAAATCTAAAATAGAGGAGAAGTACGAGAAAATTAGGATGTCGTCATGTCGAAACGGCAACATGCTATATTGTATCAATGATAATTCATTTTGGAGAGACTGTAACCATTTATTGGAATTGTATATTTATAAATCTGACTGCATTCGATCTTCTTAAAATTATTTCTATTCAAAACTAGTTATTGCAGGTATACTTTGACTAAAAGCAATTAAATAAAAACAGTATACTACTATCAAATGCAGGTCAAGGAAACTAACAATTAATAAAAAGTATGCCTAAATATATCAAATTATTTTCTAGTTTTTTAATACAAATTGACAATGTTTTAGTATAGTGGATGAAATATAACAACATATGTTGAGTACAATAAATGTAAAAATAATAATTTAGAGTTCGTTTTGGATGTGGCACAAGAGTGCTATCAAGGCACAATTCAATTTGTGTCCAACCTTAAGAGCCTTGAAGCTTGACTCATGGACTAGGAAGCTCTGCGAAGCTTGAGCTTGAAGTTGTGCATTTCAATTTATTTAGCTACTAAAAATTATGTTTTTGTATTTGTATATTAAAGTTATGTCTATCGGGTACTTCCTGCGGCTGTAAGTATTTAATTTAAGCCCATAATGTTTGTTTAATTCAAGTTCATAATGTTCATTCAATTCAAGTTCAATATTTTGGAGAATATAATTTTTTTTTTCCGTTACTTTTTATGTTGAAAAACATATTTACAGGCTAACCTGAAGTTAGTCGCTGTCTTTTTTTCTTCTTTATTTTCCTAAGAGGTTATTCTCTGCACCAACAAGGCCACTACAGCCTGGGCCAGCACGGCCCTGCCAAACATAGTACAACCCGGATCACTTGGTTGGGTTTACCCTATCAAAAGTTCGACCCAGCCCAGTCAAAGCCGCAGTTGACCGGATCCTGGTCGGTCCAACACAGTAAACACCTCTGCCGATATCGATATTGCAAGCCTTGCTTGGGACATGTGAAAGTCCGCATTGGACCTTATACTTTGGAAAGCTTTAAGTGCCTTCAGGGTTTTTCCTCATTATCTGAAAGACAAACAGACATTGCAAGCAATTTAGTCCTGCGTAATGGCCTGAGTAGAAATAAATATTAATACTTCAAGGATCCGCCGAAACATTAGGACCAAAACACTACTTGTTAGAAATGTCTTGATTCCCCTCCATGTCTTGTTGGTTTCTGTTCCGTTTAGAACAGAATTGGAGAAATGCCATTCCTTCGAATTATGAGGCCTCAAACTGGCAACATATATTTATTAAATAGAAACATGATATCAAAGAAACTCATATTATGTACCTTATATTACAACTTAGCTATCAATATAAAGCCCTAGTAATATTCAAATATTGAGAGTTTGGGAAGTAAGAATAATGACGCTTGGTTAATTCTTCATAAAGAAATCTGGAACCTGCAAATCTGAAGAAACATATGAACAAGGTAACCAAACTTGGGATTATCCACAGAACACTATATGAATGTTTTTGTGGGGGATTTTACCAAAGATGGTGAAATGACTTGGTCTACGGTGGTAGTGGATTGGATTCCCTAATGCCAATATCTCATAATGTCCTATAATGCCAATACAAATAGAGGGGATTGCACGAGATATTTGAATGAGATATTGGCCCCAAGAAATTGCCAAAATCTCTTGCAGTCCCCCCTATATTTGCATCGATAATATACGGGTTATTGGCATTAGGGAATCCAAAACCGACGGTGATAGCTCGTAGCACACAGAATGGTAGTCAATCTCTATATACTTTGTTAAATTTAGTGACCTCATTAAACACGGTATTGGTGGCGGTCTTGGCTGCACTTTGACTATCACAGTAGAGAGTAGAGAATCAACACCCAACATTCATGACCCTCGAGGTATTATGAGAGCTCAATAATCATTTTCTACAATGGAACTTTCTCGGAATGCTACAAAAGAGAATATTTAAAAAACAATGAACCTGTTGATTAGGTGAAATTAGTTATATTACCTGTCCAATTAGTACCATAAAATGCACTAGAAGTTGTGGTCCGAGAAAGCTTTGCTAGAGAAAGAACAAGACAGAACCAGTGGGGGGTGGGTGGATGGGAGGCATAGTGATAAAAGATTTGGAGCTTAGCAAATGGTTGGCCCTTGACCAAAGGAATTAACACTAAGTGGGAGTTGTTGAGAACAGCCGTAGCATCGACAAGCTTGCTACTATTCAGTAGCATTTTCCAAAGGGTTCCATATAGCAGGTAGGCTAAAAATAAAGTATTAAAAGTGTAGGTTCAAAAGTCTTATAATAACTATATGTATCAGAAATAAAGTATTACTATTAACAGTGTAGGTTCAAAGGTCTTCTTATATGTATCAGCCATACTGGACCGGATTTGGACAAGGTGATTTGAACCCAAGAAAGGTAACAGCCACTAATGTACACTATCGTATTGATTGAATTAATTTTTTTAGCGAGTTTCAGTCAAATTTTGGTGAAAGCTGAGCAATGCAACCTTAAATGATGAACCTAGACTGAAGGATACGAAAGGAGTCACGAGAAAGGAAAACAAATTACTGGGGAAGTTTAGTATTGTGGAAGTCATGCAACCATAGTGGAATCATTCAATTTTACCATAGATAAATGTCCCACAGCCCATCAACCTCGGTTATTATGCCAGGAGGATACTTGTCAGCCTTGTACTGACTATAATACACCAGATCCAAGAACCTTCTGGTTTTGCCAAACTAAATACGTAGCTAAATACTTGTCAGTATTTCTGTTGTTGCTGTGGTCATTGCTTTTTGTTGTTGTAGTTGTTACTGGAATAATAAATAACCATGGTTCCTTCTGTAACCATGTAAGTTATTGAAAGTTTGAGCACTGCCTAGAATCTCAAAATTGAAGGAAAGAAGCAGAGTTGGTTCTGATTCATCTGATCATGGATATACTGTATGGATATGTTGTATCCTGTTGTCATCTCATAATCTCATTAGAGAGGTTACACATACAGTTCAAGTTAAATGTAAAGGGCAATGTTGTCTTTAGTAAGGTGCTGTTCACTACCAAACATGAGTTAGGTTTACATGAATGACGATCTTACATTTCTTCAATTTTTATAAAATTAAACTTAGAGGTGAAATTTAGCTTTAACTATCACCAGGAGATTCACTCTTTTGTCATGAATCAGTAAAAGCAGTGTTTCCATCATCTTCTGCAGAGTATTCCTTCCGAGTTTGTGACTGAACATTTCCCTTTGAAATGCCATGCTGTTGATCTCCGGATTCAAAATGGGAAGAGTACATGGTGCGATGTCACATTTTCAAATCATCAGAAGTGTTCGCGGGGACTTACTGGGCTACAGTGGCGTAGTTTTGTTGACGACAATAACCTTCAAGAAGGAGATGTGTGCATCTTTGAGCTCTCTAACACCGGCAACAACTTGGTGTTCGATGTTCAGATCTTCCATGCCGTTAATGAAGTCACTCCCTTCTTATTGAAGAAAAAGTAGACTTTTGCTGCATGTGGGAAAGATTGGCATTGATTTGAAATGCTTTTAAATTGTAGTCGGATACTGTGATGTTACTTTCAAATTCTGTGCGTTTTTATTGCTGACTTGTCCATTGAAACCGTGTTTTTACATCTCGAGTCACGCTTTCATGACTGCATTCTTGCTCAAGTTGTTTGTGGGTGGTGTTGATGCTTTGTTTTTTATGTGCATGAAAATAGTATTCGTTTCTTGAAAGAAAAAGGATTGAAAGGAACTTTCTTTGCTTGATCCAAATCCTAGACTCCTAAGCAAAATTTCCATCAACTCATTAGCATCCACAACCTTATCCATCAGAGGGGTTCTTTTGTTTTCTCCTCAAATATTGTTTGCAGGTGTTGTCAACATGCTCCCCAATTTATGTCACATTAGCAACTCTGTGGAAGAGCCTGTGCTCATGTCCTGTTCCTTGAGCCACATATTTTGTGATCATTATGATGTTTCCTTGTGATTTCCTTATTGGTGTTTTAGAATCACTTTATAAGTGGCTTATTCTGCATTTTCTTTCTATTTCCCATCATCTTTGGTACAGTATGCTGGACAATTTTCTACCGAGTCAATGAAGCAAATTGAGATGTGTATAATGTACAGATCTGGAAACGAATAATGCTGTAAAAATGATAAAATTGTCTCATCCGCAACATCAAGAGCCTGAAGCCCTATGCAAGAGGGCTTGGTTTTGGTGAATGCATTGCGACTGTAGCGACCCAGGGTAAGCCTGATAAGATAAGACTTCGAACCTGGGCCAAAGCTTAATGGAGACTAAAGGGCTATGGTGTCCCTTTTTTTTCTTAATAAATATTTGAGTTTTAGATGTTAACTCGTAAATTGTTTTGGCTCCTTAAAAAACATGATTTGCTCTAAAATATAGCTCGTCCATCCAAACATTTTGGACTTGGCAACCCTCCTACATATAAAAACCTTCCAGATCATTTGGTATTTTTGGACCGGCTTAGTCAAAATTCAACTTAAATCTATAACTTCTCAATTGGGGTGAAGTGCAACTATTAGCTCCGTGACCCAACCCCTGGGCCGGCCATGACAACCACCAATTGTTATCACGAGTTTGATGGGCACTTTGCACACGTTCCATCTATTCGTCTCATTTCTCCAGATGCTTAGCCATACAGCGTGTTTTCGTTTTTGGTATTTATATTTATTGTCATCGTATTTGAATTTTTGCTATTTCTCATATCTTGGTGCTGATGTCATATCTTGTACTTCTGCACCATGTGTACCGCACTGGATAGTTAGTGCTACTATCTTGGATTTCCTGCATTTACTGGGTTTCCTTGGTTTTCTAGATTTACATACCAGGTATCGCACGAGTGTACTGCTCATGGGATGGTCAGAAGATCTCGATATTGCTTTTACGCAACTAATAATATTTTTGTAAGTTTTGATAAGTTAATGGACTCTCCGGCAGACAATCCTGTACCCCTAGAGTCCCTGGCAATATCAAAGACCCAAATTAGGACCTGTATGATATCACAAATACCTAAAGAAAACCTCATTTCCTAACTTGATGCAATACCACTGGTACACATGCAGTATACTGACAATATACCATTTATGCTGAATCTACTCAAGTTAGCAGCTGACTTGTATCTTGTTTTCCTTCCATTAGTTCGTTGTGCTTGTTTGGATGTACATAATAGGTTGGAGGCATGGATTGGGGCACTTGGCCCCATCCATAGCTAGGAGACTGACCTAGGAGTGCTAGGGGCTTGGTTTGGTGTTGCTCAGTCATAATTCGCTCCCTTTTTGGATAAGAGTATATAACCAAGTCCAGCCTACGCCACAATATATATCAACGGTAGTACGCTGTGTAAACCTCGATATAATTAATCGCATCAACAATATTAATATAATCAAGGTATATCACTAGCTTAATCACAACTCACAGATAAAATGATGACAACATATAACTACAAGTCTCTACTTAATTAATTAAAAGAGTCTCAATAGTCTTAACCAAACAATATAAAAGAATCCACGGGAACAAATTCGGTAAAATAAACTAACTAAAAATCTAAAAGTTCGTTAATCATCAGACTAAAACTTAAAATTGGTTGCCAAAGGTTGCCATGTCTGTATAACCCGAGGGGGGGGGGGGGGGGGGGGGGGGGGGGGGGGGGGGGGGGGAATAGGGTAATAAAATAATTACCAACAATTAAAGTAATTTAAAATATAATAAACGAGAGAGAGATTCAAACACTCGATGTATGCTGGTATCCTCCCAAGGGTCACTCCAGTCCCGGAACTCTCTCCGGCTTTAATCCACTATTTGAGTAAATAGTTACACACGAGTTTGGATCCGAAGAACTCGTCAACTTTAACACGAGTTTGGATCCGAAGACCTCGTCAACTTCTTACACACGAGTTTTTCTCCGAAGGCTTGTCAACTTCTTACACACGAGTTTTCTTCCGAAGGCTCGTCAACTTCAACAAGAAAGAAAGAAGGCTTTTGATCTTCTAGAACACTTTGAAGATTGACTGTTACAACTCTTAAATACTCTAGCACTTTTGGTTGGATGACAAATTAAAGCTTTTGGTAGAGTAGTAATGGTGAAGCTCTTGGTAGTTGAAAAAATTTAAAGCTCAAGTGGATGTCTTCAATGAGATGGCTCAACCACTTTAAATAGAACACCAAGAGAGCTAGTCATTTAATGCTCCAAACACACAACAAACGAAATTCCATCGGTGTACCGTTCTGAACAATAACGGTAATAAATCTAGTCGTTGGAGCATTTAATGCTAAGGATCGGTCCATTCAAAAATCAAAGTTTGTAAACCGGAATACCGTATGTACATATCAGTGTACCGTCGATATACCGATTATCTTCACAGAACCTTTTCTGTGCTTCAATATCGATGTACCATCGGTACTTATCGGTGTATTGTCGGTATATCGATTATCTTCACAGAACCTTTTCTGTGCTTTAATATCGGTGTACCGTCGGTACGTATCAGTGTAACGTTGGTATTTCGATTTAACTTCACAGAAACTTTTTTGTACATCAATTTCGACGTACCGTCGGTATGAACCGGTATACCGTCAATATTTTGATTTTCTTGACAGAACCTTTTCTGTGCATAAAATTGCTATACCGTCGATACATATCGGTATACCGTCGGTATTCCGTTGATATAAGACAAGTGATTTTCGAAAGACATTTTGTAAGGGCTTTTGGTTTGTCCTCCACCTTAAGTGTTTCATAGTTTGTCCTAGACCTTGTACAGACTCTAGGAGCTTGAATCTTTAAGTGTGGGCTTTGAGTATGCTGATAGCTGCTCTATAGTGCTTTAAGTCTTCCGTACGGCTTATTGAATGGCTTTAATTTTATTGATCTTTTGTACTAGCCATTGGGAGACTTAGCGGTGTATCAGTTTTCTGAACAGGATAGAGAAACTAGAACACGAAGATACAGTTAATGTTATCAAAATCAATGTGCCAACAATCTCTCCCATTTTGATAATTGACAAAAGAAGGTAATATCGTGTTTTAGAGAATATCTCCCCCGTAGCAAGACTACTCCCCCTCAACACATTTTCTCCCCCTTTGTCATTTAATCAAAGATGGTTGATTCCATAAGAGAGAGATGAGTAAGTGCATATATAAGAGAAATATGTTAAACAAAACCATGTATATATTAAATAAGAGATTGAGGACTACATGGTTTTCACACACTGACACAAGACTGATATAAATATAACTATCCCTACCGGGATGACACACAAATATTCATCAAACTATGGTCCTCGAAGGACCGCACAATACGACATAAAAACAAATACACAGAAACAGACCCTGATCCTCGAAGGACCATAAAAGACAAGCATACTAAGACACCGAGACCACTGATTATTTAGATCATCACCACTAGGGACCAGAGTCTACTGATCTGTCGGATCATCACCGTCGTTACCCGGGGTCCCTTGAAAAGCCCCAAAAGGGTCAATCCCATTGGGATACATAAACCCATAGGCATTGGGATCGGAGAACCGCGAAGCATGATAATTGTAGTCCTGAAGATCGGGGTCATGGAAAGCATTCCTGTCCTGAAGAGTGCATTGAATGAAGTAGCATTGGTCATGAATGCGACTCTGGATGAGGGTGCCGAGTCCTTTGGTGTGGGTTCGCATCTTCTCCTCAGCCTGAGCCATGCGCATGTCGAAATGGTGCTGAGTGAGAGCCATGTAACAGCCCAAGGGAGGAGGTTCATTCGGAGCATCAGCAACAACCTGAGAACTGGAGGGCCGGGCGGAGCGAGAGGATTGACCGGTAGATGAAAACCATAAGAGAGCCAGGAAGGAAGGAGCACCGTCTATGTGGCAGAGGCTGAGGTCCACGCCCTTGGCCTCTAAGATGAGAGTGATAAACATACCAAAGTTCAGGGTACGCCGTCTAGAAGAGTGAATGGAGATGAAAGAGTTCAGCAACATCTTAGGGAATGACCAGGTCTTCCGTACATAGAGATAGTAAAGACAGACGAGAGCTTCGGAAGTGATAGAGTTGTAGTTACCGGATTTCGGAGTCAGAGTGTAGCACAGGATACGATGGAGCTCGTAGTAGAACGGCTCCAGTTGCTTTGACAGAGCAAGAATTGGAGATGCATCAGGCCCTCGACTGATAATGCCGCAGAATTCTTCAAAGGAAACGTTGGAAGTAGGTTGAAGACAGACGAGAGTTGGAAGTGCCTCTCATCGATTAGAGATTTCCAAAATTTCAGTGTGATCCCGTGCGGTGAGGAGGAAGTGACGATCGTTGACGAGAGTCTCGATAGCATTGTTTGCTAGGTCGGGGACGAGATTACAGTAGAAGAGGCGAACGACTGCCAGAACTGGGATTTGACGGCCGAGAAGCTTGGCGAGTCCTGCGGATTGAGACAGAGGAAGGTGTAGAAGCATAAAATTTTAGGCCAGAGTCCCTATGCGCCATAAATTCTCATGCGCTCCATACTGATATGCGCCAGAACAGACAAGAGTACTCGGCGCAGCAGAACACAAATAAAGAGTATAAGACATTAAGAAACTAGGCTTTTTATTTCATATGAAAGTCTATTACATGACTAAAACTCTTTACAAAGGAGAATTCTTTTTACAAAAGAGAAAGAATATCCTAAAATCTAGCCAGGCGCATCACTTGTCAGGTGCATCACTCAAGTGCTACAGCCAGACACATCATTCCAGCATCTCAGCGTAGGCGCATCCCCGCGCATAGTCAGAGTGAATCACTTCCTCGTCAGCATGCAGGCACTCTAGCAGGAGTTGTGGCTCTTCTAGCCTAACAAAATCGGGACACGATAGCCCTGACCTGCGGCTCTTCCATCATAACAAAAATTAGGGCACGACCGCCCCAATCTTTAGATACAACAGGCACCTTCAGCCTGTGTCGGGATACGACGATCCCGATATTTAGATGCAACAGGCACTTTCACAGGCTTGTACAAAAACAGGGCCGATGGCGAAAGAACTAACTCGGTGCATCTTCACCTTCGGAAGGAGCTCGTCGTCAAAGCTTGTTCGAATGAGGAGTTCGACGGTTCGCCAAAGCAGGGGGCTAGCCGAGTTCATCTCCATTTTGGAAAGACAAGTAAAGAATGGAAGTAAGCTTCCCTTCATGTGGCTATTTATAGACCCGGGCAGCCCACAGCCGTGCGCCAAGTGGAAGGCTCTCCGACTTCCGTGCAATGAATTTTCATTCATGGAAATGGACCCATCTTTTTGTATTCTACTAAAATTAAGGCAGCCATTAACACCTAGAAGAACTCAACAGATGGGCCAAAGAGGATGCGACATATGGCAGATGTGCCGTCGACATCATGCACATGCGTCCAGTGGGACATAGACCCATTCGCCCAGATCGGAATTAACCGATTCGCCCCTTTCAAACTTGTCATCATCAAGCATTAAATGATGAGTGACAAAGGCAGCAACACATCTTCCAAAGAGCCGCCCAATCAGCCGCCCTTTGCAGAAAACAAAGAGCCGCTGACATCAGCACCATCATTATACTTTTGGTCGGCTACAGCTGTCCTTGCCACGTGGCCGATCGTGCATTCACATGCACTTCGCAACCATGCGCCCAGAAGACTACATGCGTCTCAAAAGCCATGCGCCTCCAGACTTATTCCTGATCTCAAGACAGAAGCCAACTCTCTGCATGCGCTTCCACAGCCATGCATCCAAAAGCTCTGCATGCGCCTCAGAAACCATGCGTCCAAACTTGTATGTGACCTCTGAAAATCATAGACCAAGTCACCCTATGCGCCTGATCCTAGGCGCATCCTGATGTGAGGCCTTGTATGCGCTTCAAAAGCCATGCGCTCGGACTTGCTTCTGATCCCTAAAGACAGCAGCTCAGTCCTCTCCATGCGATCGATCCTAGGTGCATCAAGACAGATCACTCTCCCCCAAATCTGAGATCTTTGAGCCTTGAACACACGTCACGTGTCATTTGACACAGTTCTGCCAATGAATGGATGCTAACCACCCAAGATCTCAGCAACAACCGAATCCTCGTAACTGCCACGTGTCAGCTCCATCGTAGCCCAACGCAGCAGTTCAAACAGATTCGAGGCGCATCATCCATGCGCCTCCGCCATCATCAGCCTTATGGCATTCCCACATCCAGGCACATCCTACATATACGTGCAAAGGTAGCCCAGCCTGCTGCATAAAACTAGAAGGACCATTCCTTCAACACACACACACAGACAGAGGAAGATCCATAGAGAGATATCCACATAGATATCTCCACAGATCATATCCAGAGATCAGGAGAGACACTACACGTCTTCTTTCCCTTAAAATGCTCTGGCATCTAGAGCAACCCAGACCTTCAGAGAATTCAAGATCGTCGTCAGATCGTCAACGGAGTCAATGTATTACCACTTGCTCTACCAACACAGTTCCCAGATGAAAACAAAAGTATACTCAAAGGACTACATCTAAGTCCTATATTGTATAATGTTCTGTTTGTAATCGAAATAAAAAGTTGCAATCAAAAACCTTTTGTGTCCCCTTTTTCGATGGCGAACAGAAGGTGGCCCAAAAAATGTTGAAGTTGATGGGCTTTCCTTCGAACACGGCATGGTGTTCGAAAGATTGGAACCAAGCATCGACAGTGACACTTGACTTGAAATTTTTTCGATCATATGCGCCATTTGATAGAGGCACGGGCATGAAGGGGTTGGAAGAGGAGGACGAGCGAGGTCGTTTAGTATGGGCTATAGTGAAGGTAGGGCATGAAGTGAGAGAGAAGAAGAGGGAGATAAATATATAGATGTGGAGAAGGAGGTGAAGAGTTGGGAGTTATATTTTTGAAAGAGGGGGAAGAGTAATGGAGTTGTGAGAAGAGGAATGGATGGAGAAGGAATTGAATAAGGGGGTTTTGAAGGTGGTGATGAATGTATTAATAGAGGAGGGTTTAATGGAGAGAGGGATGTTTGATTGAAGTAATGTGATTGGATGAATAGGTGGTGATAAGATGAAAGGTAAAAAGAAGATGTTGGTAGTTAATGAGGAAGATATGAAGAGATGTGAGAGAGTTTAATGAAGATTTTGTGGGGTCCGAAGAAGAAAAAGGTAGCGGCTGTTGACAGTGATTGTCGAATTCATGCCGTCGAAATTTTGCAGCGTTTCGTCGGTATGCCACAGAATTATGCTGTGGACAAAAGTCGGTATACCGGTAGAGTTTCACTGAATTTCGTCGGTGTTTCGATCGCCAGAGATTCTAAGAATCAAGGCTAAGAATCCCCAATTCTTGGCAAAGAAATACAAAGTGATCATCAGGTAGAGGCTTTGTGAAGATGTTCGCAAGTTGATAAGTAGTATCAATAAACTCAAGATGAGTGTCTCCCTTTTGTTGATGGTCTCGTAGAAAGTGGTGTCTAATCTCAATGTGCTTGGTGCGTGAGTGACAAATCAGATTTTTCTTGAGTTTGATAGAACTAGTGTTGTCACATTTAATGGAGATACTATTTGAAGAAATGCCATAGTCTATAAGTGTTTGTGTCATCCAAAGAATTTGTGCACAACAACATCCAGCCGCGATGTATTCGACTTTAGTGGTAGAAAGAGCAACTGAGTTTTGTTTCTTACTAAACCAAGATACCAAGAATTTTCCAAGGAATTGACACATACCGCTAGTAATTTTCGGTCAATCTTGCATCCGGCAAAATCTGCATCCAAGTAGCCAATAAGCTCAAAGGATGGAGATTTCGGATACCAAAGTCCCATGTTTATTGTGCCTTTGAAATACCAAAAAATGTGCTTAACGGCACATAAGTTTGATTCTTTGGGATTTGCTTGGTACCGTGCACAAAGACAAACACTAAACATGATATCAGGACGACTAGCAATTAAATAAAGTAAGCTATTGATCATACCTTGATACTTATGAATGTCGATCGAAATACAATTTTCATCGTGATCAAGCTTTGTCATTGTGGCCATAGGAGTTCTCATTGACTTGGATGAGTCTAGCTCAAAGCGTTTGAGGAGATCCTTTGTATATTTAGCTTGATTGATAAATGTGCCTTTTGACCCTTGCTTGATTTGTAATCCAAGAAAGAATGATAATTCGTCCATCATACTTATTTTAGATTCGTCCTGCATAACTTTGGCAAATTCTACACATAGTGCCGTGTTAGTGGAGCCAAAAATAATATCGTCAAAATAAATTTGGACTAATAGAAGCGTGCCATCAAGAGTTTTGATAAATAGTGTTGTGTCAACTTTGTCCTTAGAGAAGTCATGAGAAATGAACTAAGGCGCTCATACCAAGCACGATGAGGCCATAAAGGTCCTTATGTAGTTTGAAAACATGAACATGAAATTGAAAATTCTCAAAACCGGGAGGTTGTTTGATATAAACCTCTTCTTTAATTACACCATTTAAAATGACACTTTTGACATCCATTTGAGAAAGCTTAAAATCATTGAAACAAGCAAAAGCGCAAAGCATTCGAATGGATTCAAGACTAGCAACTAGAGCATAAGTTTCTTCCTAATCAATGCCTTCCTCTTAGTTAAAGCCTTGAGCAACCAATCGGACTTTGTTACGAATAACTAAACCATCCTCATTGAGTTTATTTCGAAACACCCACTTTGTCCCAATAATGGAATAGTTGTGGAGCTTAGAAAAAGTTTCCAAACATTGTTTTGTTCAAATTGATTTAGCTCTTCTTGCATGGCAATCATCCAAAATTCATCATTAAAGGCATCATTAATATTTTTAGGCTCTATTTGTGAGATAAAAGCCACATTTGTACAGTGATCTCGTGTAGCGGATCTAGTGCTAACCCGTGAGGAAGGGTCACCAATAATAAGCTCATTTGGATGATGGGGGAGAAATTCCATTCTTTGGGAAGATCTTCTTGAGGAGGCTCTAGTGGTGGAGAGTCTTCGGATGGAGTAGTCTCAACTTCATTGCTAGATGAAGGAGTACTAGCATTTCCAAGGGAAAAGTTTTCCAAACCAAAAGAGATGTCATCAACATTATTTGATGAGTTAGATGTAGAAGTGTTAAGTTCGTCAAAAGAGACATTGATTGAGTCTTCGACAACAAGACTTCTTTTGTTGAATACACGAAATCCTTTACTTTGCATAGAGTAACCAAGGAAGATACCTTCATAGGCTTTTTCTTCAAATTTGCCTAGGTTATCCTTGGTGTTCAAAATAAAATATTTGCATCAAAAAACTTTAAAATATTCAATAGAAGAAATTTTGTCAAACCAAAGCTCATATGGAGTCTTCTTAGAAATAGGTCTAATTAAGACTCTATTTATAACATAACATATCGTGTTAACGGCTTTCACCCAAAAGTATTGGAAAAGCTTATATTGGTTTAATATGACCCTTGCCATATCCCCAAGGGTTCTATTCTTTCTTTCCACAACACCATTTTGTTGTGGAGTTCTAGGATAAGCAAAATTATGACCAAAACCATTCTTTTCACAAAATCATTTAAAATCGGCATTATCAAATTCTCCTCCATGACCACTTCTAATTTTGTTGATCACAATGCCTTTTTCATTTTGAACTCTTTTACAAAAGACAACAAATTCATGAAAAATATCACTTTTATTTGGAAGAAAAATAACCCAAGTAAATCTCAAAAAATCATCAATTAGAATGAAAGCATAGAGTTTGCCACCAAGACTGGCAACTCTGTTAGGATCAAATAAATCCATATGAATAAGTTGGAGAGGTCTAGTAGTGCTCACTGAGTTGATGGATTTGAATGAAGACTTTGTTAACTTACTCTTCTCGCATTTTTCACATACCATATATTTCTTGAATGGAATGCTTGGGAGTCCTCTAACAAGTTTGTTGGATGCAAGTCGGGAAATGGTGTCCATATTGGCATGTCTAAGTCTCATATGCCAAAGCCAACTCTCATCATTCTTTGTACTAATCACCTGTCAATATTAGTACTTTCAACATGATAAAGAGAATATATATTGTTTTCTCTAATACCTTCATACATGGTAGATCTACTAGTGCTATCGGTGATGAAGCACTTGTGTTTAACAAAATTAATATCATAGCCATTATCCGTAAGATGGATAATGCTAAGAAGGTTGTGCTTGAGATTTGTAACAAGATAAACATTTTTAATGCACAAATTAGGAGGGGAGCCGATATTACCATTTCCTATGATGTATCGTTTTAGATTGTTGCCGAAGGATACATGTCATTCTTTCTTATCGATAGCATTGCAAAAAGTGAAGCATCACTGGTCATGTGCCGTGAGCACCCGCTATCGATGATCCATTTGCTTCTAGCATGTGAAGGAGGGTTCACCTACAACATAAGTTGAAGATGAAGACTTTGGTACCCAAGAATTTTGGGTCCTTGATTGTTAGTTTTAGGAACCCATTTAAACATTTTCATATCAACATGTTTTCTCATTTGGCAGTAATAAGAAGTGTGTCTAAGGAGACCACAATAGTAGCACATCATAGGTGTTATAGGTCTAGAGGAGAGTGAGTATCATGTGTATGAGGAGTCCTAGTATGATGAGGAGTTTTGACATGATTGTTATGGTGATTATAGTAGAAAGCATGATGTGAAGTATCTTTCTTATAAAGGGTCCTTTTCGTGTACACATTTGGTTAGGATATGACCTATGTGTTGTGTTCTTGTGAGTGTGGGGCTTGTGACTAGTGTTGTGATGTGTGTTGGTACGCCTTTGCGCATTTGTGTGAACCATGTCCCTATCAACTTGTTTCTTGCAATTTGCAAGAATGTCATTGTACTTGATAGAGGTTGCATATTCTTTTTAATTTGTAGCAAGTGTTTTGTGAATAGCAAATTCATATCCTTCTTTGAGGGATTGAATTTCGACATCCTTTTTTCTTGATGACGTCTTGTGATTCTTGGAGCTTTAGTCGTAGAGACTCTATCTCATCCGTGTCAGAAGCATGAGATTTTCTTTTTATATCAAGAATGATGTTGAAAAGTCTTTCTATTTCTTGTTTGTGAGCAGCAATTTCTTTGAAAGATTTCTTATACTTATTTCTTATGACCTTGTGTTCATCGTGTAATTCAAGAATGACATTTTCTAATTCATTGTAAGAAAGAGCATTCATAGAGAAGTCATCGAGTACCTCAGTTGCCATGAGACAAATATTTGCGTTATGCTTGCATTCTTTGTCATTGTCTGAGTCGCTAGTATCACTTTCACACCAGATGCTAGTGTTCGCGTATTTCCTGGAAGATGAACTTCCTTTGTTGGACTTCTCGTATCCGCTTGATTCTTTTCTTCCTATCAAAAAATCTCTCTTGATGTGTCCGGTTCTCCTGCAGTTGTAGCAAGCGGATTCTTCATCGTTGTCCCGTCTTGTACGGTTTGCTTTGTTGAACTTGAAAAACTTTTAAAAGTGATTGGCGGTGAGAGCAATTTCTTCGTCATCCGATTAGTCATCGTCGGAACTATCTCTTGTGGTGGACTTGGTAACTTTTAGAGCAAGAGACTTTTCCTTTTCCTTCGTCTTCTCCTTCTCTTTGTCTTGTATAGAGGATTCCTCTTGGTCCTTCATGTCTAGCTCGTGAGTCATAAGCTTTCCCATGAGGGTCTCAAGGTTCATGGTTGTTAGACCGTATAGTACCCCGCTCCGCAAAGACACTAGATAAACAGAGAGATCGGATTGCTGCTCTGCAACAGAAACGATTGATCTGGGTGAGTGGACAAAGACTCATTTTATGATTTGCTTACGTTTAATAAGAATCTGAGTTTTTGAATGAATGCTATTTCTAATAACAAGATGGTAATCATTGAGTATGCTTGTAAGAGATTTCACATGTTGCTATGCTAAGAACAAGAATAGAGATAACTTGTATGTTAAGAAGAATTATTGCCTGCTAATAAGAAATGATAGGATGCCTGTATGCTAAAGGAAAGATTGTTGTCTGATAAAAAAAAAGAACTTTTGCTATGTTAAATCAAATGAGATGATGCTATGCTAAAGTAGAGATCTTGCCTTTAATCAATGAACTGTTGCCATGCTAACAAGAAAAGAACAGAGATTGCTTAAGTGCCCCGAATTTGTATACTTTCAAGGTAAAATGATATGCTATATCTGCATAGAATTGTTATTATGTTCCAAGGAGATGAATGATTGCTTGTCCCTCAAAGATGTTCTGAATGCTGGTTATGTACAGATGGACTTGTACATGTTGCAAAGAGATTGTAATTGTACCCTGGGGTATCACTACAGGAAAAGTACGTTTTTACGGCGCACAAAGGGAAAGCTTATGACTCAAAGATGTTCTGAATGCCGTATTAGCCTGTGCCGTAAAAAACTGGCACATTTAACGACTTAATTTGCGTGCCGTAGAAACTCTATTCGTGCGTCCTCTATAGTCATTCACGACATGCATTGTTTGTCGTGAAAAGTCAATTATGGCGTGTTTTTGCACGCCGTACAAGCAAGCAATTATGGCATACTTATGCACGTCGTTATTACATAAATCACGACATTTATTGTTTGTCGTGAAAAGTATCAAATACAAACAAATAGGGCATCTTTTGCACGCCTTAAATGCTCTTAATTTTTTTTAAAAAAATCCTAATTTTTGTCTCCATCAATTTTACCTTTGATCCATTGAATAACAAGATATAATATACACAACAATGAAAAGTAATCACTTTCATTGAAACAATTGTGTCAAATTAATCATCCAAATTCAAAATGACTTCATAGTGTACACAACAATTTTTATAAGTACTAATTTTCATTGAAACCATATATAATGTCACATCATATAAATTCCAAATCACCAACTAAATGTCACAGAAATATTGTTATATACTTAATCTAGGCCTATACAAAATATATCGATTCCTTCATTCCATTCATGGTCGAGAAGTAGCATGTACGTAGACCCGTCTTCAATCGCCACAACATCAAAATTGCCCAAGTCCACAACCTCCCGCAAAAAGTAGCATCTCTTATATAACCTATCATATACAATAACAAATCATGTCAATATAAAGTTCAAAATTGGAATAACAATAGAGAGATTTTTTTATTGTGCTGTTAATGTGATGAAGGGAAGAAGCAATCGACTCCGAACTTATGTTAGATGTAGGGTTGTCTGTTTTGCAGCAATTATCATGTGCACTGTAAGGCTGATCTAACTGCAAATAGAATTTGACATGGTAAAAGCAAAGAGTTGCATTATTTCTAAACAACCAAAAATGCATTAACAATGATGCAAGTCAAAGAAAAATGAAAAATAAAGGAAATATATGAAACATAAACCAAATGATGAACATGATGGTAAAAGGATATCAAGATTGAGAGCAAACACTTTTTCTCTTTCAGCTAACTGTTTACTTAAATAGTAAATACCCTGAAGTGTCCAATTTTGGCAATTCAAGGCCCCTTATCTTTTTCCCAAGCTGATACAAAAACTTATTTGCACTTTAACCCTGAACTATCACCAAAATCTAAGTTAAAGGAAACATTTCTTTCCCAAGCTGATACAAAAAATTACCAACAATCTGGAATTAGAAAAGAAAACATTTCTTTCCAACAGCAAATCTCACCAGTGATTGTCCATAAAAAGTGCTATAGCAGCAGTAGCATTATATGCCAACACAAGATTGACGTTCAAATCTCTTTCTCATTTCCATCATCATCAAAGTCACTCCAAATTAGCAAATTTGGAAATGAAAGCCAGCAGAGTACCAAATATAAAATTGCAAGGAAAAAAAGTTAAGCAAGAAGTGAAACAAACAAAGGTAGCGTAGAGAGGCAGCAACCTACTTTTCTACTATAGGAATAAATTGTAGTACATAAGAAGAAGCAAAGAGCATCAATTAACTGATACGTTGACAAAAAAGAAGCAAAGAGCATCAATTAACTAATACTGAAAGGAAAAATAAAAATGCTGCTGCTACCTAAAATTTAAAATCACTTGAAAATGAAAAGCAAAAGCAAAAGTAAAGCAGCTTTAGAAACCAGCTCAAGAACTGAAGTAGCTTATCAAACATAGCAGAAGCAGCACAAATAAAGGTTCTTAACATTAAACAAGAACTGCTACACCTACTGCTAGTTTCTTTATTTGGATTGGAAAAGTTGTAACAGTGCTCTATAGTTCATAACATTAAACAAACAAAAATATTCGTAGAAGTTATGTGCAGAGAATAAAACAAATGATAACAATATACCTAATACTGAAGTCCCTAGCACTACAATCTGTTGAATGTAATAGCAACACAAGAAAAGAGATCCCTGGCACTACAATCTGTTGAATGTAATCTGCTGAAGTCCCTGGCACTACAATATACTTAATGCTGAAGTCCCTGTGCAGAGAATAAAACAAATGAAAAGAGATCCCCGCATAAGAGACGAGAGAAGAAAACATCACATCAAGCCTCATGTAGAATAAAAAAGAGAAGGGTAGTCATATTACCTTACCCCATGAGTGTTACCACTAGTCGAATCTGATATACTTGATAGGCCACGCGATTGTACTTGATAAAGCCTCATGTAGAAGAAAAAACTCGCGTGTCGGCCGATACAAAGTTACCTCATAATCAATTACTTTATGAACCCAAAGTTTATAGCACTCTTGTCCTATAGCCACATGATGGACCAAATCTTTGGGATTTGTAGATGCAATCTCGCCAATTGCCACAACTTCTGAACCCGTCTCCCAATCCAACAATTTGTATTTTGTCCCAATGTTAGGGGAAGTTGGACTTTCTGCATTTTCCTTTTCTAGCCTTGCTTCAGCTATCTCACGATTGGTAGAACTTTGGACCCCAGAGTTTGAGTTAGCCTTTCTCACTGTATTTGAGTTTTCAATTTGCTACATGAATGAAAAATACATTAACTATTGAACAAATTGGTTTCTAATAAAGAATAGAGATACTATGTTGAACTATAAAACTTACGGTGTTATTATTTCCATTGACCTTTTCAGCAATGCTTTTAACAAAAATTTCAATTCCATCAACTCACTTTCTAATCTATTTAATTTATCTCGTTGATATTTTTGGCCTTCCACTTTTGAAGGAGTCGCCCCAAAGCCAAGCCCTCTTACTCTTCCTCGTCGTTCAGGGCCAATTACTTTTGAAACCACATCATCTTGAAGAGAAGTTTTTTCTGATGGTGTCGCTGCCTTATAAGTATCTTCTATGTCATCCTAATAAAAAATAGTACAATAGGCAATTTTAGAACGATATAAGTGAATAACCAAATGATAAGATAAATAAATGAAAATATACCAAAATTTTCTGAGCCTCTGAACTCAATGTACCCGTCTTCCTCTTATGTCCCTTGATCCAAACATCAACTCTTTGTATTGAATTAGGATTGTCACTTTGTTGACGCTACAAGAAATTTTTATTTGGGTAACAAAGGGTGCATAAAAATCAACAAGGCTAATGAAATGACTAGTGTAAAAAAAATAGATTTTTAGGCAGCAAGCAGATTTACCATTTCATCCTCTAGACGAGCATATCCCTTACGACTCGTCGTATGCAACAAAGTTTGACTTTTCCTCATCTTCTTGAATTTTTCGCTTCTTTCCTTTATTACATATGAAATATATGTTATATAGCAATAGCAATAGCAATAGCAAATATTTATAGCAAAAAAGCAATAAAACCAACAATATTTACCTTAAATTCTGGAGTACATCTCTTGATTACAAAAGTCTTCCAATCTTTAACGAATGGTACATTGTCAGGTTTTAGGAGAGCAAGTGCTCGTGGTAGACCTACAACTTTTGCTTGCTCCATCACTTCTTTAATCAAATTAGATTTATGATTACGCCAATGCTTTCCTAACTTTTGGAATACATATGTCTTGTGGCAATCATCAAGAATGTATTTTTGCTATAAAAAAAAGATACACATCAATGAAAAAAAAATAAGAATTGACTAACATGCATCTCGTAAAAACATGAGTATGACATATATAAATATTACCGTGATGTGCTCCCAGATTTGATGTTTAAAATCATCAGAAAGATCTGTCCAGTTCTCCATTGTCACTGGCACTAAATCTCTTGATGTAGAACCTAGAAAACTAGCAAATTCAGCTGCAGTATCTCCAATTGGTTGACCCCTATCATTGAAATCGACCGAAACAGGATTTTTTCTCATACGAATATGATCCATTCTTGATTTACCCCTAGTTTTCTTCTTTTCAGGCACAGTAGAACTTGATTGATTTTGATCACTTGGTATAGATGGAGAGTTAGAGTCTCCATTTGATATTCTTACACTTTCATTTCCTCTTTGCATGGTCCCCGCTATGGCAGCTAAACGTTGTTTCTCTCCTCTTTTAGAACCCTTTTTGGAAGACTTTGTAAAACAAGCACATAATAAAAACTAAAGGTTTTTCACCAAGATATTATTAAAGAAAGACTATAAAGATAAATGGAGCTTACTTCAGCAGATCCAGACATGTTCACAAGTTTCTGAATAGACCTGCAGCGTCTAAAATACTCATTATATATGAAAGAAAACATCAGATGTCTGTGTATGTACATAATACACAACTTTTGTAATTTAACAAGAAAAAATCAGATGTCTGTGAATATAAAATTGCAAGAAAAAATGTTAAGCAAGAAGTGAAACAAACAAAGGTAGCTTAGAGAGGCAGCAACCTACTTTCCTACTATAGGAATAAATTGTAGTACATAAGAAGAAGCAAAGAGCATCAATTAACTGATACGTTGACAAAAAAGAAGCAAAGAAGCAACAAAGAAGCAATGACCATAGGAATATATTGTACTCTCATGAGCAAACCCAGAAGATACACACCGACTGCATCATTAGTATCTCCATATCGCACATATTTTCTTCGTAACCTAGAAAATTAGAAGCCACAAATTGAAGCAGCCACAAATTGAATTGAACTAATAAAGGCTGAGAAAATATTATACAAAACGTGTACTGAAAAACAAGAACAATTATTTTACACTAGAAGTCCTAGTAATGTAATATAAAAAATCATAATATATATAAAGTAGGGCTCAGAGATTTGTAGAAATGTTGCAACATGCGTTTCGCCCATGTTGACAAAAATATCAAAGCCAATCGGAAAACTCACTGATACTCAAAGCCGCCGTGATACTCAGAAGTTAAAGGCAGCATATATAGAACAACATAATCACAAAATTGCCCAGAGATAATTAAAGCCCAAACAAAACAGATTAAAAACCTTCTTGATACTCAAAAACAGAGGCAACATCATATATATAGAGAGGAAGAACCAAGTATGAAGGGAACAACCAACTATAGTGATACCACTAAAAACTTCATGATACTAAAAAATAGAGACAATAACATACATAAATTTTAGCAAACTCAGTCCTCATCATAGCCCATAGAAAAACTCATATTATGGTTCAAAAGAAATACTATTTCCCAGGAAAAAAAATGTACGCACAAAGTACTCCCAATCGAAGGGGCTGCTTGGCATCATATGATGCCTAGTTCATCTATCAGGCCACATTCCACATGAAAAAAAAAATTATACTCCCAACCTTGAGTATCAGAAACCAAGCATCATAGCCCAGAATATGAAAAATTCATGAATAAGTCAAAAAAATTATACTCCCAACCTTGAGTATCATTTTATACTCCCAGCAATTCAAATCCATCGACACAGAAATAAAAAGGGAAAAACAATTTGAATCCTTAGTTCCATTCCATGTCCACTGTTTCAATTCAAACCCACTGATACTCATCATTGTCCATTATATCTTTTCCAGTAAGACCAGGATACTCGAACCAATCGGTAAATCCACTTATACATGGCCCCAATTTAAAAGCCAATATAAGGCTCATCATAGCCCACTGAAAGCCACAGGATCAAAACATTTGCATAAAGAACAAAACATCATAGCCAAATAATGTATTACCATCAAGACCGTTACATTCAAATCTAGCAACAGTGCTTACAAAGGCAACGACATTTAGAAAAATTACCAACAATATGGAATTAGAAAAAAAAACATTTCTTTCAAACAGCAAATCTCACCAGTGATTGTCCATAAAAAGTGCTATAGCAGCAGTAGCATTATATGCCAACACAAGATTGACGTTCAAATCTCTTTCTCATTTCCATCATCATCAAAGTCACTCCAAATTAGCAAATTTGGAAATGAAAGCCAGCAGAGTACCAAATATAAAATTGCAAGGAAAAAAAGTTAAGCAAGAAGTGAAACAAACAAAGGTAGCATAGAGAGGCAGCAACCTACTTTCCTACTATAGGAATAAATTGTAGTACATAAGAAGAAGCAAAGAGCATCAATTAACTGATACGTTGACAAAAAAGAAGCAAAGAAGCAACAAAGAAGCAATGACCATAGGAATATATTGTACTCTCATGAGCAAACCCAGAAGATACACACCGACTGCATCATTAGTATCTCCATATCACACATATTTTCTTCGTAACCTAGAAAATTAGAAGCCACAAATTGAAGCAGCCACAAATTGAAGTGAACTAATAAAGGCTGAGAAAATATTATACAAAACGTGTACTGAAAAACAAGAATAATTATTTTACACTAGAAGTCCTAGTAATGTAATATAAAAAATCATAATATATATAAAGTAGGGCTCAGAGATTTGTAGAAATGTTGCAACATGCGTTTCGCCCATGTCGACAAAAATATCAAAGCCAATCGGAAAACTCACTGATACTCAAAGCCGCCGTGATACTCAGAAGTTAAAGGCAGCATATATAGAACAACATAATCACAAAATTGCCCAGAGATAATTAAAGCCCAAACAAAACAGATTAAAAACCTTCTTGATACTCAAAAACATAGGCAACATCATATATATAGAGAGGAAGAACCAAGTATGAAGGGAACAACCAACTATAGTGATACCACTAAAAACTTCATGATACTAAAAAACAGAGGCAATAACATACATAAATTTCAGCAAACTCAGTCCTCATCATAGCCCATAGAAAAACTCATATTTTGGTTCAAAAGAAATACTATTTCCCAGGAAAAAAAATGTACGCACAAAGTACTCCCAATCGAAGGGGCTGCTTGGCATCATATGATGCCTAGTTCATCTATCAGGCCACATTCCACATGAAAAAAAAATTATACTCCCAACCTTGAGTATCAGAAACCAAGCATCATAGCCCAGAATATGAAAAATTCATGAATAAGTCAAAAAAATTATACTCCCAACCTTGAGTATCATTTTATACTCCCAACAATTCAAATCCATCGACACAGAAATAAAAAGGGAAAAACAATTTGAATCCTTAGTTCCATTCCATGTCCACTGTTTTAATTCAAACCCACTGATACTCATCATTGTCCATTATATCTTTTCCAGTAAGACCAGGATACTCGAACCAATCGGTAAATCCACTTATACATGGCCCCAATTTAAAAGCCAATATAAGGCTCATCATAGCCCACTGAAAACCACACAGGATCAAAACATTTGCATAAAGAACAAAACATCATAGCCAAATAATGTATTACCATCAAGACTGTTACATTCAAATCTAGCAACAGTGCTTACAAAGGCAACGACATTTAGAAAAATTACCAACAATCTGGAATTAGAAAAAAAACATTTCTTTCCAACAGCAAATCTCACCAGTGATTGTCCATAAAAAGTGCTATAGCAGCAGTAGCATTATATGCCAACACAAGATTGACGTTCAAATCTCTTTCTCATTTCCATCATCATCAAAGTCACTCCAAATTAGCAAATTTGGAAATAAAAGCCAGCAGAGTACCAAATATAAAATTGCAAGGAAAAAAAGTTAAGCAAGAAGTGAAACAAACAAAGGTAGCGTAGAGAGGCAGCAACCTACTTTCCTACTATAGGAATAAATTGTAGTACATAAGAAGAAGCAAAGAGCATCAATTAACTGATACGTTGACAAAAAAGAAGCAAAGAAGCAACAAAGAAGCAATGACCATAGGAATATATTGTACTCTCATGAGCAAACCCAGAAGATACACACCGACTGCATCATTAGTATCTCCATATCGCACATATTTTCTTCGTAACCTAAGAAATTAGAAGCCACAAATTGAAGCAGCCACAAATTGAAGTGAACTAATAAAGGCTGAGAAAATATTATACAAAACGTGTACTGAAAAACAAGAACAATTATTTTACACTAGAAGTCCTAGTAATGTAATATAAAAAATCATAATATATATAAAGTAGGGCTCAGAGATTTGTAGAAATGTTGCAACATGCGTTTCGCCCATGTTGACAAAAATATCAAAGCCAATCGGAAAACTCACTGATACTCAAAGCCGTGATACTCAGAAGTTAAAGGCAGCATATATAGAACAACATAATCACAAAATTGCCCAGAGATAATTAAAGCCCAAACAAAACAGATTAAAAACCTTCTTGATACTCAAAAACAGAGGCAACATCATATATATAGAGAGGAAGAACCAAGTATGAAGGGAACAACCAACTATAGTGATACCACTAAAAACTTCATGATACTAAAAAACAGAGGCAATAACATACATAAATTTCAGCAAACTCAGTCCTCATCATAGCCCATAGAAAAACTCATATTATGGTTCAAAAGAAATACTATTTCCCAGGAAAAAAAATGTACGCACAAAGTACTCCCAATCGAAGGGGCTGCTTGGCATCATATGATGCCTAGTTCATCTATCAGGCCACATTCCACATGAAAAAAAAATTATACTCCCAACCTTGAGTATCAGAAACCAAGCATCATAGCCCAGAAGATGAAAAATTCATGAATAAGTCAAAAAAATTATACTCCCAACCTTGAGTATCATTTTATACTCCCAACAATTCAAATCCATCGACACAGTTGTACTAGTTAAAGAAAAAGATAAATGCATAAAGTACGAGAGTACATATAATAAAGTGTGAGCAAGTTCACATGTGACACTTCCAAATAACATATCTGTTTTCTTTCAACTAACACTTAGGACTCTTCAATTTGTTTAGTAATCTTCAAACTGTTTGGAAAAACCTCCATCGTTGAGATTAATCTTCGATCTGTTTAGTGAAACATTTAAATTAATTAATAAGAGAAAAAAATGGGATATATGTATATACAAAATTGATAAATGATTACTATCAAAATACTAATTATTTACCTCATCTGAAGTCACCTTCTCACAATCATGTCTTACATAACTTTCCCCATCAAGGTTCGGATCAAGTTGTAGTGCATCTAATGGTGCACATGGCATGTACGCACTCTCTTCAAAACTTTCTAATTCGTAAAAACCTCGTGGTGGTGCTCTTAGAACAGCGTACCAATGTGATACATCACAATCTCTTGAATAAAATACTTGTTTTGCTTGTGATGCTAAAATAAATGGATCTCTTTCAAATTGACTTTGCCCTTGGTGAAGGTTAACCAATGTAAATCCCTCTTCAACTTTGACACCATTATCTATGTTTGCCCAATCACATTGAAATAAAGGAACCTGGATATTGTAGTAATCAAGTAAAATTATGTCTCTAATAACTCCATAATAAGAAACTCTTCCAATGACATGAGATGTGTCTCTTGCACTGGATCGACAAATTGTTTCGGCTTCAATTGAAACACCACTGTTTTGTGTGCTTTTCTCGGCATCTTTTGTATGAAATCGATGACCATTGATGATATAACCTGAGAATGACATTACATCCTTTTTAGGTCCACATGCTAGCCACCTTAATGTGCTTGACATAGTGTCAACTTGGCCCGTTTTGACTTTATTTGCTAGCCATCCTATAAAAGACTCTGTATGTCTCTTTTGTAGCAAACTTTCATTCTTCAAAAGGCGCCCATCCAAATGCTTAAGTTCCTCTAAATGCATTCTGGTATTAAAGTATAAGTACATGAGAACTTAGAAAGTGAAAATTTTAAATGAAAATAAGTTACAATTTGGTATCATACTTACTTAATGTACGGTTCAACTTCAGAACTGTTGAACAAAACAGTACGATGAGCTATCTCTAACATGTCAGAAGACATACTCCTTGTTTTACCCTTAGAAATTGGCCTCCCTTCTCCCATAGTTTCATTCTCAAAATCATCATTGCGTCTATATTGAGCTCCAATTTCAGTAGCTTGCTTTATGTATCCACTACAAAAACTTGAGCACTCTTCAGCAAGATACCTTTCTGCTATACATCCTTCAGGCCGTGAACGATTTCTAACATATCCTTTTAGTACCTTCATAGATCTAATTAAAAGATACTGTTAGAAGAGTATAGAATAATTTATAAGTTCATTATAAGTTTAAAATATATGTTGTTACCTCTCAAAGGGATACATCCAACGAAAATGTACTGGCCCACCAATTCGAGCTTCTCGTGCAAGATGAATTGTGAGATGCACCATAACATCAAAAAATGATGGAGGAAAAAATCTTTCTAATAAGCACAAAGTTTCTGCAACTTCAGTTTCGAGTTGTTCCAATCTGTTTTTATCGATCACTCTTTGACATAATTCATTAAAAAATGAACAAAGTCGAAATATTGCAGTTCTCGCACCCTTTGGTAGAAGTCCTCTTAATGCTACTGATAACACTTGTTGAAGTAGAATGTGATAATCATGAGACTTGAGGTTTAAAATCTTGGAATCTTTTAATGACACATGATTTGAAATGTTGGAACTGTAACCATCAGGCAATCGTAAATTTGCAAGCCTTGCACAAAATAATTGCTTCTCTGACTTCGATAAATTAAAAGAGCCCGCTGCCCATCGAAACTTATCCCCTATTTTTTCAGCATGTAATTCTTTCCTTATGCCCATTTCTGCCATATCTCTACGAGAATTTAGCCCATCCTTTGTTTTCCCTTTTATACTCAAGAGTGTACCAATAATGCTCTCACAAATGTTCTTCTCAATGTGCATCACATCTAAATTATGTCGCAATAGCAAACTCTGAAACGTCATATAAAGAAAATATAATAAATTCAGAAATTAAAATTATTTTATTTTTAGAAAGAGATATATATAGAGAAAGAGATAATGATAGTACCTTCCAATAAGGTAACTCAAAAAAAATTGATTTCTTCTTCCAAGGCCATATTGAATCATTACTTGGCTGTTCTTGCTTCTTCTTCCTTTTCTTCTTTTCTATTTTTGGTTTCCCCCAATTATTGACATGGTTCTTTACCACATCAAAAACTTGTGAACCTGTTAGTGCTCTAGGCTTCCCTCTATGTTCTTCATTTCCATCAAACCAAGACTTTTTTGATCTAAATGGATGATTATGCGCGAGAAACCGTCTATGGTCCATGTATACATGCTTTTGACAATTAGCCAACCGTCTTGAAGATGTCTCAATTCCACATATTGGACAAGCTGCTCTACCCTTTGTGGAATATCCGGATAAATTTCCATAGGCTGGAAAGTCATTTATTGTCCACATTAGAACGGCCTTCAAATTAAATATGGATTTGCTGAATGAATCAAAAACATTCACACCATTGGTCCATAACTCTTTCAAATCTTCTATAAGTGGCTCCAAGTATACATCTATGTCATTTCCTGGTTGCTTAGGTCCGGGGATCAATAACGTCAGCATCAAGTTTTCCTTTGACATGCATAGGGAAGGAGGCAGATTATAAGCAACCAAAATCACAGGCCAACAACTATATTGAGTACTACGATCACCGAAAGGATTAAATCCATCCGATGCAAGGCCAAGCCTAAGATTACGCGGATCAGATGCAAACTCGGGCCACTTGCTATCGATCATATTCCATGCCATTGAATCAACAGGGTGCCGCATCTTTCCATCCTGACTTTTGTGAGTGTCATGCCATCTTAGTTGTTCTGCCTTCTCGGGTGATTTAAACATTCTTCTAAATCTTGGTATTATAGGAAAGTACCTCAATACCTTTGCAGGAACTCCATTTTGAATCTTATTGGTGCGCACATCAACTTTCCACCGTGAAGCCCCACATTTTGGACATGTCTCCATATGTTCATTTTCCTTTCTAAATAAACAACAATCATTAACACAAGCATGTATCTTCTCATAGCCTAGATCGAAATCCTTAAGTAGCTTCTTTACTGAATATAAAGAATCAGGAAGCTTATTGTCTTGAGGTAGAATTTTGCCAAGCATCTCAAGAAGTTCATTAAAACCGCTGTCCGTAAGACTATGTCTAGCTTTGTATTTATATAGGGCAACGACTGCAGCCATCTTTGTGTAAGTAGATCCACCATATAAAGGAAGTTCAGCATCCTCCACAAGATTTGCATAATGTGGCTCTCTTCTTTGATATGCAGGTTCCACATTAATATCATTGTCATCAAAAAAATCATCTTCAATATTTGCATCTCTGAACATTTTATATGCCTCGGGTATTTCAAAATCTTCGTCTCTAGTTGCAGTAGAACTTTCTCCGTGAAAGACCCATTTATCATATGTAGGATCCATCCCAAATATGACTAAGTGCTCATAAACCGTATCAAAATGGTGAAATCGATGACTTAAACAACGACAACAAGGACATTGAATTTTTTCTGGATTTCCCTTGCTAGCTTGAAATGTATCAACAAACTTTCGTGCTCCATTTTGATATGCTTGTGAATCTCTACAAACAAAGACAAACCCCCACACATAATATTATACTAATAAAAAGCAACAAGTATGCCAATGTTTATTGTTTTAAGAATAAATATTAACCTTTTAAACTGTACCCAACCTTTGTCCATTGTGTATGACCCACTTGTACGAATTATAACCTGCTAAAGACCTCCATTAAATATATACGAGGCAGATAAGAAGGTTCACAAAGCATTCCATAAGGATTCCTACAAATGAATCCAATTAAAATGTATCGTGTTTAATTGTTCTAGTGATATTAGACATATAAAATGTATCGTGTTTGATTAAGAATGTATCGTGTTTGATTAAGTATGGGTTGTTGGCTTGTATCAGAGAGCAATAGTGCCATTGGGCCATTGGCCAATGTTGTGAGGAGAGGTGTAATGGCAGCAGGGGGTTTTGGTACCAATTTTAAGGTGTATATATATATATATATATATATATATATATATATATATATATATATATATATATATATATATTCTTCCTGTATCAGAGATTTGGGAGTGTGGTTGGCTTGGCCATTGTTTCAGTCGTGCTTTTGGGTGTTGGCCAAATGGCCTTTGGCTCATGACACTAGACCATAGAGTGTAGGCATTGGTTATCAGAGGTAAGGACTTGAGTGTTAGTATCAATAGGCATGAGGATTTATGTATCAGTGGTGGTATCAGAGTTAGTATCAGTAAAAAAAGGGGCGAGCATATGTGTTAGATAATGTAGGTATTGAGGAGGATGCAATGGTGGGTTAGTGTTAAGGCCAGGTTAGTAGAGTAGGCTTGTGTGTGTACTCCACTGTGGTAGGTCAGTGAGATTTGAGAAGAGTTGGTTCAGTGATGAGATTTTAGCAGAGTAGTTGTATCTATAAGTTCTAGTGTATATATATAGAGGTTTATATATACGTGTTTACATGTGTGGATAAGTTATATATATATATATATATATATATATATATATATATATATATATATATATATATATATATATATATACATACTTGTAGCAGCAAATGGTGTTGGCCAAGGGGTCACTTGGCCATGTTGCAATGTGGCAACAGTGGCCCTTTGGCATCGCAGTATCAGAGGGTGTCTATTTTGGTATCATCGGTATTAGATATAGTGAAGCCCCTTTATTTGTGATTTGGGCTATGAGTCATTTGGGTTTGTTAGCTTCAGGGAGTAGCAGAGAATGAGTGAGGGGCAGGGCTAGCCTTAGCAGCAGCAGGGGGTCCTACTCTGCAGGCAAGCAAGCACCTACAGCAGTGGCAGCAGCATGTTGGATTGCAGTAAGCAATTGCAATGCATTGCAATTGCAGCACATGCAAGAGCAGCTGCAGGCCATGGCATGGGATAACCCTTGGTTAGTGTGGTTTGAGCCACATGGGCAGTGAAGAGTATTTGAGGGGTAGTGCTCTGTTGCAGGACACTTAGGCCTGGCCTTGTGAGGCCTGCCTAAGTGCAGTGGGACATGGTCCCTTGGCTACAACAGATGTAAGGGAGGTAGAGAATAGGAGATGTGTTAGGCAAGAGTGCTTGGGTTTTAGGGAGAATGTTAATAAGTATCCTGTTGGTAAGGAGATACCTAGGAGTACATGTTAGTGTTACCTATAGTGGTGTCTTGATGTATCAGTTAGGAAAATGGTTTTGGGACCATATATGTGATATGAGCCCCTTTGTTTGAGTCAGACATGAGTGCCTTGAGAGAAAGGATACATGTAAGTGACAGTATATAGATGTGTGTTAGAGTTTGGTACATGGTTGTGTGGGGGTGTCCTACAGGAAATAGGAGAGGTAGGTATTAGCAGCAAGTAAAGTGAGGGCAGAGGCATATAGAGTGGTGTATGGAGGTAGGGTTCAGTCCAGGTGCACAAGTGTATGGGGGTGTCCTACAGGAATGTATCGTGACAAAAGTTATAAACTATTAGAGTACCAAAGGATAATGATCTATACCTGGGTCTCCCGAGTATGGCCTCCTCAAAGGAAGGGTGACAGGATAATTTAGTAAGGAGGGAAAGTATCTAAAATTAAGGTGCCAATTTTATGAATGCATATTCAGTCAAGTGCCAATTTGACTCGAATGGACATATCCGAAAAACTGAACCGATATTTACTTATTTAGTCTCAATATGGCAGCCGAGATTTGATTAAAAGAAGGTGAAACACAACACTAGATAATGAGAAGTTAGATGTTGTAGCGGCTAGGACCTTTTTAGGCCACAGGTTATTGGTTTGATCCTCACTTACCACAATTCTGAAAATTTTATTCTCTTCATATGAGTGAACCAAACGGCTCGCTTGAACCACGAACAGTTGAATGGTTCGAACAATTAAACGGGTCAATACGCCGAAATGACCCTGAAATTAGGTCAGGTCACAATCCATCCAACAGAAGCTAATGTGGCTCAAACATTGTCTCGCTACCGATGAGTCACAATCCATCCAACAGAAGTCAATGCAGGTATAATCCTCAGTGCTGGGAGCAAAGAGAGCAAGGATTATACCTGCATTTAGTGTCAGTACTGGTCCTCAATGGAGGATAAAGGATATTAGACAACAACAAATGTGGCAAAGTTGAGCAGGCAAAGACATGTCACTGCAGTTGTTAGGCTGATTGCATATAGTATTTGGCTCTCGCAGTTCCTGGAGGGGGGCATGAAAGTGACAGTTCAGGTTCTGCATAATTGGGAGTTCAAATTAAAAAGCATCTTTAAAATCTCTCTTTAAATGACAATAACTGTATTGTCGTGGAGAAAAACCTTGATACAGTAGGGGGTATCAATTGATACCCCCTATGTATGACAGTTGGGACCCCTCAAAATTTATGTGCATATGTGTACACGTTTTACGAAGCGGGAGGGGCCCACCTGTCATAGGGGTATCAAAACTTTGATACCCCTAATGTATCAAAGTTTTCCCATTGTCCTGTGTCTGAATATTAAGATAAAACCCATCCACTGCCACCCATTGGTTTCAATAATACCACCAATGCCACTAAATAAGAAAGGTACAGATTATCTATATGTTCAGAAGAATAAAGTGAGATTTTCGAAAGAGTAACCAAGGAAAAAGAGTGCTCCATAATAAAAGAAACAAGTCTATAATGCATATTCAGTCAATAAGGAATAGATCTATACATGTAAATTAATAAAAATGGTCAGAACTATATATTTCACCAATAAATGATATAGAATTAGTATAAGCCAACAGGAAGCATTTCCTAATTTTTTTTCAAGGGTGATACAAGAAACAAATTTTTGTTATATAATCATTGAATTAAGAAAGAGAACAAGATCTAAACAGGAACAAACTGGCATATAGGAAACACATATACTCCAAAAATATGGGTTGTATAGTGTCCTGACCATGTCTCGTATGACGTATTTGTGTTTGTACAACATATCTGCGTATGTGCCTCTAAACCACTTAAATATTTTATTACTTGAAAAGTTACTTTTTTGTTCTTCAAACATCCTTCATGTTTCCATCTTCTACAAAATTGAACTTTATAGCGGCCCGTCTCTAGCAGTCCAATGCAAGTGCTCATAAATGATCACCAATTCTTAACCTTTGTCGTCAAATTCATAAGTCAATTAGTTGTAGTGTAAGAACTTGCAAGAATTTCATAAATGATATTTTTCAACAGTACACAATAGTAGTGCTTCAGCCTTTAGGAAGCGCAAACACACTAAAAACTGGTATCATTAGACATATAAAATGTATCGTGTTTAATTGTTCTAGTGATATTAGACATATAAAATGTATCGTGTTTGATTAAGAATGTATCGTGATATTGATGAACAAATGAAGACTAAATTATCCAAAAACTTCTATATTCAACTTGTTCTAATATTTGGATCAAGCGTACAGAAATTGCAGTCCGAGTCTCAAATTAAATCAAACTAAAACTAATACCAGTGAAAATCAAATTAACCCAAAAACTTATGTCTCAAATGAAAATCAAATCTTATGGAAAATACTGGAGAAAAAAGACAAAAATCATACCTACGGTCCTAAAATTGAGTGGTAGCCATCGGTCTTGTCAGCGGTCCAGAAATTGAGTGGCAGCCGTCGGCCTTGTCGATGGTTCTGAAATTGGTACATGCAAAACCATGAATAAATATGTGGAGAAAGCCCTAAAAAACAAAAATCCCTAAAAAATAGAAAGCCCTAAAAACAAAAAACCCTAAATAAAAGGGGGAAATTGGAATAAATTTGGGGAAAATTAAAAAGAAAGAAGAAAAAAAATTACAAAAGGAAGAAAAGTAGAGAGAAAGAGAAACGAGACAGAGGAAAAGGAAGAGAACCTTGTTCGGTACTCAGAAAAGGAGATCGGAAGAGAAACGAGAGAAAGAGAAATAAGAGGAAGAGAAGCGAGAGAAAGAGAAGCGAGAGATAGAGAGAGAGAGAGAGGAAGAGAAGCTGGGAGGAAGAGCTCTAACCTGGAAGGTCGGAAGAAAAAGGAGAGCTCTTTCTCCTTTCTTTGCAATGTGTGAGAGAGAGAGAAGCAAGAGAAAGAATTATGATTTTAGGGAGAGTTCGGGCAGCGGGAAACGAAAAAAAATAGGCGCAGTTTTTTTGGGATTTAAGGCATTCAATGTGCGCCCTTTTTTGTCTTGTAAATTATGGCGTGCAAATGCAGGTCATAAATAGATCCATTTATTGTATTCTGAATCTTTTTACGGCACACAGGAAAATGTATGTCGTGATTTAACTATTTACGGCATACTATTTATGTACATCGTAATTTCAATGTCGTAAAAACTCACTTTTCTTGTAGTGAAATGCTATACCTCGGGAATGTTGTATGAGGTAAATGCTACACCTCGGAAATGTTGTATGAGGTAAATGCTACACTTTAAGAATGTTGTATGAGGTAAATGCTATACCTCAGAAATGTTGTATGAGGTAAATGCTACACCCCGGAAATGTTATGTCTATTAACGACGAGCTGAATCCAAGAGTCATAGCTACTAATCGATGACATGCATAATAAGATTTTGATAAGAGCTAACAATGCAGAGACAAATCAGAAATAAGAATGTTACTATATTATGCTTATGCTGATCCTTGTTTTGTGCAGGGATGGACCGTCGGCTATGGTAAGAATCACTGAAAAGTGATATACACGTGTGCTTGAGTTTTCTACATGAATTGCTTGAAGAGTTAATCTATTGCAATGAAATGCTATGTCCAATTAAAGAAAAGATATGATATCATGCTTGTCATTGACAGTAAGAGTTGCTTGAACAAAAGAAATGATTATGGATCATAAAACACGCTGTGCACTCCACAGAAATAAATAGTACCTTGTATGCTTGAAATGAAATGAAATGAATTGTGGCTTTTCCAAGATGTTTTCACAGAATGTAAACTGACTCTATATGCGTGAAATGAACATAGGTAAAAGTAGCAAGATCACATCACAAGAAACGTTTTCTCACTAAATGAACAGTGATCCTTTCAGACAAATGTAGCTCTTTGTTCACAATTCACCAGTATGCTGATATACTGACCCACCATCAGTCTACATGCAGGTGCAAGATGCATCGAGAAGGATAGCCCAAAGCAATAGCCCGAGCATCATCCTCAGAAGCTAGAAATCAGAAGAGATGCCAAGAGATGGACATCTATTGCAAGAGTTGGTTTTTATATAAAGGGATGTAATGTATGGGAACGGGATCATTGTAATATTTAATATTTCTGGGAGAATGTAAACATTGTATCAGAGAGAATGAGAGTTTGTAATATATTCAAATGAAATCAATAAAGAGAATTGTTTCTTGTTACCATTGTGTTCAATTTATATATCTGCAAAATGTCTGCTGCTGGTTCAAATATCTGCAATATATTCCGCTGTGTATTGTCAACCTTGTCTTGTTACTGGTCTTGGCCTTGTGTAAGCACAACTTAGGCTTGTACAACATCATGCCCAAGCGAGGACGAACGGTCTCACAGAGTACGAAACGAGGACGAAAGGACTCTGTGGGATCGGGGCGTGACAGCATGGTATCAGACCAACACGATCCTCTGGCCAATTGTTGATTCAAAGATGTTCTCCTGATCAAAATTACCTTTCCTGCTTGATATCATCGATTAGATGTACGTTCCATATAATAAGTCCATAAATATTTTTATGATGTCGGCAGATGTTTTATTGATTTGATTGATTGAGATTGATGCTTTATTAAACAAGAGTTTTGATATGATCTGAATTATGATTTCATGGATTGATGATGGCGAAGGATGAGGACTATCGTTGCTATGGATATCGTAAGTTTCTTCTTAAGTTTCGAGGATAAAACTTCTCCTCGGTAGGTAATTATGTAGTGCCCTGCTCCGCAAAGGTACTAGATAAACAGAGAGATCGGATTGCTGCTCTGCAACAGAAGATCTGGGTGAGTGGACAAAGACTCATTTTATGATTCGCTTACACCTAATAAGAATCTGAGTTTTTGAATGAATGCTATTTCTAATAACAAGATGGTAATCATTGAGTATGCTTGTAAGAGATTTCACATGTTGCTATGCTAAGAACAAAAAAAGATAACTTGTATGCTAAGAAGAATTGTTGCCTGCTAATAGGAAATGATAGGATGCCTGTATGCTAAAAGAAAGATTGTTGTCTGATAAAAAAAAGAACTTTACTATGTTAAATCAAATGAGATGATGCTATGCTAAAGTATGGATGTTGCCTTTAATCAATAAACTGTTGCCATGCTAATAAGAAAAGAACAGAGATTGCTCATATAGCCTTAATTTGTAAACTTTCAAGGTAAAATGATATGCTATATCTGCATAGAACTGTTATTATGTTCCAAGGAGATAAATGATTGTTTGTCCCTCAAAGATGTTCTGAATGTTGGTCATGTACAGATGGACTTGTACATATTGCAAATAGATTGTAATAGTACCCTGGGGTAAATGTTATACCTCGAAAATGTTGTATGAGGTAAATGCTATACCTCAAAAATGTTGTATGACGTAAATGCTACACTTCGAGAATGTTGTATGAGGTAAATACTATACCTCGAAAATGTTGTATGAGGTAAATGCTACACCCCGGGAATGTTATGTCTATTAACGACGAGCTGAATCCAAGAGTCATAGCTGCTAATCGATGACATGCATAAGAAGATTTTGATAAAAGCTAACAATGCAGAGACAAATCAGAAATAAGAATGTTACTATATTATGCTTATGCTAATCCTTGTTTTGTGCAGGGATGGACCGTCGGCTATGGTAAGAATCACTGAAAAGTGATATACACGTGTGCTTGAGTTTTCTATATGAATTGCTTGAAGAGATTAATCTATTGCAATGAAATGCTATGTCCCATTAAAGAAAAGATATGATATCATGCTTGTCATTGACCGTAAGAGTTGCTTGAACAAAAGAAATGATTATGGCTCATGAAACACGCTGCGCACTCCACAGAAATAAATAGTACCTTGTATGCTTGAAATGAAATGAAATAAATTGTGGCTTTTCAAAGATGTTTTCACAGAATGTAAACTGACTCTGTATGTATGAAATAAACATAGGTAAAAGTAGCAAGATCACATCATAAGAAACGTTTTCTCACTAAATGAACAGTGATCCTTTTAGACAAATATAGCTCTTTGTTCATAATTTACCAGTATGCTGATATACTGACCCACCATCAGTCTGCATGCAGGTGCAAGACGCATCGAGAAGGATAGTCCAAAGAGATAGCCCGAGCATCATCCTTAGGAGCCAGAAATCAGAAGAGATGCCAAGAGATGGACATCTATTGCAAGAGTTGGTTTTGTATATAAAGGGATATAATGTATGGGAACGGGATCATTGTAATCTATAATGCTTTTGGAAGAATGTAAACGTTGTATCAGAAAGAAACGAGAGCTTGTAATCTGTTCAAATGAAATCAATAAAGAGAATTGTTTCTTGTTACCATTGTGTTAAATTCATATATCTACAAAATGTCCGCTGCTGCTTCAAATATCTGCAATATGTTCTGTTGCGTATTGTCAACCTTGTCTATCTTGTCTTGTTACAGGTCTTGGCCTTGTGCAAGCACAACTTAGGCTTATACGGCATCACGCCCAAGCGAGGACGAACGGTCTCACTGAGTCCGAAGCAAGGATGAAAGGACTCTGTGGGATCGGGGCGTGACAGATCGTTCCCTTCAATAATTGCGGTAGCTTTAGGATTCATCCTTCCGTTAATCCTCTGAGAATTTTTCTAATCTTTTCATGAGTGGGATATTCCTTGCCAAGAGAAGAGAGGGTTAATGATGTCAAATAAACGAGTAAACATGAAAGTAATAGACTCATCTTGTTTTATTTTAAAATATTCATATTCTTGTGTGAGTCTACTAATATTTGATTTCTTCACTTGAGAAGTTCCCTCGTGAGTGATTTCCAAAAGTTTCCAAATTTTATTGAAAGTTTTACAAATACAGATCCTATTGAATTTATTATTATCGAGAGCGCAATAGAGAGCGTTCATAGATTTTGCGTCTCAGCTAGCAATCTTCTTATCTTTCTCGGTAAGTTTGTCACTAAGGATTTCTGAAACAACTTCCTCAATAGCTATGGAGGACGTAGGAATGCCATTTACTATACAATCCCATATATCGAAGTCTAGAGATTTCAAGTAAATGTCCATCTTGATCTTCCAGTAGTTGTAGTTGGTTCCATCAAATAGAGGAGGTCTATTTGTGGAGTTTCTCCCATTATGGAATGAGTTGGTACTAGGGTTAGTGGCCATGGATCACTCTAAGGATGTAAATCCAAATCAAGAGACAAGGCTCTGATACCAATTGTATAACCCTAGAGGGGGAGGGTGAATAAGGTAATAAAATAATTACCAACAATTAAAAGCAATTTAAAATATAATAAATAAGAGAGATTCAAACACTTGATGTATTATGGTATCCTCTCAAGGGGCACTCCAGTCCCGGAACTCTCACCGGCTTTAGTCCACTATTTGAGTAAATAGTTACACACGAGTTTGGATCGGAAGAACTTGTCAACTTCAACATGAGTTTGGACCTGAAGAGCTCATCAACTTCTTACACACGAGTTTTCCTCCGAAGGCTCGTCAACTTCTTACACTTTTGAAAGCTCGTCAACTTCAACAAGAAAGAAAGAAGGCTTTTGATCTTCTAGAACACTTTGAAGATCGACTGTTACAACTCTTGAATACTCTAGCACTTTTGGTTGGATGACAAATTGAAGCTTTTGGTAGAGTAGTAATGGTGAAGCTCTTGGTAGTTAGGGAAATTTAAAGCTCAAGTGGTGCCTTCATAGAGATGGCTCAACCACTTCAAATAGAACACCAAAAGAGCTAGTAATTTAATGCTCCAAACATATAGCGAACGAAATTCCATCGGTACAGACCAAAATTCTGTCGGTGTACCATTCTGAATAGTAACGATAATAAATCTAGCTGTTGGAGCATTTAATGCTAAGGATCTGTCCATTCAAAAATCAAAAGTTTACAAACCAGAATTCCGTCGGTACGTATTGGTGTACCGTTGGTATATCAATTATCTTCATAGAACTTTTTTTGTGTTTCAATATCGGTGTACCATCGGTATACCAATTATCTTCATAGAACTTTTTTTGTGCTTCAATATCGGTGTACCGTCGATACGTATTGATGTGCCATTGGTATTCCGATTTAACTTCACAGAAAATTTTTTGTACATCAATTTCGACGTACCGTCGGTATGAACCAGTGTACCGTCAGTATTTCAATTTTCTTAATAGAACCTTTTCTGTGCATAAAATCGGTATATCGTCGGTACATATCGGTATACCATCGGTATTTCGTTGATGTAAACAAGTGATTTTCGAAAGAGATTTTGTAAGGGCTTTTGGTTTGTCATCCACCTTAAGTGTTTCATAGTTTGTCCTAGACCTTGTACAGATTCTAGGAGCTTGAATCTTTAAGTGTGGGCTTTGAGTATGCTGATAGCTGCTCTACAGTCTTGCTTTAAGTCTTCCGTGTGGCTTATTGAATGGCTTTGATTTCATTGATCTTTTGTAGTAGCCTTTGGGAGAGTTAGCGGTGTATATGTTTTCTGAAAAGGATAGAGAAACTCAAACACGAAGATGCAGTTAATGTTATCAAAATCAATGTGCCAACAATGTCATCATGGGAATTAAAATGTGCAGGATATTCCTCATCAGTTGGATCTGTCAATGTTATGCAGTCAAGATTGAAGCAAAGTACAACCAATACACTATGACAATGCATCAAGATATAGTTATTTATACTAGGATGAAAAGAAAGAAAAAAAATGACATTTAAGAATAATAACATGGCCATAACTATAAAGAAATATGATATGATGGAAAAAATCAATATGCATAACTTAGACACTATAAAAATATAGCTTGCAACTCTAGCAAGAATAGTACTCCGTGTACTTGTTTTACAATACCAGTTTTTCGTATGTTGTTGGGACAAAGAACTGACGATCAATGCATCAGGTGCATGACTATTAGACAACATAATTTTAACTATAGATGTTGAACGAGATTTGAAAGGACATACCGCATGCATACTAATGATATTCCTCCACCTACAACTTACTAACAATCATGGTCTATAATCAATATAAATATTATCATTGAAAAACTATTATAACAATGGTGATCATGCATGGTGATATCACTATAATAAAATAATCCAAGCATACAAACAACATGCAATGTGAACCAAGGTCTAAGACAATGAGAATAGTGATAATAACACATAAAATGGCGATAACAATAAAGTATATTGTATATGCCTTAATGCAGATGTATATGGTTGACCAGTCTCGAACTTATGCTATTTCAAGTCTAAGAAAACAACCAATCATCAGATAATGGTCACATAATCTAGTTAATTAAGGATTTTAAATATTTACACAGGCAAGTTACTTAATTTGAGGTGATATATTAAACAAATCATCAAGATCTAAAGTCGCAAGTTGCTATTTATAAGTTAATATAGTCCAATAAAATAATATTAAATCCCTCTACTACGGAAGTGTCAAAGTGGTCGATCGTAAACTTTGTGATTGATCAGGGCGAGACCGTAAAGTTATCGACAATTATTTCGATGCGTATAGCATCTCGGGTGTCGACCGTGGGTAGATAAACTTGAACTCAATACGAGTAGATGTTTCATGAATTTCGAAATCATCGACAGTAGTGTATGGCTTTACTCGGAGGATAGTTGCGCATCAGTTGCGCCGATAGAAATAGTTTTGTCCGAAATTGGATAGTCGCATAGAAATCGTTGGAACATGATTTGGTTCCAAAATAATATAGCATGATTCATAGTAACTGTCCTTCGTTAATAATCCACAATTATCGAGTGTAGCTTCAGGGCAGCTGACCCTAGAAGACTTGACCCTCCAAATCAAATTGAATGTTGCAGACGGTAAGGTAACCCATGCGATATCGCATATGAAATTACATCAATAACAAATATAATGTGGTACATGTTGATGATAAGTCTAGACGATTTTTAGAATCGTGCTATGCACGAACGAGAGTGGTAAGAGAATGACTTACGACTTATGTCGTTAGATTTGTATTCACCTTGCAATTGAGCTTGCGTGAATTGAACTTATATTCGATGTTGCGAGACGGATAAGTTGGGAATTTGGCTAGTAAATTTCTACACGTTAGGAATCGAACGTAAGATGCATTGTGGAGACTTTGAGTCAAAGATTGTTGCCTTGAGCACCGTCACCTCGATATAAAATTTTGTGTCGGATAGTCCATATGAAATGAGAAATGCGATTTTGAATTGCATCGCGTGTAGAGACTTTATTGAATGGATCACATATGTATTGAGTATATGTATGCGATAAAATTTTGAAAACAGTTGCTAAAGATAAGTCCGTAGGGTGTACGAGATGGCAAGCACAGGATTGAAATTACCTGTCATCTTTGTTCCAATTTGCTACCACCGGACTTGGTCGAAATATATATATCTTTGGGATGCCTTGAATATAGGTACGGATCCAAATCGAGTTGTATACAAAAAATTCAAATCGAGTTGTAGGAAAGACTTCAAAATGTTAATGAAAAGCTTGCAAAATAGTGTGAAACTGAACAACATTGGTGGGACGAGATCGTGAAACGATCTATAAAACACTTAATCAGAGTGTTGGTTTTGGTTCGAGGACGAACCTTGTTTTGAGTGGCACATTCTGTAATGCCCTGCTCTGCATGGCACATTACGCTGAGACGTTGACTCAAAGAGTCGCATTGACCGAATGAAATATATCGAATTGAATCGATACAAGAGTTACGTTGTCCCAAGCAATGCATCAAACTAAGTCGATGCGAAGAGTTGCATTGTCCCAAAGAATGCGTCGGGTTGAATCGATACGAAGCGCTGCATTGCCCCGAAGGATAAATGCGTTGAGTCGGCGAAGATTCTAAAAAATCGAATCGGCCCAAGGCGCGATGTCCGAATCGATGCAAGTATAAATTTTAGTTGGTTTCATATGCAGGCTATCCTTTTACGCTAAAATATTAGAGGTCGACATTTAGCCTCATTTGCAACGGGTCCGCAAAACCAAATCCCCGCCTTGTAACGAGCTGAGACTTGGGCACGGTAGGTCGAAATCGATCGAGTAGTTCAATGAAACAAGAAGTGCTCGAATGGCTAAGTCAGAAGATTTAACCGTGCAACAAAGTTATAAAATCGAATCGCATCGGCTCTGCAAACAACAAGGTGTATAGGCTTAAGATGGGAGGACTGACTCTTCTTTTTACTCCTTCATACCTAAGTAAGAATGTATCATTGTATGCTATGTTAACCTATCGACACCACGGGCGTGGTTCGACCGGAAGATAAATCATAGTGTGTGTCGAACACTAGTTAGAACAATTGAAGTGAAACATGCATCAAATGCATGAGTCGCTATGGAACATTGGATATCTCAAAGGCGAGCGCCTCGGTGTGCAAGCCACAAGAATATGGGATAACTGTATTCAGTGAGTGCCTTCGTGCACTAGCCATTCCATGCCTTCGCGCATGAGTTAGAAAGGCTAACACATTGAAAGATTATGAAGGCGAGCGCCCTAGAGTGCAAGCTACGAACATTTAACATTAAGGCTAAGAACATAGAATTATGGTATTGAGGCGTGCATCACATGCACGACTCGAAGAAATGAGAACAATCGTGTCAAAGTGTGCCTACGTGCACGAGAATCATAAAAGATGGCTTCGTTGCGAAGAGAACAGTTGTGGCATGTAGGTGAAGGAACTGTCAGATGTGGCATGATGCCTCGAAAAGTGTTCGGGACCTTTGAGTCGTTCGGTTGACGAATATTGAGTTGAGGCATGATGTCATTGAACATTGAAACGAAGTATGAAATGTGAGAATATAGAAAGTTAATAGAAGAAATACGAGATGATAAAGTCTGAGTCTCGGACTTAAGACTATGTTTGGTTGTTTGAATAATAGTGCGTTGCATGGTCGAATGGACTTGAGAAAATTGAGATAATCTCCCGTGCATGGGAATGTTCCCTCCGAACGGATGTGCCGGGGCACCGGGACCGTTCGGCCTAGGAGGGATATAATCTTTGATGGACGCACATCTGTAAGACGACTAGCAATATAGATGTGAAAAGCCGCAAAAGATGGTATGCATACGGCATGTTTTCGGTTGTTTGGGAAAGCAACCCAAACCGTGAAACGTCGGGCTCCCCAATTTGAGAAAGAAAAGAAGAGAGAAAGAAAGAAAAGAAAAGAGAAATTTTTAGTCCATTCGGGCGCGGATACGCCAACGACCTTTATATAGTTAAGGAACGATGGGTTGAAAGTACAGCACGTATATATCTTGCACACATAGATCCTACATAGAGAGCACTTATAACATGACAGGGATGGAATATGGCATATTCACTTTGCGTCGGTGCAAGGGCGAGTACGTCTATGCTGGTAAGAAGTCGCGCCACGAAACAAATACGAGATTGCTTGCCTGCTTGCCTACTGAATTCGAATAACATGCTTGTCATGATAACATGCTTTACCGCTTTCAAAAATGCCATGAAATCGACCTAAGGAGAATATAGCAAGATCATAAGCTAAGTTGCATGATTCAACATAAATACTAAATGTCGGTTTAGAAAGTGGGTCCTTTCACCAGTACATACGAGGACAAACGTATTGATCCCCCACCAGCTTTCATGCAGGGTGCAGGGAATGGATTGCTCACGGCAGAGCTTCGCTTGATTGTGCAGAGGCAAGGAATGCCGTAGCGTTTGAAGCGCACGATCGCATTGACACTCGGACTTGCAACATGATTGATGCGGCCGAGATATAGAAGGCATGATGTATGGAACGGTAAAATACTTTGTGGACAAGAGAGAACTTGAATGTTGTAGCCAATCTGGCAAATTCAGTTGGGCTATTGAAAACCTTTGTAATCTCAGTTCGTTATCAACAAAAAGAATTATTTTGTATACTCTATTTTCTTCCGTTTACTAATATCAAATTAAAGATAACCATTTTGAGAACTTGTCATCTTGCCTTTCACGAGCGCAACTCTAGGATCGTGCTATATCACGTCCCCTGCGAGGACGATGATTTGGGTGATTTCGGGTCGGAGCGTGACAAATTGGTATCAGAGCTCTAGGCTCAATTTTCTCAGGGCACTTGCTTTGTTTCAATTCTAAAGAGTTGCCCACTACCAATCGAATCACTCTTGACTCTACTCGATGCCGTACTGGATGTTCCAATAAGTCTAATACAAATCGTTTAATTTTGCTGCATGTGTTTTGGAAATTACATGATGTTTGCTAAGAAAGTCGCGAAAGGTTTATTGCATTGAGTGCAATAAGCCATGAAATATTGCTGCTGCAAGAGCAGCAAGTTGAAAAATGTAAAATAAGATATTCGATGTTGCAATACAACAAAGTTGAACGAGAGAAATAATAAGTTGCATAAAGTGTAACGAGTGAAACAAAATGTTGCTGTATCAAATTGTAACGAGTTGAAGTATGAATGATGCGTGCAAGGATAATAAAAGGTGATATCGAATGTGTTGAACGGATTCGAGCATTGGCTTTGAATGTTACAGATAAATACTTGCACGGGATGTAATGGTTATAAAAAATAAATCATTGCATAAGGTGCAACACATATCAGAAAGAAAATGTTGTACGCTGTGCAAAACGTGTCAGAAGTAAAATTGTTGCACGTGGTACAATGCGTGTCAAAGTAAAATCGCTGCACAGAGTGCAACGGATATCAAAAATGAATCATTGCTGGTACAACGGAAGAAAACAAAAAGTCATAAATCAATAGAAACAAATCGTTCGGCAGCACACCGAACTTGAACTTGTATTGGCGAATGTACACATTAGCTGAATTGTGTCAGGATTAATCAATGTTACGGTTGTGATCAAGCATGATCACTGCCGAAATCGTAAGTCGGAAGAGATTGTTGGTTCATACCGAGTATGATGCGAGGGAAATAACTTGATTCTGAGTGGTATATGATACCATCTATACAATAAATGACTCAATTTTGAGTGGTATATGCAATACCACTTGTGCGATGGATTCTATCGACACATTATGTAATTTACGGAAGGATTGTCCGCAACGGACGGGAGAGTACCGAGACTCGATTGGAAATTTGTATGATGGTATGTTGATGCAAATGTTCTTCAAAAATCGGTTGGAATGATAAGACGGGACTCGTATCAATGAATGATACGTCAAACGGAAATTATAAGTCAGTCGGACGACCGAGACCAACAAAACGATTATGCCTTGAGGCAATGATCGGATCGATACGATAGAAAACTTAAAGTTACAAACGAGTCGCACGACTTGCGATCTCGATAAAAATGTTGGGCGATACAAATTATAATCGAATCGCACGACTTGCGATCTCGACAAAAATGTTAGAATACGCAAATGGTAATCGAATCGCACTACTTGCGATCTCAATAGAAATGTTAGCCGATGCAAAGTGTAATCGAATCGCACGACTTACGATTTTGATAAAACATTGGTTGATTCGGATAGCCGCACCTAAGAAAGATAGTAGGTTATGTCGAGATGAGACTCACTATGAGCACGAAGAAATCAAATGAAACTTAGAAGGCACGATTGCATGACTCGAGGGCACGACGTCAGAAAATTGGTAACTTGGTTACGCGATCGGAGTATAACAGAATGCAACGAATCGAGAATTGATTCGAGACGTATGAAAATATTTGTGGAGAACTTGGACGTATGCAATGTAAGTTGTCGACGTTGAAACGGATTCAAAGTTACCCTCGTGTTATCAAAATTGATACGACCTATTAGAATTGATATGCAAGGAAACGTAAGCACGATGTGAGAACACAAAACAAAGCGGGCCAACGATATCGAGATTTTGGAATAGTAATACGGAAGTGTCGAAGTGGTTGATCGTAAACTTTGTGATTGATCAGGACGAGACCGTAAAGTTATCGACAATTGTTTCGATGCATATAACATCTCGGGTGTCGACCGTGGGTAGATAAACTCGAACTCAACATGAGTAGATGTTTCGTGAATTTCAAAATCATCGACGGTAGTGTTTGACTTTACTCGGAGGATAGTTGCGCATCAGTTGCACCGATAGAAATAGTTTTTTTCGAAATTGGGTAGTCGCATAGAAATCATCGAAACGTGATTTGGTTCTAAAATAATATAGCATGATTCATAGTAACCGTCCTTCATTAATGATCCACAATTATCGAGTGTAGCTTTGGGGCAGCTGACCATAGAAGACTTGACCGCCAAATCAAATTGAATGTTGTAGACGGTAAGGTAATCCATGCGATATCGTATATGAAATTGCATCAATAACAAATATAATGTGGTACATGTTGATGATAAGTCTAGACGATTTTGAGAATCGTGCTATGCACGAGTGCGAGTGGTAAGAGAATAACTTACGAGTTATGTCATTAGATTTGTATTCACCTTGCAATTGAGCTTGCATGAATCGAACTTATATTCGATGTTGTGAGACGGATAAGTTTGGAATTTGGCTAGTGAATTTTTATTCGTTAGGAATCGAACGTAAGATGCATCGTGGAGACTTTGAGTCAAAGATTGTTGCCTTGAGCACCGTCGCCTCGATATAAACTTTTGTGTCGGATATATTGTGGCCTTTGTGCAATGTCAATTTAAAGTTATGTCGGAAGAATTTAAGCACGATGTCTAGGTAAGTAACCTAGCGGACGTAGTCCTGAATGTTGATGCATTTGCAAGTCAACAAAGAAAATCATATCGAGATAAATTGCATAGCCAGACTTTGGAAATAGTTGGGCGACAACTTCGAAGGCAAGGCATTGCGAAGGATCGTTGCGATCGGATATGCGACGGCTCGACGCAACGTATAGGATTGATAGTCCATACGAAACATACGAAACGAGAAATACGATTTTGAATCACGTCGCGTGCAGAGACTTTATTGAATGGATCACGTATGTATTGAATATATGTATGCGATAAAATTTTGTGAACAGTTGCTAAAGATAAGTCCGTAGGGTGTACGAGATGGCAAGCATAGGATTGAAATTACCTATCATCTTTGTTCCAATTTGCTACCACCGACTTGGTCGAAATACATATATCTTTGGGATGCCATGAATATAGGTACGGATCCAAATCGAGTTGTATACAAAAAAATTCAAATCGAGTTGTAGGAAAGACTTTAAAATGTTAATGAAAAGCTTGCAAGATAGTATGAAACTGAACAACATTGGTGGGACGAGATCGTGAAACGATCTATAAAATACTTAATCAGAGTGTTGGTTTTGGTTCGAGGACGAACCTTGTTTTGAGTGGCACATTCTGTAATGCCCTGCTCTGCACGGCGCATTACGCTGAGACGTTGACTCAGAGAGTCTCATTGACCGAATGGAATGTATCGAATTGAATCGATACAAGAGTTACGTTGTCCCGAGCAATACATCAAACTAAGTCGATGCGAAGAGTTGCATTGTCCCAAAGAATGCGTCGGGTTGAATTGATGCGAAGCGCTGCATTGCCCCGAAGGATAAATGCGTTGAGTCGGTGAAGATTCTAAAAAATTGAATTGGCCAAAGACGCGATGTCCGAATCGATGAAAGTATAAATTTTAGTTGGTTTCATGTGCAGGCTATCCTTTTACGCTGAAATATTAGAGGTCGACATTTAGCCTCATTTGCAACGGCTCCGTAAAACCAAATCTCCGCCTTGCAATGGGCTGAAACTTGGGCACGGTAGGCCAAAATCGATCGAGTAGTTCAATGAAACAAGAAGTGCTCGAATGGCTAAGTCAAAAGATTTGGCCGTGCAACAAAGTTATGAAATCGAGTCGTATCGGCTCTGCAAACAACTAGGCGTATCGGCTTAAGGTGCGAGGACAGACTCTTCTTTTTACTCCTTCATGCCTAAGTAAGAATTTATTATTGTATGCTATGTTAACCTATCGACACCACGGGCGTGGTCCGACCGAAAGATAAATCATAGTGTGCGTCGAACACTAGTTAGAACAATTGATGTAAAACGTGCATCAAATACATGAGTCGCTATGGAACATTGGATATCGCAAAGGCGAGCGCCTCGGTGCGCAAGCCACAAGAACATGGGATAACTGTATTCGGTGAGTGCCTTCGTGTACGAGCCATTCTGTGCCTTCGCGCATGAGTTAGAAAGGCTAACACATTGAAAGATTATGAAGGCGAGCGTCCTAAAGTGCAAGCTATGAACATTTAACATTAAGGCTAAGAATATAGAATTATGGTATTTTTGCATGCATCGCATGCACGACTCGAAGAAATAAGAACAATCGTGTCAAAGCGTGCCTACGTGCACGAGAATCATAAAAGATGGCTTCGTTGCGAAGAGAACAGTTGTGGCATGTAGGTGACGGAACTGTCAGATGTGGCATTATGCCTCGAAAAGTGTTCGAGACCTTCGGGTCGTTCGGTTGACGAACATTGAGTTGAGGCGTGATGCCATTGAACATTGAAACGAAGTATGAAATATGAGAACATAGAAAGTTAATAGAAGAAATACGAGATGATAAAGTCTGAGTCTCGGACTTAAGACTATGTTTTGTTGTTTGAATAATAGTGCGTTGCATGGTCGAATGGACATGAGGAAATTAAGATAATCTCCCGTACACGAAAATGTTCCCTCAGAACGGGTGCGCCGGGGCACCGGGACCGTTTGGCCTAGGAGGGATATAATCTTTGATGGGCGCACATCTGTAAGACGACTAGCAACCAGTTATAGATGTGAAAAGCCGTAAAAGATGGTATGCATACGGTATGTCTTCGGTTGTTTGGGATAACAACCCAACCTGTGAAGCGTCGAGCTACCCAATTTGAGAAAGAAAAGAAAGAGAGAAAGAAAAGAAAGGAAAGAAAAGAGAAACTTTTAGTCCATTCGGGCGCGGATACGCCAATGACCTTCATATAGTTAAGGAACGATAGGTTGAAAGTGCAGGCACGTATATATCCTGCACACATAGATCCTGCATAGAGAGTACTTATAACATGATAGGGAAGGAATGTGGCATATTCACCTTGCGTCGGTGCAAGGACGAGTATGTCTATGCTGGTAAGAAGTCGCGCCACGAAACAAACACGAGATTGCCTGCCAGCTTGCCTACTGAATTCGAATAACATGCTTGCCATGATAACATGCTTTATCGCTTTCGAAATGCCATAAAATTGATCTAAGGAGAATATAGTAAGATCATAAGCTAAGTTGCATGATTCAACATAAATACTAAATGTCGGTTTAGAAAGTGGGGCCTTTCATCAGTACATGCGAGGACGAATGTACTGATCCCCCACCAGTTTTCATACAGGGTGAAGGGAATGGATTGCTCATGGCAAAGCTTCGCTTGATCGCGCAGAGGCATGAAATGTCGTAGCGTTTGAAGCGCGCGATCGCATTGACGCTCGGACTTACAACATGATTGATGCGGCCGAGATATAGAAGGCATGATGTATGGAACGGTAAAATACTTTATGGACAAGAGAGAACTTGAATGTTGTAGCCAATGTGGCAAATTCAATTGGGCTATTGAAAGCCTTTGTAATCTCAGTTCATTATCAACAAAGAGAATTGTTTTGTATACTCTGTTTTCTTCCGTCTGCTAATATCAAATTAAAGATAACCATTTTGAGAACTTGTCATCTTGCCTTGCACGAGCGCAACTCTAGGATCGTGTGGTATCACACCCCCCTGCGAGGACGATGATTTGGGTGATTTCGGGTCGGGGCATGATAAATTGTTATCAGAGCTCTAGGTTCAATTTTCTCAGGGCGCTTGCTTTGTTTCAATTCCAAAGAGTTGCCCACTACTAATCGAATCACTCTTGACTCTACTCGGTGCCGTACTGGATGTTCCAATAAGTCTAATATAAATCGTATAATTTTGTCGCATGTGTTTTGGAAATTACATGATGTTTGCTAAGAAAGTCGCGAAAGGTTTATTGCATTGAGGGCAATGAGTCGTAAAATATTGTTGCTGCAAGTGCAGCAAGTTGAAAAATATAAAATAAGATATTTGATGTTGCAATGCAACAAAGTTGAACGAGAGAAATAATAAGTTGCATGAAGTGTAACGAGTGAAAGAAAATATAGTTGTATCAAATTGCAACGAGTTGAAGTGTGAATGATGCGTGCAAGGATAACAAAAGGTGATATCGAATGTGTTGAACGGATTCGAGCATTGGCTTTGAATGTTACAGATAAATACTTGCACGGGATGCAATGGTTATCAGAAATAAATCATTGCACAAAGTGCAACACATATCAGAAACAAAATATTGTACGCTGTGCAAAACATATCGAAAGTAAAATCGTTGCACGTGGTGCAATGCGTGTCAAAGTAAAATCGCTACACAGAGTGCAACGGATATCAAAAATGAATCGTTGCATGCGGTACAACGGAAGGAAACAAAAAGTCATAAATCGATATAAACAAATCGTTCGACAGCGCATCAAACTTGAACTTGTATTGACGAATGTACACATTAGCCAAATTGTGTCAGGATTAATCAAAGTTACGGTTGTGATCAAGCACGATCACTGCCAAAATCGTAAGTCGGAAGAGATTGTTGGTTGTTGGTTCATACCGAGTATGATGCGAGGGAAATAACTTGATTCTGAGTGGTATATGATACCACCTATGCAATGAATGACTCAATTCTGAGTTGTATATGCAATACCACTTGTACGATGGATTCCATCGACGTATTGTATAACTTGCAGAAGGATTGTCCGCAACGGACGGGAGAGTACCGAGACTCGATTGGAAATTTGTATGACGGTATGTTGATGCAAATGTTCTTCGAAAATCGGTTGGAATAATAAAGCGGGACTCGTATCAATGAATAATACGTTAAGCGGAAATTATAAGTCAGTCGGACGACCGAGACCAACAAAATGATTATGCCTTGAGACAATGATCGGATCGATTCGATAGAAAACTTAAAGTTACAAACGAGTCGCACGACTTGCGATCTCGATAAAAATGTTGGACGATACAAATTATAATCGAATCACACGACTTGCGATCTCGACAAAAATATTAGAATACGCGAATGGTAATCGAATCGTACTACTTACGATCTCGATAGAAATGTTAGCCGATAAAAAGTGTAATCGAATCGCACGACTTACGATTTTGATGAAACATTGGTTGATTCGGACAGCCGCGCCTAAGAAAGATAGTAGGTTATGTCGAGACGAGACTCATTGTGAGCATGAAGAAATCAAATAAAACTTAGAAGGCACGATTTCATGACTCGAGGGCACGATGTCGGAAAATTGGTAACTTGGTTACGCGATCGAAGTATAACGGAATGCAACGAATCGAGAAATGATTCGAGACATACAAAAATATTTGTGGAGAACTTGGACGTATGCAATGCAAGTTGTCGACGTTGAAACGGATTCAAAGTTACCCTCGTGTTATCGAAATTGATACGACCTATTAGAATTGATATGTAAGGAAACGTAAGCACGTTGTGAGAACACAAAACAAAGCGGCCGGGCCTACGATATCGAGATTTTGGAATAGTAATACGGAAGTGTCGAAGTGGTTGATTGTAAACTTTGTGATTGATCAGGGCGAGACTGTCAAGTTATCGACAATTGTTTCGATGCGTATAGCATCTCAGGTGTCAACCGTGGGTAGATAAACTCGAACTCAATACGAGTAGATGTTTCGTGAATTTTGAAATCATCGACGGTAGTGTATAACTTTACTCGGAGGATAGTTGCGCATCAGTTGTGCCGATAGAAATAGTTTTGTCCGAAATTGGATAGTCGCATAAAAATCGTCGAAACGTGATTTGGTTCCAAAATAATATAGCATAATTCATAGTAACTGTCCTTCATTAATGATCCACAATTATCGAGTGTAGCTTCGGGGCAGCTGACCCTAGAAGGCTTGACCGCCAAATCAAATTGAATGTTGCAGACGGTAAGGTAACCCATGCGATATTATATATGAAATTGTATCAATAACAAATATAATGTGGTGCATGTTGATGATAAGTCTAGACGATTTTGAGAATCGTGCTATGCACGAGCGCGAGTGGTAAGAGAATGACTTACGAGTTATGTCGTTAGATTTGTATTCACCTTGAGCACCATCGCCTCGATATAAACTTTTGTGTCGGATAGATTGTGGCCTTCGTGCAGTGTCAATTTAAAGTTGCGTCGGGAGAATTTAAGCACGAAGTCTAGGTAAGTAACCTGGCGGACGTAGCCCTGAATGTTGATGCATTTGCAAGTCAACAAAGAAAATTGTATCGAGATAAATTGCATAGCCAGACTTCGGAAATAGTTGGGCGAAAAGTTCGAACGCAAGGCGTTGCGAAGGATCGTTACGATCGGATGTGCGATGGCTCGACGCAACGTATAGGATTGATAGTCCATACGAAACATACGAAACGAGAAATGCGATTTTGAATCGCGTCGCGTGCAGAGACTTTATTGAATGAATCACGTATGTATTGAATATATGTATGCGATAATTTTTTGAGAACAGTTGCTAAAGATAAGTCTGATAGGGAGTACGAGATGGCAAGCGTAGGATTGAAATTACCTGTCATCTTTGTTCTAATTTGCTACCACCAGACTTGGTCGAAATACATATATCTTTCGGACGCCTTGAATATAGGTACGGATCCAAATCGAGTTGTATACAAAAAAATTCAAATCGAGTTGTAGGAAAGACTTTAAATGTTAATGAAAAGCTTGCAAGATAGTGTGAAACTGAACAACATTGGTGGGACGAGATCGTGAAACGATCTATAAAACACTTAATCAGAGTGTTGGTTTTGGTTCGAGGATGAACCTTGTTTTGAGTGGCACATTCTGTAATGCCCTGCTCTGCACGGCGTATTACGCTGAGACGTTGACTCAAAGAGTCGTATTGACCGAATGAAATGTATCAAATTGAATCGATACAAGAGTTACGTTGTCCCAGCAATGCATCAAACTAAGTCGATACGAATAGTTGCATTGTGCCAAAGAATGAGTCGAGTTGAATCAATACGAAGTGCTGCATTACCCCGAAGGATAAATGCGTTGAGTCGGTGAAGATTCTAAAAAATCGAATCGTCCCAAGGAGCGATGTCCGAATCGATGCAAGTATAAATTTTATTTGGTTTCATGTGCAGGCTATCCTTTTACGCTGAAATATTAGAGATCAACATTTAGCCTCATTTACAACGGGTCCGTAAAACTAAATCCCCGCCTTGCAACGGGCTGAGACTTGGGCATGGTAGGCCAAAATCGATCGAGTAGTTCAATAAAACAAGAAGTGCTCGAATGGCTAAGTCAGAAGATTTGGCCGAACAATAAAGTTATGAAATCGAGTCGCATCGGCTCGGCAAACAACAAGGCGTATTGGCTTAAGGTGGGAGGACTGACTCTTTTTTTTACTCCTTCATGCCTAAGTAAGAATGTATCATTGTATGCTATGTTAACCTATCGACACCACGGGCGTGGTCCGACCGAAAGATAAATCATAGTGTGTGTCGAACACTAGTTAGAACAATTAAAGTGAAACATGTATCAAATACATGAGTCGCTATAGAACATTGGATTTCGCAAAGGCGAGCGCCTCGGTACGTAAGCCACAAGAACATGGGATAACTGTATTCGGTGAGTGCCTTCATGCACGAGGCATTCCGTGCCTTCGCGCATGAGTTAGAAAGGCTAACACATTGACAGATTATGAAGGCGAGCTGTCACGACCCGCACCCTAGAGTAAGGGCACGAGACGTGGGTACGTCCAGCCTACGCCGCAGTGTCGGTGGTAGAACGCTGTCCTAGGTCAAACATCTAACAATATAAAGGTACCTGTACAGTATATACACTCTGAATGGAGGTGACATAGCAAATACAGTCTCAATCACATCTAAGGTAGAGCATGATAAAAGATAGATAAAACATGAAATCCACAAAGAGATACAGCAGATAGAAGTCTAAGTGTCTAAGATACACAAACCCATAAAACATCTCAAATCTCAAATACAGTAATCCATAGAGTAAATACAGCCCAAGACAACTGAAAACAAGGTAAAAAAAATCTTAGCTATCTATACAACCTCTACTGTGTCTCCTCTAGGCTAGCAGACAACCTCCAAGCTATCTGTAAAATTTATCAACAGGTCCAGTCAGGACAGGAGCGAGTACAGTACATCTCAACAAATCATAATAGGTTAGAAAATATAAACATGCTAGAGAGTAAGATACAGAAAACTGAAAGAATAACATGATGAAAAAGGAAGACTGTAAAATAAATAGATACAATATATAGAGAACTAACAGTGCTAGTGATTCAGAGTACAAGACGGTTATGTAAACGGCATGATGTTGTACACGAGTAATCTAAAGAGGTTGCACACGAGTAATCTACTGGATTGATTACATAACCACTTCTACTCCCTCGCCCCAATCAATACACAAGGATCTAGCCAAGTTATGTTATTGCACACGAAGTATAGTCGTACACGAAGATCATGTGAGCACATGAGTATACACGATTTCACACGATTTGTACACGAAAAGCACGAACACAAGGAGTACACGATGCTCATGATAAAGTACACGAATACGAAATACCAGATGTATCCGCTAAGGGGATAATATCGCACGACAAGATCCATATAGTACTAATCCATATTTCCAACGTGTCAGCATCATGTAAAGTAATCTAAACAAGGAAATATACTCCTAAGCAGGATATAAAATGATTAGAGAATGTACTCGCCTGATACCCTGAACAGCTGATGTGAAAAGATGGCCAACTGTAGTCATATAGTCCTAGTTATAGCAACATAGGTTATAAAGAGTTCAATTTATATGGTAATTGAAATTATAATACAATCTACATGTGTCTAAGTCAATCTAGGTCAAAGTCAACTCTTGGTCAACTCTGGTCAACTATAAAGTCAAACTAGGTCAACTCTAGTCAACTTTGGTCAAAATAGCTAGGGTTGGGTCAACACTGGTCAACTAGTCTAGGTTAGTCAATTCTAGGTCTAAACAAACTAAGTATATGCAAATCAAGTATCTAAGATAGCTACTAACTCATAGCCTAAGTCACTTGCTAAATCAAGCACAAAACTAAGCCATAAGCTAACAAGGCACACAAACTTAGTCATATAATGTATATATATTATTCACATTCACATATTTATATACATAGATATATATATATAAGAAAGCTATATATATAGGCACATATATATATATATATACATAGAGAGAGCGAAGGAGAGGTAAAAGAGTAAGTGAGTGTGTGTGTGACATATGTGTGAAAGGATATGTGTTAATATTCTCCGATTTAGTGATAGGTAGGTGTATGTGACATGGGATACATGGTGTCAAAGGATGTATGAATGCATGTGTGTAAAAGGTTATACGTTAACTCAGTTTATAGAAATACATACATACATACATACTTACATTACATACATGCATACATACATATCATATATACATACATACATACATTCATTCATGCACCTATACATACATACATACATACATTCATTCATGCACCTATACATACATACATAGATGCATACATACATATTTGAATACATTATATACTTACATACATTATATTTCATATATGCATACTCTACATTATATTACATTCACATATCATTAAGTTGTATACATATACTTATTTTTATTACGTACATGTCATTCATGCATATTACATAAATATGTGCATCTATACATTATATATTGTATACAACATGGAAAAATAGAAGAGGAAAAAAAGGGGGAAAACTGAAATGGAAAGGGAAAGGAAGGAAAATGTAAGAAAAAGGGAAAACAGTGGACATATACATGCTTACATCATATATTCTACATTACCATACATGCTATCATTATATATTGCATTACATTATGTATACATTATGAATTCATATCTATCATTATATGTATACCTTGCATTCATATCTAGCATTTATTATATGCTTTCATGCATACATTGTATACTATTCTTTCATTCATGCATTGCTTACAAATATTACATTGATTGTATTCCTACATGCTTGCATTCAACCATATATATATTAATGTAAAGAGGATACATATCATATATATATCATTTCATTCATTTAACATATCATGCATTACATACTCTATATTCATTTAATATCCATACTACATAGGCTCATAGGTTACACAAAATGCATATATCGTATAGTCACTCTTCTACTTAAAACTAATACTATACCAATTGGGACTTTACTAAATTCTAGGATTAAAGTATGTCGTAGTCCTTTGTGTTAGTTTTTCGAAACTTTAAACGGATCACATTTTCGTGTACGAAAGCTCCCGGAATCGCAAAAAACACCGAAACGCGTTCGTCTTTCGTACAGCTGACACTCAAATAATTTTACAGAAAGTTTCAGAACGAATTTGGCTTATTAAAATATATTTTGGAAAGCTAACTTCGATACGGTTTTTTAAAAAAAATGGGAGATAAATCGGAGTTCTAAGCTGAACGTTATGACATTTCTAAGTTGGTTTGGTTAATAAAAACGTGGATAAATATTATGACGAATTTGGGTTGGCCAAGATACTTGGATACCAACATAGGTATCCAAATGAACTCATCCTAACCATCCTAACTAAGATCAATCAACTCTCTAACCATTCTAAAACCAAATTTAAATATCTATTTAAACTATTACCATACATACATACACATGGGGTGTCCTAATTTGGGATCTATCAAGTAGGACACAAGACACCTATAACATCCTCAAATGGACTCCAAATGGTCTCAAAATTGAATCTAAAGAGGACACATGCATGAGGGTGGATCCTTTGGATTCAAAAATAATTAATATAAAGAAAATCAAGTTAGAGGATAGGTTTTACCTATTGGGAGTGGAATCCCAATGAAATCTTTAGGACACGGCTCCGATACGAAGATCTATCCAAAAGGACACCTCCCTTTGCACCTTGCCCAAATTCTTGGATATAATCCTTCCTTGATGGTGTGGAATGGATTAGGAGAAGTTTGGATGGAGGAATGTGAGAAAGGAAATCAAATCAAAGAGGAAAGCTCTCTAATTTAGGGAAGAACACTTAGGGTTCTATGTAGAGGTAAAAAGAGGCAAGGGTTTTCTTAAGGATTATTTATAGGAAGGGAGGGGGCACTTGATGGCTGGTCATTAGATGGATTATGGTTAATTTTTTATGTAGATGAGTGGCTAGGAGTTGTCCACCCAATTCTAAGCCTTCCTATTGATTCAACTAGTCATAAGGCTTTCATTTTCACAAATATCCTAAGGGGTAAATATCCTACTATGAAATATCTAAATATTGTTAATCTAACTTAACCATTAAGTCTCTAACCTTCTAACTAAACCTCCATGAGCATGATTAACATCTAGGTTTAGTCAAAACTAGATTAGTCTCTAACAATTCAATTAGCACAATACTAATTAATCAAATTCATTTTCATTAATAAGTCAAAAATGACCAAAATACCCTTAGGCTAAAAAGTCACAATTAGTCATCCTAATCACATGGTTAGGCTCCCTTGGTCATGGTTAGTCTCTAAGCTTAGAAAAACTAGGGTTTAACTAATTAACCATCAAATCATAATTCAACATTTTAAATAGTTTTAAATTGATTAAAAATCACCAAAATCACAACATGAGTTAAATCTTATTATTGATTAATCAAATTATAAAAGTTCAAAATTACCC